>CAUYUJ010005182.1:0-63690 GCA_963575745.1 Prorocentrum cordatum
GGGTGGACCCCTCTGGGCCCGCACTAAGCAGGGACGTGCCTGCGGCGTGAACAACATCGCGACAGGAGGTTTCTAGCCGTTTTCGGCCTACAGTGGAGGCCAGTCCACAAGAAACCTTTCACAAGAGAAGCACAACCCTGAGACCCCAGGACGTCCATTGATTTTTGATGTGGGAACGTCGCGCTTTCCATAGCAAAAACATCGAAACCCAAGAAACCCATGGCACCCTGAAGGCAAGCAAGGTGTTTCTTGGCGGCATGGGTCTCCATTGCAGGGAGGCCGTCAAAAAGTAGTTCTCGGGATGAGAAACCGGCCCTGGGGAAAGGGTCGGGGATTCCGGGCACCCCGCATCGAACAAAAATACAGACATCCCATGGGGTCCGAGTAGATCGGGTCGGGGGATCGTGCCGCATCGCCGATGCATCGGCGATGCGGCTCGATGTGGAGCCCGACTTTCTCCACGCCAGCGTCGCCGATGCATCGGCGATGCGGCACGATCCTCCGACACCATCTACTCGGACCCCATCTCGGAGGCCTAGACCTGCGGGCCTGCACCAAACCCAGACCCCCGACGTCATGGTTGTGTTCAGAACGTCGACCCCCAAAGTCGACCCCGGACCGGTTTCTCCTCCTGAGTCGCTTTTTGGCGGTCCCGGGGCCCGGCGAGGGCCCCCAGAGGCCGAACATGGCGAGAAACAAACCCAGACATGCGACGTCCTGATTTTTTCAGGACGGCGCCTCCGGAAGTCCCGACCCTTTCCCCATGCAGGGCCAGTTTGTCATTATGAATGTTTATTTGACGGTCCCGGGGCCCAGTAAGGGTCCCCAGGGGCCGAAAATACTGAAAAATCAGCCGTCCTGAATTTTTTACGACGCGATCATGTCTGGGAAGAAATCCGTCGTGACTTTTTTCCTGACGCGAGGGGGTCTGGGAAGGTCGCTGGCCACGTATACCGGACCACCCCAACCCAACCCGAAGACCCGAATTTCGGGGGGGGGGGGGGGGGGGCGGAATCCACATGTGCGTTTCCCATGGTCCCCGACCCCCCCCCCCTTCCAAGACATCGGGCGTCTCGAAAAAATCGAGGCGTTTTTTTTCAATAGTTTTCGGCCTCTCTGGGCCTCGGGAGCGTCAAAAAACGACTCGGGAGGAAAAAACGGTTCCAGGGAAGTGGTCGGGAGGTCGGGGGCCCGCGTCTCGAAAACATCGGGACGTCGGATGTCTGGGTTCTGGAAGTGGAGAGCACCTCGGGGCCTTCGGGCTGGGCTGGGCGGTCTGGTGGGTTGTGGGCCGCGAGCTGGCGAAGGGCCACCCGAAGCCGACCCAGACAGCCGACGTCTCGATGTTTGCGAGGCGCGGGCCCCCGAGCTCCCGACCACTTCCCCGGGGCCGGTTCTGCGTCCCGAGTCGCCCGCCGACGGCCCAAAGGGCCCGGCGAGGGCCCCGAGGCGCCCGAAGCACTCCGTGCGAAAAACCGCAGCCTCGATCTTTGCTTCGAGACGCCCGACGTCTGGGCTCGAAGCCCAGACATCCGACGTCTCGATTTTTTCGAGACGCGGGCCCCCGACCTCCCGACCACTTCCCCAGGACCGGTTTTTCATCCCGAGTCGTTTTTTGACGCTCCCGAGGCCCGGCGAGGGCCCCGAGAGGCCGAAAACTGCGAAAAACCTCCGTCTCGATTTTTTCGAGACGCCCGATGTCTGGGAGCCGACGTGCAGCCGAACCTCCAGGTCCGCGACGGGCCGCTCGCACACGCGCCTCGTCGGCTCCCGGGCGGACGCGGGCCGCGGCGGCATCGCCCGCGGACCACTGGGGGCGCCGGGAGGCCGCCCCGGCCCGCTGCAGCGGGCGGGGCCCTCTCGGGCGCGCGGCGAGCCCCACGCGGCGCTGCGCTCGAGGGGCGCCTTCGGGCCCTCGACGCGATCCCGCCGTACATAGGGAATTCCCACTCGTCGGGCGTCTCGAAACCATCGAGGCAAAGGTCTTTCACAGTTTGGGGCCTCTCGGGGCCCTCGCCAGGCCTCGGGACCGTCCAAAAACGACTCGGGGTGAAAAACCGGTCCCAGGGAAGTGGTCGGGAGGTCGGGGGCCCGCGTCCCGAAAAAATCGAGACGTCGGATGTCTGGGAATACAGGGCGGAAGTTTCTCGCCGTCTTCGGCCTCTCGAGGCCATCGCCGGGCCCCGGGAGCGTCCAGGGCCGTTCCGGGGGCGCCCAGGTCGTTCCGGACGGCCGCCGGAGAGCCTGGGTATGTGACCCGAAAGCCAGTGAAGAGAGATGGGGTCCGGGGCTTCAGTCGTGATTTCTCCGGCTGGCCCAATGTTTTCGATATACGTCGGATCCCAGACATCCGACGTCTCGATGTTTTCGAGACGCGGGCCCCCGACCTCCCGACCACTTCCCTGGGACCAGTTTTTCATCCCGAGCCGTTTTTTGACGGTCCCGAGGCCCGGCGAGGGCCTCCCGAGGCCGAAAACTAGGAAAAACCTCCGCCTCGATTTTCTCGAGGCTCCCGAGGTCTGGGATCTCAGATGTGAAGCGAGCCTGGGAAGCCCTAGACCGCCAATTTCAAGCCCCGCTAATGCCAATTTCCGCCCTACTTTTCTGTTGCTGTTTCTGTGGATTTCCGCTCTATTTTATGTTGGGTGCAGCAATTTCCGCCCTACTTGTTCGGCCTCTGGTAGGTGGATTTCCGACGCAATTTTAAGTTGGAAAAAAAGCTAAAGTAGGGCGGATCCGGAGTCAGGGAAGCCCTACAGACCGCCAATTGCCACCCAGACCTCCGACGTCTCGATATTGTGTCGAGACGCGGGGGCCCCCGACCTAGCCCGACGCCACTTCCCCGGGGCCGGCTTTTCCTCCCGAGTCGTCTCTTTTGACGCTCCGGCGAGGGCCGGCGAGGGCCCCGCGGGAGGCCGAAATTCCCAGACATCGGGCGTCTCGAAAAAATCGAGACGGAGGTTTTTCGCAGTTTTCGGCCTCTCGGGGCCCTCGCCGGGCCTCGGGAGCGTCAAAAAACGACTCGGGATGAAAAACCGGTCCTGGGGAAGTGGTCGGGAGGTCGGGGGCCCGCGTCTCGAAAAAATCGAGTCGTCGGATGTCTGGGTTTGGAAAAACCTCCGCCTCGATTTTTTCGAGACGCCCGATGTCTGGGCAGCAGCAGCTTCTCTTGATCGAGACTGCGTCCAAATCCCAAATCTATTCAGGCAGCCGGCTCTCGCCTCGATGCCGTCGACCCGCCTCTTCACTCTTGCTGTCAGGAGGGGGCCCCGCAGGATTTGTTTTGTGCTCGCGCTGCTGGGCGCTTCCGCGCCGTGTCGGGCCCTGGGGACCACAGCCAAACCGTAGAGTGAGGATGCGCGATGAGGATGCAAGGTCCTTGGAAGCCCATTCCGAAGTTTTCGAGCGGGGCGCGGCCGACGAAAGTGGCCAAGGATGCACCGAGGAGGCAAGGATGCAAGGGTACCCTTGGGAAGGTTGCCCGTCCTTACTATGCGGCTTGACTGCATCACAGATCGGCCAGGCTCGAACAATTGTGCAGAAAGGTGGGGCCCATGGCTCCCTGAGATCCGACGTCGCAAAAGTTGCAGCATCGCAGAATCACGACCGGATCAAATCAAAAAAAAAAAGAAAAAAAAGAAGACAAAAAAAAAGAGAAAAAAAGGAAAAAAAAAAAGAAAAGAAAAAAAGAGATAAAAAAAATAAAAAGAAAAAATAAAAAAGAAAAAAAACAAAAAAAAAAAAAAATGAATAAAAACTAGAACGGAGCAAACTAGAAAAGCCCTGGACCCCACCTTTCCGCGTCATCTCTCGAGCCGGATCGATCTGTGAGGGCCCCAGGGCCCGAAGAATGCCTGGCTCGGAAAAATTGAGACGCCAGCCCAGAAATGCGACGTCCTGATTTCTGTGAGAGCGTGTTCCACCGCCTCTTTACTGTGGAAAATTCCCCCCCTCTTCCTCCGGAACCCAGGCCCGCCCCCCCCTTCCGAAAATCCCCCCCCCTGCTGGATCCCCCCCCCTTGCCCCGGCAAAACCTCCCCCCTCCCCTATCACCCCCCCCCCCCTCGAAAACCGGGGGGGGTCACTACCGGTTCGACCCCCCCTCCCCCCCCTCTCTCCTCCAGAAAACCGGGGGGGGGTCACTACCGGTTCGAACCCCCCCCCCCCTCCCCTCCAGAAAACTGGGGGGGGTGTCACTACCGGTTCGAACCCCCCCACTCCCCTCGGAAACCAGGGGGGGTCACTACCGGTTCGACCCCCCCCCCTCGAAAACCGGAAAGGCTCACTACCGGTTCGAACCCCTCCCCCCCCCACGCTCACCGCCAGCAAACGACTCCCGGTCCCTACCACAGCCCGCACCACATCCCCCACTGCTTTCCCCAGCATCAGTCCTCACCATCACTGTCCCCGCTGGTTCCACCACCGTCCCTGCTGTCCCCACCAGTGCCCCCACCACTGTCGCACTGTCCCCACTGTCCCCACCACTGTTTCCACCACGGTCCCACTCTCCCCCACTTTCTCCACGGCTCCAACCACTGCCCGACTGTCCCCACTGTTCCCGCCATTGTCCCCGCTGTCCCCACCAGTGCCCCCAGCAGTGTCAATGTCCCCACTCTCCCCGGCTCGGCGGCGAAAGGGGGGGGGTTCGAACCGGTAGTGACCCGCCCCCCTCCCCCCTCAAAAACCCGGAGGGTGGCCTCTTGGGGCTTCTTGGGAATCTCTTGGGGCTTCCTGGGATTGGACTATTCGGGCGGACCCCGTCATTTATAGAGGATCCGAGGTGGGGGTCGACTTTCCTCGAGCGGGCACGCGCGAAACGCATTTTTTCACGCCGAATTAAACTTTATACCTCGTTTTGCTGGAATCCGGAACCCGGAACCACGAATCCGCATATCCGAATTGGGAGGTCCAACCTGGAACCTGGAACCCGGAACCCGGAAACCGGAATCCGGATATCCGAATTCGGAAGCCCGACCCCAAACCTGGAATCTGGAACCCAAAACCACGAATCCGCACATCCGAATTAACTCAGAGGTCCAATCCGGAACCTGGAACCCGGAACCCGGAGCCCGGAATCAGGATACCCGAACTCGGAGGCCCAATCCAGAACCTGGAACCCGGAACCCCGAATCCGGATAACTCCGAATTCGGACGTCCAATCCGGAACCTGGAACCCGGAAACCCGGAAACCGGATATCCGAATTCGGAGGTCCAATTCCGAAACCTCGAACTCGGAACCCGGAACCCCGAATCCAGATATCCGAATTCGGAGGTCCAATCTGGAACCTGAAACCGGAACCCGGTCTGGATTCACCAATCCGGATATCCGAACTCGGAGGTCCAATCCGGAACCTGGAACCCGGAACCCGGGACCCGGAACCCGGATATCCGAATTCGGATTTCCGACTTCCGAGTTCGATTTCCGAGTCGGACCTCTCCAGCCCGATTCTCCGGACGGGACCCCTGCATGGCAAACCCTGGATCCATGGGAAAACGCCAGGACCCTGAAACCCATACCCCCGACGTAATGATTTTTTCATGACGTCGACCCCCAGAGGTCCCGACCCTTTCCCCATGACCGGCTTTGCATCCTGAGTCGTATTTTGACACTCCCGAGGCCCGGTGAGGGCCCCCGGAGGCCGAAAATTAGGAAAAACCTCCCGTCATGATTTTTTCATTACTCGAGGGGGTCTGGGAAGGCCTCGGGCGGGCTCAAACAGGGATCGTGTGTGCACGAACGCAATGGGCTCGCTGTACGCCGCCTTCGGACATGGCTTACCTGGGCCACAGTGGATGTACGGAGCCCCCTCCCCCACCCCCTTTCCCTCCTCCATCGGCGCTCCTCGGCACTCTTCGGCGCTACCTCTCCTCCTGCACCTCCTGCTCCTCCTGCTCCTCCTCCTCCAGCTCCTCCTCCCTCCTCCTCCTCCTCCCTCCTCCTCCTCCTCCTCCTCCCCTTCCTCTTCTCCTTCCCCCCTCCTCTTCCTCTTCTCCTTCCCCTCTAGGCACTCCTCGGCACTCCTCGGCACTCCTCCGCACTCCTCGGTATTCCTCGCTCCGCACTGCTCGGTATTCCTCGGCACTCCTCGGTAATCCTCGGCGCTCCTAGGCGCTCCTAGGCATTCCTCCCTCTCCTCCTGCTCCTCCTGCTCCTCCTCCTCCTCCTGATCCTCCTGCTCCTCCTCCTCCTCCTTCTTCCTCCTCCTCCTCCTCCTCCTCCTCCCCTTCCTCCTCTCCCTCCCCCCTCCTCCTCCTCTTCTCCTTCCCCTGTCGGCACTCCTCGGCACCCCTCGGCACCCCGAGGCATTCCTCGGCACTCCTCGGCCCTCCTCGGCACTCCTCGGCATTCTTGGCACTTCTCGGCACTCCTCGGCACTCCTCCTCCTCCCTCCCCCCCTCCTCCGATCCTCCTCCGATCCTCCTCCGATCCTCCTCCTCCGACCTCCTCCTCGCCGTTCACCTCCTCTTCCTCCTCCGGTCCGTGTCCTCATGTTCCTTTCCCCTCCTTGCAAAACCCCCAGGAGGATTCGAGGTAGGAAGCGGCGCTTTTTTTTTCGGCCAATCGGCGGGGACCATCCTGTGTGACTGGGGGGTGTAATCTCTTACACCCCCCCTCGGCCCTTGAGGCTGCAAACATCACCAGGACCTAGCTCAAATTAACGGACGCCTTTTCAACCTAAGCGGCCGTGGTGGCAAAGTTATGCCAAGCATGCACAGAGTAGACACCCGGATGAACATTACCGTCACGCCGGACAGTGAGCTCAAATCCAGGTTGGTTCTGACGTCAAAACAAATCGACAGCATCAGTACAACACATGACAGGCTTATCCAGACATCGTACGGGCGGGCTTATCTAGACATCCTTTTTTCACATGCACGCACATGAACTTCAAAATCCAATAGGCACAGCCGCGCCACTGCCTTCAACGGCCATCTGGGGCCCCACGGTGACCTCGAGATCTCCTCACAAGAACCCAGGACAGTCCCGAGACATCCCACATGAACTCCGTGAGAGCCCGTCCAACGTGGCAACGAAAGGCGTCACATGTCATAGCCTTTCCTCCTCGTCCTCGTCGTGGCCACCATCGCCACCATCATCCTCATCATCATCAATCCTCTCATCATCATCATCATCATGCTCATCATCAACAGCATCAGCAGCAGCGCAGCAAGCAGCATCACACCATCAATCATCAATCATCATCAATCATCATCCTCATCAATCATCTCATCATCATCCTCATCATCACAATCATCACTCAACACTCTCAACAATCAGAGCCGCAGGCGCAGGATCATCATCAGCAGCAGCATTATCATTATCATCATCATCATCGTCGTCCGTTCATCGCCAGCAACCCGTCGTCAATCGATCTCTATCATCGTCTCTTCAACAGATCAGAATCGTCCTCATGTTCATGCATCCACCCCCTCAACCGCCTCAAAGATTATCTCTCGTATGTCGTGTCATGCTTTTGGATCCCACTTCACATTCCCCTTTCCCTCTCCTCTTCATTTTTTCGTCGTCATCATTACCATCACCACCACAATCATCATCGTTTTCATGTCCTGCACCAACAAGACATGGGAGAATCCAAGACTGTCCTACGAAGAGCGCGCCACGTGCTACGGTTCTCCCAAACATGGGCATACGAGACATCGCACCTTAGGACATCCGTGATCCCTCGCGCAAACACCACCGAGAAAGCTGGACATTGCGTTGTACAGTTATCGCACCCTTACATGATGTACCCTCAAGCGTGATCCCATACTCGGGAGAGAGTTCCTCCGACCTACCCTCCCTCTTCCTCCTCTTCGTCCTCCTTCTCCTCCTCCTTGTATGATTCCTCTTCCTAGGCGTGCCACGTTGGAACACCACCAAAATTGGTCTCTTCAGGCCTCCGAAAAACAGGAAACATCTCGGAATTTCAGAAGCGAGAGTGGCAAGCCTTAACACTGTATATTCATTATTGGTGGCGCATACGCGAACATACAATCGACTTTCAATTGAAGGAGATAGCTGGTGAAACACACAATCAGCTGGTGAACTGATCAGCCCGTGAAGGGTCCCAGTTGGCCGGTGAAGGGTCCCACTTGGCCGGTGAAGAGACCAATAGCCTTTCACTTCGGCGCACCCATCACGTTTCGTGGCCCCATAGGAGCTCCGCCGAAGGTCCCATTGGCACAGTCCGCATGCGTCCCCGCCTCTCATTTCGGCACACCCCTCACACGTTTCGTGGCCCCACAGGAGCCAGGAGCAGCCGGCTGAAACCGGAAGCTGGAGGCCGGAAGCTGGAAGCCGGAAGCCGGACCCGGAAGCTGGAAGCCGGAAACCGGAAGCCGGAAACCGGAAGCCGGAAGCCGGAAGCCGGAAGCCAGAACCAGGAAGCCGGAGCCCGGAAGCGGGAGGCTGGAAGCCGAAAGCCGGGCTTAAGCTGGAAGCCGGGAGCCAGGAACCGGGAGCCGGAAGTTGGAAGCCAGAAGCCAGAAGCCCGGAGCCGGAAACCGGAAGCCGGGAGCCGGAAGCCGGGAGCCATTTGAAACCAGAAGCCCGAAGCCCGAAGCCACAAGCCGGAAGCTGGACCCGGAAACCGGAAGCCGGAAACAGGAAGCCGGAAACTGGAAGCCGGAAGCCGGAAGCCGGGAGCCAGAAGCCGGAAGCCACTTCGAGAATGGTGGTTCTTATGCTAGTTGCACCATAGGTACAGCTAGGTATAAGATATTTATAGCAAGGGATCAGTACCTAAGTATTTCTAGCTATTTCTATGTGCACTTAAGTATTTGTCTTGTCGCATAACTATACTTGGGTTAGTTATAAGTATTTCGCTGATGATTAGTGACGCTGGAAGATACTTATAACTACCGCTAAGTTACTTACCCGTGCTGATATGCAATACTTCTAAGTAACATATATGTTATTTATAAGTAACTTATAACTTCCTTCCATCCCTCCTTCGCTTCTCTTCCCCTCCCGCCGCGCGCCCGCCCGCCGCGCCGCAGGGACGTCGCGGCCCGCGGCCCCCACGCAAAGGAGGACGAGGAGGAGGGCGAGGATGAGGACGAGGAGGAGGAGGAGGAGGGGGAGGAGGGATGAGGAGGAGGAGGTGGATGTAGTTTTCAGGAACGATTTTCGGATTTGGGGAAATCTTTTTCTGGATTTGGTGAGGTTTTCTGGATTCGGGGAGGTTACCTGGATTTGAAGAGGTTTTTCAGGATTTGGGATTTGCCCATCGACCTGGAGCTCGTCGCGGCGCCGCCTGGTGGGTGCTCGCCGCGGTAGCGATGGCGATCGCTTGGGTGGGGAGGAGGGGGATGGGGAAGGTAGCGATGTCGATCGCTTGGATGGGGAGGAGGAGGAGAAGCGATGGCGATCGCTTGGGTGGGGAGGAGGGGGATGGGGAAGGTAGCGATGTCGATCGCTTGGATGGGGAGGAGGAGGAGAAGCGATGGCGATCGCTTGGGTGAGGAGGAGGGGGATGAGGAAGGTAGCGATGGCGATCGCTTGGGGGAGGAGGAGGAGGAGGAGGAGGAGGAGGAGGAGGAGGAGGAGGAGGAGGAGGAGGAGAAGCGATGGCGATCGCTGGGGGAGGCGAAGCGATGTCGATCGCTTGGAAGGAGGAGGATGAGGACGGGAAGGGGGAAGAGAAGCGATGGTGATCGCTTGGGGGAGGGCGGGGTGGGGGGAAGAGGACGAGGGGATAGCGATTACGATCGCTGGTCTTTTGTTTTCGCGCTTGCGGGCGCGCGGCGCGCTCCGCGCTTGCGGGCGCGCGGCCTCTCCGCGGAGGCGGAGTCGACGGCGGCGGCATTTGCGCCTTCGCCGCCGCTGGCGCCGCTGGCGGCGCTGGCGGCGCCTTCGCCGCCGCTGGCGCTTTCGCCGCGGCGCGCGCCGCCTTGGCCTTCGCCGCCTTCGCCGCCGCCTTCGCCTTCGCCGCCGCCCCATTCTCCTTCTTCTCCTTCTTCTCCTTCTTCTTCTTCTTCTTCTTTTCCGCCTTCTCCGCCCTCAGCTGCGCATTTTCCGCCTGAAGGCGCGCCTGCTCCTCCCTCCGCAGCAGCTGCGCCCCCTGCGCCTCCTTCCTCAGCTGCGCGTTCTCCGCCTTCAGCTCCGCCTCCCGCCGCAGCACCGCGTCCCTCTCGCCGATCGCGATCGCTAGCTCGCGCTCCGCCTCATTCGTCGTCGTCGTCGCCGCCGCCGTCGTCGTCGTCTCCAGCCACAGCGAGAGCTGCACGGCGCGCTCTGTCTGCTCCGCGTTGACAGTCTGCAGAGGCGGGGGGAGGGGGAGAGGGATGAGGTGGAGGAGGAGGAGGAAGGGGAGGAAGCGGAGGAGGAGGATTCGGGGGAGAGCGATGGCGATCGCTGGGAGGAGGGGGTATCCGCCTCCGCGAGCTGCTGCAGCAGGTTGTCGCGCTGGCGCCTGAGCGCCAAAGCGCGAGCCCCCTGCGCGAGCTCGCGCGGAGCACCCCACATCGCGCCTCCGCGCCCCGCGCGCGCGAGCCCCGCGCGCCTCCACGAGGCAGAGCGGCTGCGCGCGGCGCTCAGTGATCTCCTTTATCATCATCCACCTTCCTTTCAGCGATCGACATCGCTTTCCTTATCCTCATCTCTTTTCCTTCTCCTCATCGTCATCGCCGTCGCTTCACCTCCCCCAGAAGGAGGAGGAGGGGCGACGGGGGGAACAGCGATGGCGACCGCTTGGGGGAGGGGGGGAGGGGGGGTAGGACGTGCACGGACCGAACCCTACGGGTTGCAAAAACAAGAGAGGAGGAGGAGGAGGTGGAGGAGGGATCATAGGAGGAGGGGGAGGGACGGGGTATGTAGCGATGGCGATCGCTTGTGTGAGGAGGAGGGGGATGGGGGGAGGTTGCGATGGCGATCGCTTGGAGGAGGAGTAGGAGGAGAAGGAGAAGCGACAGCGATCGCTTGGGGGAGGGCGGGGAGGAGGAGGGAGAAGCAGAGAAGCGATACCGATCGCTAACTTAAGTAGGCGGCAATCGTATTGAACGATCGCTGTGCATAGCCGTTGTCGGCTTTGTAGTCGCGGGTGACGCCCGCGTGCGCGACGCGAGTGACGCCCGCGGGCGCCATGGCGGCCGACCTGGTGAAGCAGCTGAAGGCCGCCAAGTCGGTCCTCGCCCAGATCGGGAACAAGTCCGACGCGTACAAAGAGATCGCGGAGGCGCAGAGCGCCATGGCGATGGCCATCATGGCGCCGTGGGCCTTCATCTCCGCCGAGGACTCGGCCATGCTGGTCCTGGAGATCGGCCAGATGCCTTTCGGCAAGAGGGCGCTTGCCACGCTGCTCGGCCGCGTCACGACGTCGGCGACGGCCTCAGCGCAAATGTTGGCCGCTAACGCGGCCGCAAGCGCGGAGCTGGCGGGGTCGGGCAGGACGCCGATGCAGGACTTCTCGTCCATCCTCGCCTACCTCACGGAGAGGCAGTGGGACAAGATCCTGGACGAGCGCAACGACTTCATGGGTCGGGTTGCGGTCGTCCTGCAGGCTTGCAAATCCCTCGGGTGGCGCACGCTGCATGAGCCGACGGTTCAACTGGCGGCGTGCGTCGCCCTCCTCGTGGACGGCTTCGATTGGACGATGCGCATGTGTCCGATGGCACAGTGGGGCTATTTCAAGCGGGCGAAAACATACGCCAAGAAGCTCCTGCCGTGGAAGTTGTGTAAGCAGCTTGCCGCGACCGAGCCGTCCTTCGTCAGCGAGCTCCCTGCGGACCCGACTGACATGCCGAAGGTGCACCCCGAGTGGTACTCGCGCGCGTATGGTGGCGGAGGGGAGGCCCCAGCAAACGAGTGCCCGCTGGACCGCACCATGTTGATGGTGCTGTGCGACGCGGTCCCGATGCGAGAGCCCAAGGCTCGCCCCAAGGCCACGTCCGATGGCAATCGGTCGTCCGTCGACATGGCGTTGCAGCTCGCGGAAAGGGCGATGACGATGCAGGGTGGCGGCCGCCAAGGTGCGCGAGACGGCGTGCCATGCAGGCGTTGCACTCCGCAGCCCATTGCGCCCGCCACGGACGGCGCGATTCCGATCGGCGACACGGAGTCGGCGCCGCCGCCGACGACGCACAGCGTGGAGGAGGCCAGGGACAAGATCTTCGCGAAGCTCGGCGGCAAACAACGCCTGCCAGATGTGGCCAAGACGCCGCCGAACGAAGACGAGTCGGAGGGCAGCGACGGGGGCGACTCCGATAACAAGAGCGCCGACGGCGTGGAGGAGGCGGAGCCGCCGCCGCCGATAAAGAAGAAGCGCAAGGCCGCTGGCGACGGCCACCCCGCGCCCCCCAAAGCCAAGGCCACTGCGGAGAGGAAGAACAAGAAGAAGAAGAAGACTGAGGCCGAGCACGTGGGCGCGAAGGGGGTCAAGAAACCACCGAAACCCGCATATGCGGTGGAATGGTCCCGCAACCAGGTCATGTGCCGCACGGGTACGAAAGGTCCAGGCCAGTCGACGGCCATCAAGTTCAGCGACCACGGCGGCAGCAGCGACAAGGCGATCGCTGCGGCTAAGAAGTGGGTGCGCGAACAGGAGAAGAAGCTCGGCATCCACACTTGATCGGCAGCTGCGCCTGATCTGGCGAATTCGCACGGGCGCTGCGACGATGCAGCCTGCATGCGTGTGCTCGCACACGACTAGATAGCCGATTATGGCTATGAATAGGGAGTGGTGGAGGAGGGGCAGCGATGATGATCGCTTGGTGTAGGGATGGTTGTTCGGGGGGGTGTAGGGATGGAGTTGCAGGACAGCGATGGGGATCGCTTGAGGTCGGTTGGGCAGGGCAGCGATGATGATCGATTGTGGTTGCAGGGATTGTAGATAAGTTTGCAGCGAGTGCAGATTGCAGCGATGGCGATCGCTTGGGGGTTTCAGCGAGTGGAATTGCAGCTGTCGCTTGGAGGATGGCGAAGCTAGAGTGGACGTGGTGATGGGAGGGGAGGTGGATGAGGTGGAAGAGCAAGAGGCGGAGGAGCGATGGCGATCGCTGGGCATGTGCGCACATTGCGCACATCATTGCATGCATCACACTAGCCATTTGGGGCCCAGCAGGTGGCGCGCCAGCGCCTGCACCAGGCCCAGCGCCTACACCTGCGCCTGCACCAGCGCCGCCATGGCGCCGCCCCACAGCCGCGGCCGTCGCGATGCCGCCGAGGAGTTCTTCGCCTTCGCGAACGAGGCCGCGGACGTCTTCGCAAACGCGGCGTTGGCTGCTCATGAGGAGGCGCCGCCCGAGGCCGCGGAGGAGCACGGGGAGGAGGCGCCGCCCGAGGCCGCGGAGGAGCAGGAGTCTCCTTTAACAGAGGCCGCCGAGAAGGAGCAGGAGGAGGCGTCCGAGGCGGGTGCGGAGGTCGAGACGCACGATGCGTCAGACGTGCTCCTGGAGATTGCGGCGTCGCCAGGCGAGGAGGGCGCGGAGGTCGAGGAACCCGCGGCGGCGGAGGAGCAGGCGGCGGAGGAGGAGGAGGAGGCGGTGCCTCGCGAGGAGGTGCCCCTCGTCGAGGTCGTGGCCTCGCCGCAGGCGCGCGATCCTCGCGACAGCCGCTCGTCGGGCGGCCAGTCGGGCCGCTCGTCGCTGTCGCTCAGCGCGCCGCGGCCGTACGTCTCGCGCCGCGCTTTGGCGGCCGTGCGTCAGGCGGCAGCGGCTGCGGCGGCCGAGGAGTCAGCGGCCGCGCCGCCAGCGGCGGCTCCCGCGCCGCCCGCGCCGCCGGCCGCGGAGCGCTCGCGGAGCCGCAGCCCGCGCGCCCTCGACCCGCGCGCCAAGGGGTCGCAATGGCCTCGGGTGCCGCCCCACCCGCCTCGGGCGCCGCCCCCCCCTGAGGCCGTGGCCGAGGCGGCGTGGGCGAGGGTCTACGAGGAGCGCGCGGCTGGCCAGGGGGCGGGCTACACCGAGGAGCAGGTCGCCGACCTGCGCGGCGAGGCTGCGGCGGCGAAGGCCCTCGGCTTGCAGTGGTGGCAGCGCGGCCCTGCGGGTCCAGCCGAGGGGGGGCCCGAGACGTGGCGCGGCCAGCGGTACCGCGCCAACACCAAGCAGTGGGCCAACCGCGGGGGGAGGAACAGGGAGTACTTCGCGAAGAAGTACGGCGGCGGCGCGCCAGGCAAGGTCCCCGCTGGGTCGCACCCCGACCCCCGCAGCGGCGTCAAGGGCGGCGGCAAGGGCGGCGGCAAGGGCGATTCCCTGGTTCCTCCCCCCGCGGGGCCGCCCCCGCCCGCCGCGGCGCCGCGCGCGGTGCGCCCGCGCATTGCGTCGCCCGCGCGCCCGCTGGCAACGGCGCCGACGCCAGGGGCAGCGCCGAGGCCGTCGACAGCGCCGCTGCCGCCGTGGCGCAGCGGCGCCCCCGCCGCCGTCCCGCCGCCGTCGCGGCTGACGTGAGGCGCGCGGCGCCGCTGGCGCCGCTGGCGCGGCGCCCTGGCGCGGCGCCGCTGGCGCCTGCGCTGCAGGCGCGGCGCGCTGGGGGTGCGGCGCCTCTTCGCGCCGTGGGCGCGCATAAGCGATCTGCATGCGCTTGCTGCTCGCAGGCGCTGTGGCAAAACGATCTCTTGTGTACGCGCAGAGATTGATTGTAATCGCGGTTACGACCGCTTGTGTGTGCAATAGCGATTGCGATCGCTTGTGTGTGCAATAGCGATTACGATCGCTGAGGGGATGGGAGGTGTCGCTGAAGGGATGTGAGGATGAGGACCGACGACTAACGATTACGATGTGTGGATGGGGATGTGAGGAGGGGGATGGCTATTACGATCGCTGGCTGAGGGGATGTGACGACTTCTGGCGACGACTGACAAAGGCGACGACCGACGACGACAAAATTGGGCGGGGGAGCGATTCCGATCGCTGGCCTTGTGCTCACATTGCACGCATCATTGCACGCATTGCATGGCCATTGTCGGCTCCACGCGTAGCGCGCCCATCGGAGCGGATCGCCTGCGCCCAGCGGAGCGTGTCTCCATCGGCGCCAGCCCGCGCCGACGCCAGCGCCGACACGAGCGCCGTCGTCAGCACCGACGCCAGCTCCGTCGCCAGCACCGACCATGTCGTCCGACGTCGCGGCAGCCTGCCCCGTCAAGACAGAGGAGGAGTGGTACACGGTCGGATGCCCCGTCAGCAACTGCAAGGCCAAGTGCTACAAGGAGAGCCACGCGGAGTGCTTGGAGTGGCTCTTCAACCACTTGGCGACGTCGACGGCGGAGAGCCACAAGTTTCTCAAGACGGCGAGCGGGCCCAACTTAGAGGAGATCAACCGCCTCCTGGACGACGCCAACGCGGAGCGCCTCAGCGACAGCGAGGTGGCGGCGTGGAAGAAGCACCAGGCCGAGAAGGCGGCGACAACCGCGGCCAACCCCTACAAGACGGCGCCCGCCGCCAGCGCAGGGGCCGCCGCCGCGGCCGCCGCCAGCGCAGGGGCCGCCAGCAGTCGCGGGCGCGATCGCCGCGCGCGATCGCCTGCGCGCAGGCGCAGCCGCAGCCGCAGCCACCGCAACCACCGCGGCCGCCCCGCGCCGCGCACGCCGCCCCGCGGCCGCGGAGACGACCGCGCCCCCGCGGCGGCGGCCAGCCTGACGACTGCGGCGGCGCACAAGCTGCAGCAGACGGCGGAGCAGCTGCAGCAGCAGCAGCAGCAGATACGGCAGCAGCAGCAGCATATACCGCAGCAGCAGCAGCAGCTACAGCAGCATATGCAGTTGCGGGTGCAATCGACTGCAGGCCTGACGGGGAAGGCTGCGCCGTCCGCGGCGCCCGCGGCGATGAACCTGATCATGGCGCCCATGACAGGAGACGTCTCGCTGCCCGACGTGCCCCCCGAGACCGAGTTCAGGCTCAGCAAGGCGCGGGCCGATGCGCTCATGGACTGCCTGAAGCGGGCGGAGCGCTGCGCCAAGGTGGCGAAGGAGACGTGCCTCAAGGCGTCTCAGGCGTTCGAGCAGGAGGAGGCGTCCCTGAGGGCGGCGAGGGAGCAGGTCGCCGAGACGATGGGCGCGTCGGTGCAGCTCAGCGGGCTCTGAACAGTGGCAGCGGGCTTTGGCGCTGCTCAGCGGGCTCTGGCGCTTCTCAGCGACATGCGGGAGGCGACCCTGGAGCCCGACAGCATCTTCGTCGCGGCTCGCTGGCGCTCTGTGGCGTTCGCCGCCTGCGGCCGCGGCCGCGGATCGCGCCGCCGCGTGCTTATGAATATGAAATGAGGAGAAGGAGCAGGAGAATGAGGATGATAGCGATGTCGATCGATGGGTGGGGGGCGGGGGGTAGCGATGTCGATCGCTTGGAGGAGGATAAGAAGGAGGAGGAGGATAGCGATGTCGATCGCTGGGGGAGAGGGGATAGCGATGTCGATCGCTGGGGGGAGGAGAAGAAGGAGGAGGATGAGGAGAAGGATACCGATGTCGATCGCTGGGGGTGAGGGGGGATAGCAATGCCGATCGCTGGGGGGAGGAGGATGAGGAGATGTAGAGGGAGGATGAGGAGGATAGCGATGTCGATCGCTGGGGGAGAGGGGATAGCGATGTCGATCGCTGGGGGGAGGAGAAGAAGGAGGAGGAGGAGGAGAAGGATACCGATGTCGATCGCTGGGGGTGAGGGGGGATAGCGATGCCGATCGCTGGGGGAGAATGAGGAACAGGGGGAGCGATTGCGATCGCTTGGGGGAGGTAGCGATGTCGATCGCTTGGGGAAGAATGAGGATGATGAGAGGGAGGGGAAGCGATGGTGATCGCTTGGGGGAGGTAGCGATGCCGATCGCTTGAGGGAAGAATGAGGATAATGAGCAGGAGAGGCATCGATGGTGATCGCGTGGGGATGTAGTTACCCTGGTAACTACCGTAACTATCGCAAGTTACAACCAATGTTATCCTTTTGTTATCCTTTTGTTATCCTTTGTTATCCTTTGTTATCCTGGTCACTGGGTCAGATAGGATAACAAAAGGATAACAAAAGGATAACACTGGGTCAGATAGGATAACATGTTATCCTAACCGACCCAGTGTTATCCTTTTGTTATCCTAACTGACTGGGTCAGATAGGATAACATGGGCCAGATAGGATAACATGTTATCCGAACTGACCCAGGGATCAGGATAACAAAGGATAACAAAGGATAACAAAAGGAAAACAAAAGGATAACATTGGTTGCCACTTACGATAGTTATGCCACTTATTCGGGTAAGTATCGACATCGAGCGATACTCATCGCTGCCTCCACGAGCGATGCTGATCGCGGACGCGCGTAGCTTACCTGATAACGGCACTACGCAACATGCGCGGCTCAAGAGCCAGCGACCGAGGTCGCTCGACTATCGGTGAGAGCGCGCCGCCAACGGTCGCGGGGCGTTGCGAGCGATGGCCGCGGGATGCGGCGGCGCGCTGGACAGCGCGGTCGATGAGGCGGCGGCGAGCGAGGACAGCCAGGCGACGTTGCAGTTGGCAGACGCCGCGGGCGCAAGCGTCCCCGAGGACGCCGAGCTGCTGGACATTCTCGCGGTGGATCTCGGTCTCGAGGGCGCGACGGGCGCGGGGGGCGGAGCCGCGGAGGCGGAGGCGCCCGAGAAAGAGGAGGTGGCGGCTGAGGAAGGCGAGGAGGCGACCGAGGGGGACGGAGCCGCGGAGGCGGAGGCGTCCAAGGAAGAGGAGGTGGATGCTGAGGGAAGCGAGGATGCGGCCGAGCGGGGGCCGATGAGGAGGCCAGCCGCCGCCAGACGCAGGCGCAAGCCGAAGAAGGTCAGGGCGAAGTACGCAGGCCCGAAGGGCCCGCCGCCCAAGGCCACGGCCAAGGTGAACGCCAAGGCCGTGGCAAAGGAGAAGGCAATGGCAGTGGCCGCAGCCAAGAAGGCGCCGCCCAAGTTCGCCGACATCGCGAAGTGGATGCAGCCCACTTCGAGGGCGAAGGCGAGCGGTGGCGTGCCCACCCTGAGGCTCGGCGAGAGCGCGCCCTCGCCGAAGGACGGCGATGGGGCGCTGCAGGTGGGCAAGGCGAAGGCGAAGGCGAAGTCGAAGATGAAGGCGACGGTGCAAGAGTTGTCGTCGCCGCCGTCTCGTCCGCGAAGGCGCACCTCGGACACCGAGTCCCAGGCGTCGGCGGGCATGGGCGAGGAGCCGACGGCAGGCGCCTCGCCGAAGTTTCGAGTCGGATCGTTCGCGGCGCTCAGCTCGCCTGACAAGCGCGCAACACCGCTCTCGCTCGACGCCGTCGAGAACGAGTTCCTCTGCGACAGGTGCGAACAGCCGTGCGACGTCATGAAGGCCTACCCAGTGCGGATGACGAAGAAGGGCCAGATCTACAGGTGCGCGTTGTGCAGCACGCGGGGGGTGCAAGCGAATCGGGCGCCCGAGTGGAAGGATATGGCCTCGAAGCTGAAGGACTTCAGCATTGAGGAGAGGGTCGGGTTCTGGAAGAAGATCCGCGCCTGCAGCGGCCAATCAAGCGTCAAGGCCATGGTCCAGGCGACCTCGAAGGCGATCCACGAGAAAGGGACGCGGGCGGGCAAGCGAGGCGGCTACTACCCGCTGAGCTGGCACAAGAGGCAAGGCTTACCGTGGAGAAGGATCAGGAAGACGTGCACTGACACGTTGAACCATGCCGTGATGGGGTTGTGCTACAAGGTGGACATCCACGAGATCGAGAAGTGGGAGGCAAACATCGCGCGGCGTGAGAATGAGTATGGGGCATCGCGCGCCGCCGAGGCCGAAGACGGGCTCGAGGCTTCAGGCTCAGACGACAAGGAGCCCTGCACCAGAACGACGCCCGCATCCGCGCAAGCGGGGGCCGAGATCGCCGACGACAGCGCCGAGGAGGGCGATGAGGAGAGCGCCGAGGACCCCGACAGCACCGCTGATGTCGATGATGCCGGGGACTCCGACAGCACCGAGGGCTCGGAGCAGTTGCAGAGTGGCAGCGGTGACTCGGACAGTTTTGGCCTCGAGACCTCGGGCGAGGACTCCATGGGGGACGGCGACGGGTCGTACGGCGGACAGCCGCCTCCAGTGACTCCTGGCGGATCGAACGGTGAGAGCAGCGACGACGGCACGCCACCCCCCCAGAACAGAAAAATGCAGAGCAAGGAAAAGCCCAAGGGCAAGAGCTCTAAGGACAAGGAAAAGGAGAAGGACAAGTCCAAGAGCAAGGCCGCCGATAAAGATAAGGACGCTGATAAGGACAAGGGAAAGTCCAAGACAAAGGACACCGATAAAGATAAGGACAAGCATAAGGACAATGACAAGTCCAAGAGCAATGGCAAAGACAAGGCTAAGGATAAGGATAAAGACAAGGAAAAGGTCAAGGCCAAGAGCAAGGGCGCCGATAAAGATAAGGACGCTGGTGAGGGCAAGGATAAGGACAAGAGCAAGGGCAAAGATACATATAAGGAGAATGATAAGGACAAGAGGGCGAACAATGACAAGTCCAAGAACAATGGCCCTGATAAAGATAAGGGCAAGCATAAAGCCACGAAAAAAGACACGGACAAAACCGATGACAAGGCCGATGGTAAGGACAAGAGCAAGGGCAATAAACATGATAAGGATAAGAGCAATGCCAAGGTCGATGGCAAGACCAAGGGCAAGAAGCGGGCGAACGAAGGGGCAGCCGAATCTTCGACAAAGAAGATGAAGAAGCAGAAGCCACCGACCAGCTCCTCGCAGAGCGGCAGCGACATCGAATCGGGGAGCTCGTCGCCTGCGCACCCGCGCGTCGGCGAGACCGCCAAGGAGCGCGCGGCGCGCGAGAAGCAGGAGAGGAAAGAGCAGAGTAAGAAAGACAAGGAGGCGCAGCAGCAGAAGCTCCTGGCCACGCGTACCCTGAGCAGGATTGTGGCGCCCATGTACAAGCTCGAGTCGGCGCTCAAGTGCGACGGGGTCGGGAAGATCCCCGGGGCTACGCTGGTTCACGCGAAAAAGCTCATGGACACGCTGGCCAAGATGAAGAAGGTCGCCCATAAAGTCAGCAGTGGCAAGGTCGCACCTTCGGAGTTCACTTGGTCCGCCCAGGATGTCAGCGACATGTCGACGCAGGCGGCGGCGCAGAGCACTCTGGTGATGTCGATGGCCAAGGCGTACCTTGCGACTGCGAAGTCCTCGTGGGGGCCCGCCGCCATCAGCTACAGCGCTGGGACCAGCGCGCGGCCGTGCGGTAGCAACAGACGTCGACGCCGCTCGCCGCCCCGCTTTCGCGCCCCGCCCCGCAGCTGGCGGCGCACATGTGTATAAAAAAAAAAAAAGCGATGGGGATCGCTGGGGCGAAGCGATGGCGATCGCTTGTGGAGAGGGGGGCGATGGGGATCGCTGGGGCGAAGCGATGACGATCGCTTAGGGAGCGGGGAGCGATGGGGATCGCTGGGGCGAAGCGATGGCGATCGCTTGTGGAGAGGGGAGCGATGGGGATCGCTGGGGTGCAGCGATGACGATCGCTTAGGGAGAGGGGAGCGATGGGGATCGCTGGGGCGAAGCGATGGCGATCGCTTAGGGAGAGGGGAGCGATGGGGATCGCTGGGGCGAAGCGAGGGCGATCGCTCGGGCGGGCGTTGGCGAGGATGGGCTCGCGATGGGGGCTAGTTGCTCAGCCGTTTCGGCTCGACTCGCGAGCGACGCGCGTCGCTCGTGGCCAAGCGGCGGCGCGATGCCCAAGCGGCGGCGCGATGGCCCCGAAGCGGAGTCGGGTATCCGATGTCCGCGACCTCAGGCGGCCAAGCGGCGTCGGCTATCCGATGCCATCGCTACGCATGGCGTATCTGGCAAGGCCCTCGTTCGCATCGCCAAGAAGCTCGCGGAGCCTGGCCATGCGCAAGAGCTGACGGCTTACGCGGTCCAATCCACCATTGAGGGCGTATTCGACGACGTCGGGACGACAATCGAATTGCCCATGCAAGATAACGAGCCGCCCTTCGCTTGGAAGCTCGCCAGAATCGACAAGCTCCTGCGGTATGTTTGCAAGGCCAGCCCCGTGTACAGTGAGCTTCTCGCGGTGGTCGCGAACCGCGTCCGCGGCGCGCCGCTCTCGCTGGTGCTGTACATGGACGAAGTGACACCAGGCGACGCGCTGGCCCTGAGGCACGATCGGAAGTTCTGGATGATCTTCTTCACGTTCCTGGAGTTCGGGGCTGACATGCTATGGAGGGAAGAGCTGTGGCTACCGCTGGGGTGTCTGCGAACGAAAGCGAGCAATCGCGTGGACGGCGGCATCTCCTGTGCCACTCGACTCCTCATCAGGGAGATGTTCTTCGGATCCTCCAGGCTCGCGGGAGCTGGCGCGCACGTGGAGCTGGCCAACGGCACTCCGATGCTGGTGCGGGCGCGCCTCTCCAATCTTCTCGCAGACATGGATGCGTTCAAAGGCATTCTGCGTTTGCGGGGTGCCAACGGCTGGAGGCCTTGCTTGCGATGCAAGAACGTGATCTTGAAGGGCGGTTCCGTCGACGGCGACGGCGGCTACTTCGTCGACACCTGTTGTCACGAGCACGCGCGCTTCGATCGCCATTCAGACGCCGACGTGTGGAAACTGCGGGACGACCTCGCCGCAGCGGCGGCGACCGCGGGACAGCCCGGCCACATGACGAAGGGCAACTTCCAGAAGCTCGACAAAGCCAGCGGCTTCAACTACCATCCCAATGGCTTGCTGGAGGATAAGGAATTGCGGGCGATAATGAAGCCGTCCGCCATGACGTATGACAGCATGCACAACCTATGGAGCAATGGCACCGTTGGCTGGGAGGTGTTCGCGTTTGTGAAGGCGTGCCAGAGAAAAGCTGGCATCGGATGGCCCGAGCTTCACGCGTTCACGCGGCGCCGGCAGTTCCCGAGGTCGCACGGCAGAACGGCAAAATATATGTTCACGCCTGGGCACGAGACCGCGTGCAAGAAATCATTCAAAGCAGGCGCCAGCGAGCTGATCTCGACCTTCTTCGTCCTTTTGGCGTTCGCCGAGGAGCGCGCCGTCCGCATCGGGTCGCTCGAGCGCGAAATAGCGCCCCTTCGGGCGTGCGGCCTGCTGGCGGACGCGTTCCTGAAGGTCAAGCGCGGGCGCGCCCCCCCTCGCAGTGACTTCATTGCAGCGGCTGAAGTCCATCTCAACTTGCACAAGCAGGCGTACGGCACCAAATGCGTGAAGCCCAAACACCACTACGTGTTTCACAACGCGGAGCAGGAGCCGAAAGAGCTCGACTGCTTCGTGACGGAGCGCCACAATAAAGTGGCAAAGGCGGTGGCCGAACCAGTGGAGAACACCGCGCGCATGGAGGCCACGACGCTCGCGGGCTGCGTATTGCAGCAAGTGCGGCAACTCGAGGAGATGGGGCCGACGGGCAACTCGCTGGTGGGAGCGCGTGCCGAATCTGACGGGTTGCGCTCCGTAGTCGGGGCCGCCGACGTCTCCGTGGCCAGGGGGCTGCGCTGGGAAGGGAACGCCTACAACGTGGGCCAGGTGGTTCGCTCGCGCGGCGGCGAGGTGTTTATCGTCGACGCGTGCGCGGAGATTTCTGGCGAACTGCACATCGTCGCCCGCGGGATCGAGATCTCAACGGGCGCGCGCGGCCTCAGCACTGGCAGCGTGGTGAACGAGCTCCTCGTCATCAAGATGTCCGACGCTGACCTGGATGGCGCTGTCTGGGCGTGGCGCGTGAAGAGCAACGGCGACTATGTCATCGCGCACGCGCGCTGAGAAACAGATGGAAACATGCGCCGCGCCGCGGTGTGTGTGCGCGGGGAGCGATGTCGATCGCTGGGTGAGGTGAAGCGATGCCGATCGCTTGGGTGAGGAGATGAGAGGAGGAGGATGATGATGAGGAGGAGGAGGAGGGGGAGGGAGAAAGCGATGCCGATCGCTGGAAGGAGGGGGGGACGGAAAAGAAAATCGAGCGATGCCGATCGCTGGGTGAGGTGAAGCGACGTCGATCGCTTGAAGGAGGAAGAGGAGGAGGAGGAGGTGGCGGAGGAGGGAGGATAGCGATATCGGTCGCTGGAAGATGGGCGGGGGGTGGGAGGAGGAAAATAAGATCACCGCGCGCAACCGTTCAGCTTTGGCGCGCTGCTGCCCCTTGGGCTCGCGCGGGGCATGCGCGATGCTGCCCCTGGCGGCCGCGCGCAAGCGCGCCTCGAGCTGGCCAAAGGCGGCCGCGCACGACGACGAGACGACGACGACGATGCGACGACGGCGACGAAGACGGCGACGAATGAGGCGAGCTTGCCCGAGCGGCTGCTCGGGGAGGTGGAGCAGCTGCGCGGGGAGGTCGAGCAGCTGCGCGCGGCGAACGCCCAGCTGCGGGCGGAGAAGGAGGAGGCGGATAAGACGACGACGACGACGACGAGACGACGACGAGACGACGACGACGACGACGACGACGACGACGACGACGACGACGACGACGACGGTGGCGGCGACGACGACGGCGGCGGCGGCGGCGACGACGACGACGACGACCCCCCCAGGTGGCGCGGCACTTGGCCCTCCAGATCGACATGCGCGACGTCGAGCTGGATCGGGCCGCCGAGCTGCTGGGCGTCGCGCGCCGCCGCGCCGCGGTGCATGCGGCGGCGCTGGCGCAGCTCAAGCAGGACGCGATGACGATCATCCGCCTGCAGAGGCTGTACGACGCCCCCGAGGCGGAGGCGGCCATGGCGTCGGCGGTGGCATGGCCGACGCCCTGACGACGCCGCCTCCGCCGCCGTGGTCCCCCCCGTGAGGAGGGGCTCACGGGCGGCGACGGGCGCCCAGGGTCGTCCACGGACGCCCTGACTGAGCCGCCCCCGCCGCCGCGGCCTGCGCCCCCGCAGTGAGGCGGCGCGAGGCTGCGCGCGCCAACAAGAAGCTTGGGGGGGGATATCGATGTCGATCGCTTGGGAGAGGTAGCGATGGCGATCGCGAGGAGGAGGAGGAGGAGGAGGAGGAGGAGGAGGAGGAGGAGCAGGAGGAGCAGGAGGAGCAGGAGGAGCAGGAGCAGGAGGATGAGGAGGAGCAGGATCTGCATGGGCAGCCAGGGGGCTGCGGAGGGAGGAGGAGGAGTAGCGATGCCGATCGCGATGTGCATGGGCAGCCAGTGGGGCCGCGGGATTTGCATAGGCAGCCAGGGGGGCTCGCGATCTCGATCGCCGCGAGGAGGAGGGGAGGAGGAGGATGAGGAGCAAGAGAGCGATGCCGATCGCTGGGGGAGGCGAAGCGATGTCGATCGCTTGGAAGGGGGAGGAGGCAGGAGAAGGAGGAAGAGGAGGATGACGATGATGAGGAGGAGGAGAGCGATGTCGATCGCTCGGGCGCGGGTGGGAATATGGGTGGAGCGATGGCGATCGCTCGGGCGGGCGTTGGCGACGATGGGCTCGCGATGACGGCGATTGCTCAGCCGTTTCGGCTCGCCTCGCGAGTGACGCACGGGGCGCTCGCGGCCAAGCGACGGCGCGCGCGCGCGCAGGAGGGGGCGCGTCATGGACGATCTCCCCTCGGAACCGCTGCCACCTGGGCTGGTCGGCGCGAAGCCGTCCAGTGTCCCGCTGCCGCGAGGCGGCCCGTGGCCGAATATGGCCAACGCGAAGTTCTTCAAGATGCCGTCGCCCGCCGCTTTCGTTGCGGCCACCTCCAAGGACGCGGCGCCGCCGCCGCCACCCAAGCGGCCGCGCCTCGAGGTTGCAGCCGTCGGCCGAGAGGGAGCCTCAGGCGGCTCCAACAGCAGGCCGAGCTGCAGGCGTTGAGCGAGGCGGAGGCGATCTGCTTGGCCGCCTTCCGCGACGGGCAGGGCGGCGAGGCGGCCCCTGAGGGTGAGCCCCCTGCGCGGTGAGGAGGCCGCGCGTACACTGAGGACGCGGCCGCGCGCGGTGAGGAGGCCGCGCGCCCCGCCGCGCTCATCACTCTCCTCCCCCCCTCCCCCCCCTCACAGCGATCGACATCGCTCTCCTCCTCCTCCTCCTCCTCCCAAGCGATCGCGATCGCTTCATTTCCCTAAGTAACTTATAAGTATCTTATAGTGTTAGCTTAAGTAACTTAAGAACATCAACTTAAGTTACTTATAAGTATCTTAGTAAGTACCCATAAGTAGCTCATGTAAGTAGCTATGTTACTTGCGATACTTATACATAGGGTGCAACTAGCATAAGAACCACCATTCTCGAAGCAGAAGCCGGAAGCCGGAAGCCGGAAGCCGGAAGCCGGAAGACGGCAGCTGGATGCCAGAAACCGCAAGCCGGAAACCGCAAGCCGGAAGCCGGAAGCCGGAAGCCGGATTAAGCCAGAAGCCAGAAGCCAGAAGCCCGAAGCCGAAAGCCGGAAGCCCGAAGCCGGAAGCCGGAAGCCGGCCGGACGCTGGAAGCCGGAAGCCGGCCGGAAACAGGAAACCAGAAGCCGGACACCGGAAGCCGGGAGCCCGAAGCCGGAAACCGGAAGCCGGAAGCCGGAAGCCGGAAGCCGGAAACTGAAACTGGAAGCCGGAAGCCGGGGCCTGGAACCTGGAAGCCGGAAGCCGGAAGCCGGGCCCTTACTCCAAATCCGCCCTACTTTGGCTTTTCCCCTATTGAAAAAATGCGTCGGAAATCCACCTATGAGAAGCCGAACATGATGGACCCACGAACCCGGAAAGGGATACAGACATGTGCAGAATGGTCACATTTTCACGATTCACGAAACATCCCACGAGACACCCCGCGAAACATCCCACGAGACACCTCACGAAACATTCCACGAGACACCTCACGAAACATTCCACGAGACACCCCGTGAAACATTCCACGAGACACCCCACGAACAGGCAACCACTCAACCAGACACCCACGAAACATTCCACGGGGGTGCGACTGGGTGTGGTCGTGCTGGGGTGTGGTCGTGCTGGGGTGTGGTCGTGCTGGGGAGTGGTCGTGCTGGGGTGTGGTCGTACTGGGACGAAAAATTCCACGACACACCTCACGAAACATTCCACGAGACACCCCGCGAAACATTCCACGAGACACCCCACGAACAGGCAACCACTCAACCAGACACCCCACGAAACATTCCACGGGGGTGCGACTGGGTGTGGTCGTGCTGGGGTGTGGTCGTGCTGGGGGTGGTGGTCGTGCTGGGGAGTGGTCGTGCTGGGGTGGTCGTGCTGGGTGCTGTGGTCGTGCTGGAGGGTGGTCGTGCTAGGGGGTGGTCGTGCTGGGGGGGTGGTCGTGCTGGGGGGTGGTCGTGCTGGGGCATGGTCGCGCTGGGGCGTGGTCGTGCTGGGGCGTGGTCGTGCTGGGGTGTGGTCGTGCTGTGCTGAGGCCGTGCTGGGGTGTGGTCGTGCTGGGGTGTGGTCTTGCTGGGTGGGGTCGTGCTGGGATGGGGTCGTGCTGGGGTGTGGTCGTGCTGGGGTGTGGTCGTGCTGGGGTGGGGTCGTGCTGGGGTGGGGTCGTGCTGGGGTGTGGTCGTGCTGGGGTGTGGTCGTGCCGGGGTGTGGTCGTGCTGGGGTGGGGTCGTGCATTTCGCTCGAGACATCCTGAAAAAATCCTGAGAAATCCTGGAAAAACAAGCGAACTAGTCGAGACATCCTCGAAATTCCTGCGCGCGGGACGCGGCACGCGCGAGACATCCTCCGAATTTCTGCGCGCAGGGCTCTTTTCCCCGTCGCGGTCGGCTCAGCGAAACCAGCGTTTCGCTCGAGACATCCTCAACAAATTCTGAAAACAAGCGTTTCGCTCGAGACATCCCCAACACACGAAAGAGCGGCCCACACCCTGTGATTTATCGATCGGGATTTCAAAAACAAGCGCTTCGCCTGAGACATCCTCAAATTTTAATCCGTCGGCCCACCTCGACCTCGATATTTATCAAGGAAAGAATCCGCCGGCGCCCCTCAGATGAGGCACCGGGGACAGGTTTACCAACTAAAATAAAACCCTGGGCTGGCGCCCTTTCCGGGAAAAATGATGGACCCACGAACCCGGAAAGGGATATAGACATGTGGAGCATGGACACGTTTTCACGATACCCAACTGGGCAACACCTCACGAAACATCCCACGAGACACTTCACGAAACATCCCACGAGACACCTCACGAAACATTCCACGAGACACCTCACGAAACATTCCACGAGACACCCCGCGAAACATTCCACGAGACACCCCACGAAACATTCCACGACGACAGGCAACCACTCAACCAAGGCGGTGTGGTCGTGCTGGGGAGTGGTCGTGCTGGGGTGTGGTCGTGCTGGGGGGTGGTCGTGCTGGGGGGTGGTCGTGCTGGGGGGGTGGTCGTGCTGGGGGGTGGTCGTGCTGGGGCGTGGTCGTGCTGGGGCGTGGTCGTGCTGGGGCGTGGTCGTGCTGGGGCGTGGTCGTGCTGGGGCGTGGTCGTGCTGGGGTGTGGTCGTGCTGTGGTAAGGTCGTGCTGGGGTGCGGTCGTGCTGGGGTGTGGTCTTGCTGGGGTGGGGTCGTGCTGGGGTGTGGTCGTGCTGGGTATGGTCGTGTTGGGGTGTGGTCGTGCTGGGGTGTGGTCGTGCTGGGGTGTGGTCGTGCTGGGGGGGTGTGGTCGTGCTAGGGGTGTGGTCGTGCTGGGGTGTGGTCGTGCTGGGGCGTGGTCGTGCTGGGGCGTGGTCGTGCTGGGGCGTGGTCGTGCTGGGGTGGTCCGGTGATCGTGGGTTGTGCTGGGGTGTGTGTGCTGGTCGTGCTGGGGTGTGGTCGTGCTGGGGTGTGGTCGTGCTGGGGTCGGGTCGTGCTGGGGTGTGGTCGTGCTGGGGTGTGGTCGTGCTGGGGTGTGGTCGTGCTGGGGTGTCGTGGGGGTGTGGTGCGGGGTGTGGTCTGGGGTGTGGTCGTGCTGGGGGTGGTGGCTCGTGCTGGGGGGTGGTCGTGCTGGGGCGTGTGCTCGTGCTGGGGCGTGGTCGTGCTGGGGCGTGGTCGTGCTGGGGCGTGGTCGTGCTGGGGCGTGGTCGTGCTGGGGTGTGGTCGTGCTGTGGTGAGGTCGTGCTGGGGTGTGGTCGTGCTGGGGTGTGGTCTTGCTGGGGTAGGGTCGTGCTGGGGTCGGGTCGTGCTGGGGTGTGGTCGTGCTGGGGTATGGTCGTGCTGGGGTGGGGTCGTGCTGGGGTGGGGTCGTGCTGGGGTCTGGTCGTGCTGGGGTGTGGTCGTGCTGGGGTATGGTCGTGCTAGGGTGGGGTCGTGCATTTCGCTCGAGACATCCTGCCAAAATTCCAGGAAATCGTACAAAAACAAACGAATTAGTCGAGACATCATCGAAATTCCTTCGCGCGGGGCGCTTTTCCGCGTCGCGGTCGGCTCTGCAAAACCAGCGTTTCGCTTGAGACATCCTCAGCAAATTTCGCTCGAGACATCCTCAACTCTGCAAAACCAGCGTTTCGCTCGAGACATCCTCAAGAAATTCTGAAAAACAAGCGTTTCGCTCGAGACATCCTCAAATTTTAATTCGCCGGCCTCC
The DNA here is from genome assembly GCA_963575745.1 of Prorocentrum cordatum. NCBI lineage: Eukaryota > Dinophyceae > Prorocentrales > Prorocentraceae > Prorocentrum > Prorocentrum cordatum. The sequence continues at coordinate 28,360 of CAUYUJ010005182.1, forward strand.
TTCGACCTCGTTATTTATCAGGGAAAAAATTCGCCGGCCTCCCTCAAGCAGGCACCGGGGGACAGGTTTACCAACTAAAAGAGAACCCTGGGCCCCAGCCCTTTCCGGGAAAAATGTGTTTCCTGGTGGGAGGGCTCGGACAAACCACCCTGTACAGGATGCAACTGACTGCAAGGTGGGACGACGCGGCATGCGCGTTTGCTCTATCGGAGCCCGTACACTATACAAGCGCGAAAATCTACGCAAGCCAGGAGTGCACGCAAAGGCTGAAAGGGGTGAAAAGAACCGCCAAAAACGACAAACAGAATTTAGTGGCAGTGTTGGCTTCTTGTGAATCATCAGTGGTCGTCGTGGCGCACACCGAATGGAAATTCTTTTGGGGGTCTGTTTGCTGCCCCGTCGCCTTGGACTCAGGCTCACACCTCCTGTCTTCCACGGGCAACCATCCACCGCCAGACTCCACGAGCTTCTTCCAAGACGCGGCAAACGCTATGTCAAGTTTCTGCTGGTCACACACCCAATGTTTCGCTAACGCCAGATACGCATCATCGTTCACAAGAGCCAAGTCTGCTGTCAGACGCATGGTTCCAGCCAAGATGCTGGTCCTGTCCTTCGTCTGCCACTGCACCGCCGACCCAGATGGAGTTGCGACTTGCTCCCACTCCTCATCAAGCATTCCAGTCAAGAACTGGTTGGTCCATTGAGAAGGAGTTGTCGTCCACGGCCCCTCGAAGCCACTCGTCATAACGCCGGCACCATGACACTTGCCGAAAGCATGACCACCTGCTATCAGCGAAGCTGTCTCAGAATCGTTCATCCCCATGCGGCCGAACACCTCCCGAATCTCGACGGCACTCTTCTCTGGATCTGGGTTTTGCCCACTGTTCAGATCGTTCGGGTCGTTCAAAGGCCCCTCAGGGTTTACATAGATCAAACCAACCTTCACCGCACCCATTGGCTCCTGGCAATTTCCTTGCACAACGCAATCCGTATCTTGCCAGCTATCTGTGACGCCAAAAATGTCACTCTTGTTACCATCTGCATCATCGACTCGTCCAAAACAGTGCGGATTTGTTGGGCCTCCCATGTCCCGGATAGCAACGGTACCAGCAAAACTGATGAGGTCACCCCAACTGAGAGCATCGCCATATTTTTGCTTGATCCGTCACCGTGCCCTGAGGCACGGAGTGGGCGCGCCCTCAGGTCCTTCACCTCCTCCCCAGAGCCTCGTTCCCTGAATCCCAGTCCTCAGTCCTGAGCATTTAAGGGGACCAGAGCCAAAACCACGAAATCTTATGGGGCTCGCCGCGTCGGCCCCGGGCTTCTCGCGTGACTTTGGGAGGGCAACTTGTTTGGCACCCCTCACGAAGATCGTGGCCCCCGAGCGCGAACATTTGAGCCCTCCGCCCCAAGAGGCCCCCAAGAGGCCCCGAGGGCTCCCTAAGAAGCTCCCAAGAGGCCCCCAAGAGGCCCCCAAGAGGCCCCAAGAGGCCCCCAAGAGGCCCCCAAGAGGCCCCAAGAGGCCCCCAAGAGGCCCCCTAGAGGCCCCAAGAAGCTTCGAAACTGCCTCCCAGAGGCCCTCAAGACGCCAACCACGAGATCCCAACGAACATCCATGAGGCTTCTGACCCCTCACCAAGGCACGGTGGCGGATGGGCCGAAGGCCACTAGATGGGAACGAGAAGGGCACGGGCCTTATCCAGGTTACCATTGTCCTCCCAATCTGACTCTGGTGGGAAGCGGATTCTGGCACCTCCGCAGCCCCCTTTCTGATCAGATGTGCGAAAGGTGCCAGCGCAATGCCACGCTAGGCGAATCATAAAACCACCGTAATGGCCATCATCGGCTGGCCAGCAAGTCTGGCTGTCTGTCATGAGGATTCTGAGGTCCTGCTCAAGTGCCTCAATGTCTAGCCCTTCTAGGGCTGTCTTGAAGTCACTGTCAGAAATGACTTCTGCCTTCAAACTTGGAGGAGTGCCAATGTCCATGAAGGGGCATGATCCAAATACACCAATCGGTAGAAGAACCACGATTAATGAGTTCATCGCTGCTTTGAAATACTTTGAATACGAATGTCGCTGGACGTTGTAATTACGGAGGGCTTCCTGAAACAGTTGAGCCTACATTGTAAATTGCGGAGGGCTTCCTGCGAGCCTCTTAGAGGTCTCTCGGTCTGTTCATTGGACCTCTTGGGCGCATTCGGGGCTTTCCCCCACCGAGCCGTGGCTGGATCCTCGCTTTGAATAGGGCGATTGGGTCTACACCTGTTTCTCCTTCGCCCCCGTCCCGCCCTCCTCCCTTCTCCTGTCTCCCCTGTTCGCTCGCCTGGCTGACCTGCCTGTTTGCATGCTCCCTGTCTTGCCGTCCTGTCTGGCAGCTCGGCGGCGCAGGGCTGCGAAGTGTGAAACCGCCACTTTCGGAGGCTGCTGGGAGGGCCAGCGCAGCGCGGAACATCGTGGATCCAGAAAGGACCTCGCTGTTCCCGGGCTGGCTGCGAAGTGCCGAACGCTTCCGGATTGAAATGATCGACCCACGAACCCGGAAAGGAACAGAAATGTAAGGCATGGCAACGTTTCAAAGACACCTGATTGGGCGACGGGCAAATGCAATGCTGAATGTATCGATCTTGATGTACTGTGCCGAGGGCTGTGCTGTGCTACGCCGTGCTGAACTGCGATGTGCCATGCCGCGATTGTGCTCTATATAGCGTTGTGGATCGAGTCCTCCCTGGCATCCGAGTCCTGGCCGAACTGATCTGCATCTTAAGCTCGCGCTGCCTGAGCAGATGCTGGCTGCCAAAAAATTAACCTGGCGAAGAACCCAACCATATGCAGTTGTCAGTACCGCAGCTGCGGGTTTCATCTTCAGTGGAACTCCCCATAGGACTACGGAACGTGTGAGGGGTGTGTCGAGATGGGTGCCACTGGGGCATTCGGCGAAGCTCCCTATGGGGACATGAAACACGCGCGGGGCGTGCCGACATGGGTGGCGGAAACGCATGTGAGGGCCGCCACTGGGGCCTCCAGTGGAGCTCCCTATGGGTCCCCGAAACATGATGTTGCTGCGGGGGGGTGCCGGGATGGGTGGCGGAGACGCATGTAAGCGCCGCTACTGGGGCCTTCGGTGGGGTTCCCTATGGGGCCACGAAACGTGTGAGGGCTGTGCCGAATTGGGCGTGCGGGACGCATGCGGGCGGCAGCACTGGGGCCTTCGGTGGGGCTCCCTATGGGGCCACGAAACGTGTGAGGGGTGTGCCGAATTGGATGTGCGGGACGCATGCGGGCGGCAGCACTGGGGCCTTCGGTGGGGCTCCCTATGGAGCCACGAAACGTGTGAGGGGTGTACTGGGACGTGCGGCGCGGACGCATGTGAGCACCGCCACTGGGGCCTTCGGTGCAGCTCCCTATGGGGCCACGAAACGTGTGAGGGGTGTGCCGAATTGGGTGCGGGTGGTGACGCATGCGGGCGGTGCCACTGGGGCCTTCGGTGGAGCTCCCTATGGGGCCACGAAACCTGTTGTTGTGAGGGGCGTGCCGGGATGGGTGGCGGGGACGCATGTGAGCGCGGCCGCTGGGGCCTTCGGTGGAGCTCCCTATGGGGCCACGAAACGTGTGAGGGGTGTGCCGAATTGGGTGGGTGTGGGTGACGCATGTGAGCGCCGCCACTGGGGCCTCCGGTGGATGATGGGGCCACGAAACCTGTGAGGGATGTGCCGAAATGGGTGTGCGGGACGCATGCGCATGTGAGCGCCGCCACTGGGGCCTTCGGTGGAGCTCCCTATGGGGCCACGAAACGTGTGAGGGCTGTGCCGAATTGGGCGTGCGGGACGCATGCGGGCGGCAGCACTGGGGCCTTCGGTGGGGCTCCCTATGGGGCCACGAAACGTGTGAGGGGTGTGCCGAATTGGGTGTGCGGGACGCATGCGGGCGGCAGCACTGGGGCCTTCGGTGGGGTCCCTATGGGGCCACGAAACGTGTGAGGGGTGTGCCGAATTGGGTGTGCGGGACGCATGCGGGCGGCAGCACTGGGGCCTTCGGTGGGGCTCCCTATGGGGCCACGAAACGTGTGAGGGGTGTGCCGAATTGGGTGTGCGGGACGCATGCGGGCGGCAGCACTGGGGCCTTCGGTGGGGCTCCCTATGGGGCCACGAAACGTGTGAGGGGTGTGCCGAATTGGGTGTGCGGGACGCATGCGGGCGGCAGCACTGGGGCCTTCGGTGGGGCTCCCTATGGGGCCACGAAACGTGTGAGGGGTGTGCCGAATTGGGTGTGCGGGACGCATGCGGGCGGCAGCACTGGGGCCTTCGGTGGGGCTCCCTATGGGGCCACGAAACGTGTGAGGGGTGTGCCGAATTGGGCGTGCGGGACGCATGCGGGCGGCAGCACTGGGGCCTTCGGTGGGGCTCCCTATGGGGCCACGAAACGTGTGAGGGGTGTGCCGAATTGGGTGTGCGGGACGCATGCGGGCGGCAGCACTGGGGCCTTCGGCGGGGCCCCCTACGGGGCCACGAAACGTGTGAGGGTGTGCCAAAATGGAGGATGATGACGATGATGACGCGCGTCAGCCTCCGAGCCCGCGCCCTGGAGCCGCGCAGGGGTGCGCGCTGGCAGCGCGCGCCCGCCAGAGGCAGGGTCGGCGGCGACGCCGGGCAGATTGGCCACGAGCACGTCGGGCGTCACCTTCCAGTGCACCGGTCGGAGCACAACCTGGCCTGGGTTTTCGATGGCGAGCGAAGCGACGGCTCGGAGGCAAGCGAGTTCCGACGCTTCGTTTTTCGTCTCGCTCTCCCCGATCGCGACGAGCCGACGGCCATCTCCCGGCGCAAGGCTGTTCGGCAAAGTCAGGGTGCACCGCCAGCCCGCGCCAGAGGCAGCGAATTCCTTGCAATTGGTGACGGCTCGGACCAAAGCGCCTCCGTACTCTGTAGGGCGCGTCGAGGCATGGTTATTCAGCACGGCGCGCCAGCCGATCTCCTTGTCGCTGGCGCGTTGCTCCAGCAGGTATGCTTCAACCGCCTCGACGCGCGCGGCCTCGAAGTTCGGCCATGGCGCCGCCATGGGGGCCGCGCAGCGCGCGACGCGCCAGAGGCAGCGGCTTCGCGCACGGCGGAATAAGGCGCAGCGAGTGCGCTAGTGGCGAAGCGAGGAACGCTGAGCATCAGCGGGTTCGAGTCGAAATGTGACGCAGGGTCTCCTTTGATTTTGCTCGGGTCCTGTTTCGTTTTCCGTGGGTCTCGTTGAGTTTTGGCAGGGTCCTGTTTAATTGTCCTAGGGTCTCGTTTAGTTGTTCTAAGGTTCTGTTTAGTTGTCCTAGGGTCTCGTTTAGTTTGGTATGGTCCTGTTTAGTTTTCCTAGGGCCTCGTTTAGTTTTGGTAGGGTCCTGTCTAGTTGTCCGTGGGTCTCGTTGACTTTTGCCAGGGTCCTGTTTAGTTGTCCTAGGGTCTCGTTTAGTTTTGGCAGGGCCCTGTTTAGTTTTCATAGGGTCTCGTTTAGTTTTGGCAGTGTCCTGTTTAGTTGTCCTAGGGCCTCGTTTAGTTTTGGCGGGGGTCCTGTTTAGTTTTCCGTGGGTCTCGTTTAGTTTTGGCGGGTCTCGTTCAGTTGTTCTAAGGTCCTGTTTAGTTGTCCTAGGGTCTCGTTTAGTTTTGGCATGGTCAGGTTTAGTTGGCCTAGGGTCTCGTTGAGCGTTGGCAGGGTCCTGTTTAGTTTTCCTCGGGTCTCGTTTAGTTTTGGCAAGGTCCTGTTTAGTTTTCCGCGGGTCTCGTTTAGTTTTGGTGGGGTCCTGTTTAGTTTTCCTATGGTCTCGTTTAGTTGTGGCAGGGTCCTGTTTAGTTGTCCTAGGGCCTCGTTTAGTTTTGGTAGGGTCCTGTCTAGTTGTCCGTGGGTCTCGTTGACTTTTGCCAGGGTCCTGTTTAGTTGTCCTAGGGTCTCGTTTAGTTTGGCCAGGGTCCTGTTTTGTTGTCCTAGGGTCTCGTTTAGTTGCGCTAGGGTGCTGCTCAATTGTCCTAGGGTCTCGTTTAGTTGTGGCAGGGTCCTGTTTGGTTTTCCGAGGGTCTCGTTTAGTGTTGGTAGGGTCCTGTTTAGTTGTCCTATGGTCTCGTTTAGTTTGGCTAGGGTCTTGTTTAATTTTCCGATGGTATCGTTTAGTTTTGCCGGGGTCCTGTTTAGTTTTCCCAAGGTCTCGTTCAGTTTTGGTAAGGTTCTGATTAGTGTTGGTCGGGTCCTGTTTAGTTGCCCTAGGGTCTCGTTACTTTTGGTAGGGTCGTGTTTAGTTGTCCTAGGGTCTCGATTAGTTTTGCTAGGGTCCTTTTCAGTTGTCCTAGGGCCTCGTTTAGTTTTGGCAGGGTCCTGCTTAGTTGTCCTGGGGTCTCGTTCAGTTTTGGCAGGGTCCTGTTTACTTCTCCGAGGGTCTCGTTTAGTTTTGGCAGGGTCCTGTTTAGTTGTCCGAGGGTCTCTCGTTTAGTTTTGCTAGGGTCCTGTTTAGTTTTCATAAGGTCTCGTTTAGCTTGGATAGGGTCCTGCTTAGTTGTCCTAGGGTCTCGTTTAGTTTTGGTAGGGTCCTGTTTAGTTTTCCGAGGGTCTCGTTTAGTTTTGGTAGGGTTCTGTTTAGTGCTCCTAGAGTCTCGTTTAGTGTTGGCAGGGTCCTGTTTAGTTGTCCTATGGTCTCGTTTAGTTTTGCCAGGATCCTGCTCAGTTGTCCGAGGGTATCGTTTAGTTTTGGTAGGGTCCTGTTTAGTTGTCCGAGGGTCTCGTTTAGTTTTGGTAGGGTTCTGTTTAGTGCTCCTAGAGTCTCGTTTAGTTTTGCTAAGGTCCTCTCTAGCGTGCCTAGGGTATCGCTTAGTTTTGGTAGGGTCCTGTATAGATTTCCCACGGCCTCGTTTAGGTGTGCGAGGGTCTTGTTTGATTTTCCGAGTGTCTCGTTTAGTTTTGGTAGGGTCCTGTTTAGTTGCCCTAGGGTCTCGTTTAGTTTTGGCAGTGTTCTGTTTAATTGTCCTAGGGCCTCGTTTAGTTTTGGTGGGGGGTCCTGTTTAGTTTTCCGTGGGTCTCGTTTAGTTTCGGCACTGCCCTGTTTAGTTGTCCTAGGCTCTCGTCTGGTGTTGCTAGGGTCCTGCTTAATTGTCCGAGGGTCTCGTTTATTTTTGCCAGGGTCCTGTTTAGTTGTCCTAGGGTCTCGTTTAGTTTTGCTAGGGTCCTGTTTAAATGTCCAATGGTTTCGTTTAGTTGCGCTAGGGTCATGGGTCTCGTTTAGTTTTGGTAGGGCCCTGTTTAATTGTCCTAAGGCCTCGTTTAGTTTTGCTGGGGTCCTGTTTGGTTGTCCTAGGGCCTCGTTTAGTTTTGGTCGGGTCTTGTTTAGTTGTCCTATGGTCTCGTTTAGTTTTGGCAACGTCCTGTTTAGTTGTCCTCGGGTCTCGCTTAATGTTGGCAGGGTCCTGTTTGATTTTCCTTGTGTCTCGTTTAGTGTTGGCAGGGTCCTGTTTAGTTTGCCTAGGGCCTCGCGTAGTTTTGCCAGGGCCCTGTTTAGTTGTCCTAAGGTCTCGTTTAGTTTTGGCAGGGTCCTGTTTAGATGTCCGATGGTCTCGTTTAGTTTTGCTAGGGCCCTGTATAGTTGTCCTAGGGCCGCGTTTAGTTTTGATAGGGTCCTGATTACTTCTCCTAGGGTCTCCTTTAGTTTTGCGAGGGTCCTGTTTACTTTTCCTATGGTATCGTATGTTTGGTGGGATCCTGTTAACGTTGCCTAGGGTCTCGCTAGTTTTGGTATAGTTGTCCTAGGGTCTCGTTGAGTGTTGGTGGGGTCCTGTTTAGTTGTCCTAGGGTATCGTTTAGTTTTGCTAGGGTATTGGTTAAAAGTCCCAGGGTCCCGTGTAGTTTTGCGAGGGTTATGTTTAAGTTTTTTTTCTCGGGTCTCGTTTAGTGTTGGTAGGGTCCTGCTTAGTTGTCACAGGGTCTCGTTTAGTCGTGGTAGGGTCCTGCTTAGTTGTCCTGGGATCTCGTTTAGTTTTGCTAGGGTCCTGCGTAATTGTCCTAGGGTCTCGTTTAGTGTTGGCAGGGTTCTGTTCGGTGTGCCGAGGGTCTCGTTTAGTTTTGCTAGGGTCTTGTTTAGGTTTCCTATGGTCCCGTTTAGTTGTTGCGAGGGTCCCGTTTAGATGTCCTATGGTCTCGTTCAGTTTTGCTAGGGTCTTGTTTAGTTGTCCTAGAGTCTCGTTTAGTTTTGGTAGGGTCCTGTTTACTTGTCCAAGGGTCTCGTTTAGTTTTGCCAGGGTCCTGTCTAGTTTTGCCTATGGTCTCGTTTAGTTGTGGTAGGGCCCTGTTCAATTTTCCTATGGTCTCGTTTAGTTGTGGCAGGATCCTGTTTAGTTTCCCTAGGGTCTGCTTTAGTTTTTGGCAGGGTCCTGCTTAATTGTCCTAGGGTCTCGCTTAGTTGTGCTAGGGTACTGTTTAGTTTTCCTAAGGCCTCGTTTAGTGTTGCCAAGATCCTGTCTGGTTTTCGATGGGTCTCGTCTAGTTTTGGCGGGGTCCTGATTAGTTGTCCTAAGGTCTCGTTTAGTTTTGCTAGGGCCATGTTTAGTTGTCCGAGGGTCTCGTTTAGTTTTGCTAAGGTCCTCTTTACTTTTCCTAGGGTCCCGTTTAGTGTTGGTAGGGTCCTGTTTAGTTGTCCTAAGGTCTCGTTTAGTTTTGGCATTGCCCTGTTTAGTGTTCCTAAGGTCTTATTTAATTGTGGTAGGGTCATGTTTAGTTGTCCGAGGGTCTCGTTTAGTTTTGCTATGGTCCTGGTTAGTTTCCCGAGGGTCTCGCTCAGTTTTGCTAGGGTCCTGTTTAGTTGTCCTAGGGTCCCGTTTACTTTTGCTAGGGCCATGTTCAATTTTCCGTTCCGAAGGTATCGTTTAGTTTTGCGAGGGCCCTGTTTAGTTGTCCCAAGGTCTCGTTTAGTTGTGCGGAGGGCCATGTTTAGGTTTTGTTTGCCCCCAGGGTCCCGTTTAGTTTTGGTAGGGTCCTGTTTAGATGTCCGAGGGTCTCGCTTAGTATTGCTAGGGTCCTGTTTAATTGTCCGAGGGTCTCGTTTAGTTTTGCGAAGTTCCTGCTTAGTTGTCCTAGGGTCTCGTTTAGTGTTGGTAGGGTCCTGTTTAATTGTCCTAGGGCCTCGTTTAATGTTGCTGGGGTCCTGTTTAGTTGTCCTAAAGTCTCGTTTAGTTTTGGCAGGGTCCTGTTTAGTTTTCCTAAGGTCTCGCTTAGTGTTGCTACGGTCCTGTTTAGTTGTCCGATGGTCTCGTTTAGTTTTGGTAGGGTCCTGCTTCGTTTTCCTAGAATCTCGTCTAGGTTTACTAAGTTTCGTTTACTTGTCCTAGGGTCTCGTTTAGTGTTCCTAGGGTCATGTTTAGTTTTCCTAGGGCCTCGTAGTGGTTGGTAGGGTCCTGTTTACTTGTCCGAGGGCCTCGCTAGTGTTGGTACAATTGTCCGATGGTCTCGTCCTTTTTTTTAATTGTCCTAAGGTATCGCTTAGTTTTGCTAGGGAACTGCTTAGTTGTCCTAGGGTCTCGTTTAGTTTTGCCAGGGTCCTGTTTAGTTGTTCCTCGGGTCTCGTCTAGCTTTGGTAGTGCCATGCTTAGTTTTTCCCAGGGTCTAGTATGATGTTGGTAGGATGATGTTTAGTTGTCCCAAGGTCTCGCTTAGTTGTGCTAGGGTCCTGTTTAGTTTTCCTAGGGTCTCGTTTAGTTTTGGTGGGGTCCTGTTTAATTGTCCTAGGGCCTCGTTTAGTTGTGCTAGGGTCCTGTTTGGTTTTCTTATGGTCTCGTTTACTTTTGCTAAGGTCATGCTTAGTTTTCCTATGGTCTCGTTTAGTTTTGGCCGGGTCCTGTTTAGATGTCCTAGGGCCTCGTGTAGTTTTGGCAGGGTCCTGTTTACTTTTCCTAGGGTCTCGTTTAGGTTTGGTAGGTCCTGTTTAGTTGCCCGATGGTCTCGTTTAGTTTTGGTAGGGTCCTGTTTAGTTTTCCTAACGTTAGTTTAGTGTTGGTAGGGCCCTGCTTAGTTTCCCTAAAGTCTCGTTTAGTTTTTGGCAGGGTCCTGTTTAATGTTCCCAGGGTCTCGTTTAGTTTTGGTAGTGTCCTGCTTAATTGTCCTAGGGTCTCGTTTAGTTTCGGCGGGGTCCTGCTTAGTTTTCCCAGGGTCTAGAGTTTAGTCGCGCTAGGGCCCTGCTTAGTGTTCCTAGGAACTCGTTTAGTTTTGCGAAAGTCCTGTTCGATTTTCCGATGGTCTCGTTTAGTTTTGGTAGGGCCCTGTTTCGTGTTCCTAGAATCTCGTTTAGGTTTGCTAAGGTCCTGTTTAGTTGTCCTAGGGTCTCGTTTAGTGGTGCCAGGGCCCTGTTTAGCTTTAGCTGGGTCTCGTTTAGTGTTCCCAGGGTCCTGTTTAGTAGGGTCTTGTTTACTTGTCCTAGGGTCTCGTTTAGTGTTGCTAGGGTCCCCATTTAGTTTCCCTACGGTCTCGTATAGTTGTGGCATGGTCCTGGTTAGTTTTCCCAGGGCCTCGTTTAGTCTTGGTAGGGTCCTGTTTAAATGTCCGAGGGTCCCGTTTAATGTTGCTAGGGTCCTGTTTATGTTCATAGGGTCTCGCTTAGTTTTGTTAGGGACCTGCGCAGTTGTCGCAGGGCCCCGTACATGTTTAGTAGGGTCCTGTTTAGTTGTCCAAAGGTCTCGTTTAGTTTTGGCAGGGTCCTGTTTAGTTGTCCTAGGGTCTCGTTTAGTTGTGGCGGGGTCCTGTTTAGTTTTCCCAGGGTCTCGTTTAGTTTTGGTACGGTCCTGTTTAGTTGTCCTAGGGTCTCGTTTAGTGTTGGTAGGGTCCTGTTTAGTTTTCCTAACGTTAGGTGTGGTTAGGTAGGGTCCTGTGTAATTGTCCTAGGGTCTCGTTTAATGTTCCTATGGTCTTGTCTGGTTGTCCTAGGGTCTCGTGTAGTTTTGCCAGGGTCCTGTTTAGTTTTCCTATGGTCTCGTTTAGTTTTGGTGGGGTCCTCTTTAGTTTTCCTAGGGTTCGTTTAGTTGTGCCAGGGTCCTGTTTAGTTGTCCTAGGGCCTCGTTTAGTGTTACTACGGTCATGTTTAGTTCTCCTAGGGTTTCGTTTACTGTTGGTAGGGTCCTGCTTAGTTTGCCGATGGTCTCGTTTAGTTTTGCCGGGGTCCTGCTTAGTTTTCCTAGGGTCTCGTTTAGTTGTCCTAAGGTCTTGTCTAGTTCTCCTAAGGTCTCGTTTAGTTTTGCGAGGGTCCTGCTTAGTTGTCCTAAGATCTCGTTTATCTTTGGTCGGGTCCTGTTTAGTTTTGCGAAGGTCTCGTTTAGTTATGGTAAGGTCCTGTTTAGTTTTCCTGAGGTCTCGTCTGGTTTTGATAGGGTCAGGTTTAGTTTGTTGTTCTAGAGTCTTGTTTAGTTTTGGCAGGGTCCTGTTTATTGTTCCCAGGGTCTCGTTTAGTTTTGGCAGGGCCCGGTTTAGTTTTCCTACGTCTAGTTTTGCCAGGGTCCTGTTTCTTGTGTCCGAGGGTCTCGTTTAATTGTGGTAGGGTCCTGTTTAATGTTCACAGGGTCTCGTTTAGTTTTGGTAGGGTCCTGTTTAGTTGTTGTTATAGGGTCTCGTTTAGTTTTGATACGGTCCTGTTTAGTTGTCCTAGGGTCTCGTTTAGTTGTGTTAGGGTCTTGTCTACTTTTCCTGGAGTCTCGTCTAGTTGTCCTGGGGTCTTGTCTAATTGGTCCAGGGTCTTGTCTAGTTTTCCTGAGGTTATGTCTAGTTCCCCCCCCCCCCCCCCTTCCCCCCTCCCCCCCGTTTAGTTGTCCTAGGGTCTCGTTTAGCGTTGGGGGGGTCCTGTTTAGTTGTCCTAGGGTCTCGTTTAGTTTTGCTAAGATCCCCTTTAGTTTGCCTTGGTAGGGTCCTGTTTAATTTCCCTAGGGTCTCGTTGGTTGCGGTAGGGTCATGGTTAGTTGTCCTAGGTTCTCGTTTAGTTTTGGTAGGCCCCTGTTTAGTTGCCCTAGGGTCTCGTTTAGTTTTGGAAGGGTCATGTTTAATTGTCCTACGGTCTCGTTTAGTTTTGGTAGGGTCGCATCATACACGAGCAACGCGGACTCTCCGAGCACTGGCTGGACGCACGGAGGAGCTCTCCGAGACATGGGCATAAAAACTAAATCGCCAGCAAACTTCCCGAACCTCGTCCGCGAGCAAACCCCACATCGCACGGAGTGCACGAGGGTACCAGCACCGAGTCCGTCCGACGGTTGGACATGCTGGAACGGCTGCCCAACATAATATATTGCTGGGTGTTCCCTCTTCCACCGAAGCACACGGCTGGTCAGGTCGTCGTCCTCGGCGCCAGAGGCAGCCAAGTCACAGTCCCCGGCGCTAGAAGCAGCCGACCTCTGGCCACGCTTCCCCATGATGACCCGGGCGACACGCGCGAGGGCGGCAGCCAGGGGCCAGGCACGGCCGCAGCTGCACGGTCGAGCGGCTCGAGCCTACAAACGCCGCGACCAACGGAGCGGGGACGGCGGAAGGACAGGAGAGGCCTGCAACCGGAGAATGAGCGAGGAGGCGAAGAGCGGGAGGAGCAGGAGAGAAGGAGGAGCAGCAGCAGCAGCAGCTCAGCAGCATTGAGGAGCAGCAGCAACAGCATGGGGGAGGAAGCAGCAGCAGCAGCAGCAGCAGCATCAGTGAGGAGCAGCGTGCAACAGCATTGAGGAGCAGCAGCAGCAACAGCAGCATGGCATGAGCAAGACTTTTCTTGCGCGCGCGCGGAAGAGAAACCGCGAAGCAGTCCAGGGCGCCGCCGCCAAGGAAAAGGAGCGCCAGAGGCAGCTGGAAGGCAGTGCATTCTGAAAGAAAAGAAGCGCCAGAGGCAGCTGGAAGTCATTGCACTCGCGCTCACTTCGTCCTGGCCCTTGTATTACCCCTCTTGTGCTTGTGGGCGAGGATGGGCAGATCCATGTACAGCTTGTGCATATCGTAGGCAGTGCAGTACTCTGCGCCCAAAGCGAAAATTTGCGCGAGCGTCACGACTTGCCCATGTCGCAGGTCCACCTCGAACATCCCACTAGCCGCGCCAGAGGCAGCGGGGGCACGACGGAGCAGCGTCGTCTGGCCGTCAGGCTGCTCGTTGAGAACCCACTCAACGTCGTGCCACTCGAGCCATTTGCTGTTGTCTCTCCAGTGCAAAAAACTCCGCGAACTCTCGGTCCTGGCGAACTGGGAATGCCACAATCGAGGATGAGTCACGCAATTCTGCCGCACACGCGTCCAGCCAGAGCACCGAACAACTCTGACCTCCCCGTCGTGCTTGTTGAACAAGTGCTTCAAGAATTCGGGGATGCTGTTGATTCCGAACACCTCGCGCAGGTGACCCCACCCGGGATGATCCCGCGGCAGGCACTCCACACGCGGCGCGCCAGTGGCAGCGGGAATCAAGTTGGGCCAGTCGTCGTCACTGCTGTCGTCCTCGTCGGACAGTGACACTAAGCGCCCCGTGTCCTTCGCGTCGCCCGCGCGCGGAGGCAGAAGCTGAATCTCCCGCTTCGCCTCCTCGTCGGGTGGCGCCGCGAGCGCTGCAGAGGCAGCGGGCGCGCCAGAGGCAGCGTCGCCTTCGCTGACCCACGTCCCATCCTCGCGGCAGGGAAGGACACTTTCCACATCCAGCTCCGCGATGTCGAAAAGCACCTGCCGCGCAGCCCTGATGTAGCTCGCTGCCCTTGCAGCCGCGCACGCCTTGCTTGGGGCCCACCAGATACGCAACAGATCACGGTGAGTCTTTCTCGTGGAGAGGCCCACCTTGAAGACCATCCCAGTACAAGCGAGGCGGACTGTTAGGAAGAACTGGCTCTGGTTGCCCTGTGTCGCTCGGCCTCGCGTGTCCTCTGGGCTCTCAATCCAGTCCTCGCAAGGGTGAATGTCCACTGTGGACGCGAGAGGATGCGAGGAAGCCAACTCGGCCATGCGATGCACATTTGTCGCGTGCTGCATCGTCGCGCCAGCGGCAGCGTCTGTGTACACCCGCAAGTCATCACTCGCGCCCCCCACTGGGGGCACGCCTGTTCCTGGGCGAATTTCCTGGGAGAGAGGAATCAGGACATCTTCGCGAATGCACTGGTTGCCGGCGATGTGCGTGCACACTCCTCCTGCAACCTGATCTTCGACTTTACAAAAGCCCCCCGATGGAGCCAGAATCTGGAGGTCGACATAATTTCTGCACGGGTGCTCCTTTCGCCACTGCAGCACGCGGTTCGTAATCTTGCCCGCCTCCTCAAATTCGAGGCCAGGTCCCTCGGCGCCAAAGGCAGCCGCGCGCGAGTCCCGGGCGCGCTTCCCCATGCTGCCCCGCGCGCGGCGCCTCGGGCGCCAACGCGAGCCGAAAAGGCTGCGATTGACGACCGCGATGGCGGCTGCGAAGATGAGGGCGAGGCTGCGGGTGAGCACGGAGAAGTCTAATAGGCGAAGGCAAGGGCAGCGCGAGGCGGGGGCGAAGCTGAGCACGAAGATGACCTCGGAGCAGAGGGCGACGGTGAGGAAAATGAGGGCGGGAGCGAACCTGAGGATGAAATATCCTCGGGCAAGGGTAAGAAGTCGGTTAGGTTGCAGAGAGTGAGGGCGAGGTCGGAAGCAGCGTCAGCATCAAATGGTAGCTCGCACGATGGTTGAGAGGAGCAGTGGCTTCTTTTTCATGAGATGGTTCAGAAGAAGAGTCACTCTTGCCATCTACGCAAAGACCACAGGGCGCCAGATGCAGCCACACAATTGTGCCAGAGGCAGCAACCGCCAGCACGACACGCGCATGAGAATGAAACGCTCCGCACTGTCAACGCAAGGACGGTGCAAACACCCTTCTTCGAAACAACCTTCATGCGAGAATTCACCCCTCAGAGCCGATGCCACCAGGCCCCTCTCGGAAGCGAGTGCTCGAGGGACCACTCGCGCGGCAGGGGGCGCGCCAGAGGCAGCGTTGTGGCACGCCAGAGGCAGTGCGTCGCCTACTCTTCGCCATCCTCGCCAGAGGCAGTGTGTCACAGGAGCGGCAGCAGGGGAAGCTCGAGGAGGCGGAGCAGCAGCAGTACCAGCAGCTGGCAGCAGCGGCAGAGCATGAGCGTTCCTTTTTTTCCCGCGGCACGCTGCACCAGCGGCGCAGAGAGCACCTAGCTGATACGGAGCCCCGAGTCCGGAGAACCCTGCGCCAAGCGAGGGAAGCGCCAGAGGCAGCCTGCAAGCCATTTCTGCGTGAAAAGATATCAGCGCCAAAGGCAGCCTGGATGGCTCTATTCATCTTATTCATCTTCTTGCTGCGTGGCTCTACGGGGGCCGTCTCCTCGTCGTCGCGGCGGTCCTCCTCCACCGCAGCCGCTGCCGCTGCGCCGCCGGTTGCACTTGAAGATTCCCCACCCGCGCTGCCCTGTGCCCTCGCAGAACTTGCGCCAGGGCTGTCGTCAGCGCGGCGCGCGCCAGAGGCAGCGTCTCCGATGGCTGGAACAAGTCCTGATCCTGGTCCACTGAGAGCCGCCCTTTTGGCCCTGTTGCGATAGTGCCATTCGCGTTTCATGCGTAGGCGCCAGCGTTAGGGCCCTCGACCTTCTCGTGGATCTTCCCGGAGCTGTCCGCGACCACTGGCCTCGCCTGGCGGTGGACCTTCAGCGGGAAGTTCTTGTCCTGGAAAACATCATTCTTGTCGTTATTGTCCTGCGCGCGCGCGCCAGAGGCAGCGACGGCAGCCTCAGCAGGCAGCGCCACGTTCCCGACGCCGTCCGCCAGCGCCTTCAGAGTCGAAGTCAAATCTTCGTACTTGCGTTTGTACTCCGGCTTCTCCTCCTTGGGCTTGCGGACCTCCAGCTCCTTCTCTGCGAGCGCCAAAGCCATGTGCTGATTCTCCTGGACGCGCGCATCGCACTCTGCGGCGGCGGAACCGCAGCCGCCAGCAGACGTCCGCGCGCGCCCCATGGCTCGGACGCCTGCGCGAGGAGGGAAAGCTGGAGCAGAAGAAGAGCCGCGAGAGGCCAGCGGTAAGCGATGCCAAGCTCAGCGCGCTTGCGTGACTTGACCCCAAAAGGCGACGTCGAGCTGGGCATGGATTGTCTGTCAGGAACACTACACGAACACGGGGAAACTAAGCACGACCCAGGAAAAAGCCCAACTCGACCATGAGAAAACGAAACACGACCAGGAGAAAACGAAACACGACCAGGGTAAAACTAAACACGACCAGGACAAAACTAAACGCGACTATAGGACTGAACTACTAAACACGACCATGAGAAAACTAAGCAGGACCCAAGAGAAAACTATATACTACCATAGGAAAGCCAAACACGACAAGGAGAAAACTAAGCACGACCAGGAAAACACTAAACACGACCAGGAGGAAACTGAACGCGACCATAGTAAGAAGTAAGCTAAACACCACAAGAGAAATCAAATAACACCAAGAGAACAGTAAACAGGAAAACGAAAATTACACAGAGAGCACAACGCACAGAGAGCACAATGATGCGAGTGGCGATGACGACGACGAGGACGATGTCGGCGATGACGTCGGCGGCATTTTTCTTTCGCCCGCGCGCAGGCGAGCGTGCTCAACAGCGACGCGCTGCGCGCAGAAGTAAGGAAGCGCCAGAGGCAGCTAGGGCAGAAGTAAGTAAGTGTCGCAAAGACGCGCCAGAGGCAGCGACCCAGCAGTGCCACGCTCTCACCCTGGCCGCCTGGGCAGGCGCCAGCTCCCTCTCTCCGCAAACTGGAAGCGCCGGGCATTCCTGTTGATAACAGCCTGCTCCGACTGCGACCGGCTGTGCCCTTTCCTGTGCACGAACATCGGTTGTCGGAGGTACAACGTGCACAGGTAGTGGCAGGAGCAAAGGAGGCACCCGTATTCGAACAGCTCCGCAAGTGTTATGTAATTGCCCGCCCTGATGTACCACGCCTCGCCAGAGGCAGAGGTGACGTCGCGAATGACACGCTTGAGAACGTAGGTCTCGCCATCCTCCATGTGCAGGACCGCGTTGATGTCCTCCAGAGGCAGGAATTCCGTCTCCCTTCTCGCATTCGCCCAGACCAAAAACTCACGCGCCCGCTCGGTCTTGACCAGCTGGCGATGCCAGAAATTGACGTGGAAGAGCATCTCGATGTGGCCAGAGTCCACCTCGATCCATGCGAGGGCCCCCCAGTGCCGCGCCTCGCCGCTGCGCTTCTCGAGGATGTGGTGGACGTACCTTTCGTCGCTGGGAACGCCGGCCACGCGCTTCGATTGCTCGAAGGCCTCTGGCGTGAGCGCCGCCCACCCGTCGCCGAGCACGGCATTCGGGCACGCGTCGGCGAAGGGCGCGCCAGCGGCAGCGACAGGCGCGCCAGAGGCAGCGTCAGGCCACAGGGCCTGCTGGAGCCGCTTCTTGTAGTGTTGTTTCTTGGAGGCCAGCGCGCGCACGACGTCCCACATCTGCCCCGCGTTGTCTGGGTTGTCGTTTCGGTGGGGCATGCCGTGGCGAAGCTGCCCCAGCGTAGGGACGGGCTCGCAGAAATGGTCGAGCCGGCGCAGAAGCGCATGGCCGCTTGCGTCCTGGAGCTGCGGCATTTGCCAGTTTCGGACAAGAGCTCTTGCGTTCGCTTCCCAACTCGCCCTGTTGTCGACGAAATGGTACTCCTTAGGCCTGTCCGATCGGTAGACCGTGCGTAGCTCGGCCTTCTGAGCCTCGGGCAATCGCGACAAGGCCCGCTCAGACAGAGGAGTCGTCAGTGACACCAAACCGGGGTCGTCGGTGACACCAGCAACAAAGTCGAGGTCGCCAGAGACACCAACCTCTGACTCGTCCCCTGATTCTGACGCGCCAACCTCTGACTCGTCCCCTGATTCTGATGCGCCAGAGGCAGCAGACGCGCAAGAGGCAGCAGAAAGATCCGCCTCGGTCGGTCTCGGCTGGCTTCTGGAGCGCATCCTCGTCCGCCGCTCTTCCGTCCGCTCCTCGTGTCTCCCCCGTCGCGTCGTGTCCATCGACTGGCTTGCAGGCGGAGGCGCCGCGATCGCGCTGCCCGAGGCCGTCGCTACCGAAGGCGCAGCATAGCCGCCAGAGGCAGGCAGGAGCGGCGTGGCGGCAGCAGCAGCAGGCGCGGAAATCTGAGGAGCCTGCCCTGGCGGCGGCGGCGGCGAGCTGGCGGCCGGCCGCGGCGGCGGCGGCGAGCTAGCAGCGCTAGCGGCCTCATCGATGCCAGCGGTACCACATGCAGGGGTGGCATGACACGCGCGCCAGAGGCAGCGGTGCTGGTATTCTGTGAAGTCGCCGCGGAGTACGACTAGCTTCGCGGACCCAGCTTTGGTAGCAGACCGAGTTGAGACATCTAGATACTTGAGACGAAGCCGCCTGATGATGGTCTTCCGATTGCTGTGGTAAACAGCTCTGTAGCTCATCTGCAGCTCGAGTTAAGTCAAGAAGCTCATCATCATCTCGGAAAAAATTAGCAGAGTACGAATAGCTTCGCGGACCCAGCTCTGGTAGCAGACCGAGTTCAGACATCTGAATACTTGAGACGAACGCGCCTGATGATTCTAGATGCTTTAGGCGCGCCTGCCAGCTCTGTAGCTCTCCTACAGCTCGAGTTTAAGTTCAGAAAACCGAGAGCACCTGTCAAGATGACCCGAACAGCCGATCCCACCCACATGCTTTTTGACAGTAGTAGCTACCCGATCGACCCGAGATTAAGATGGCGAGCGGGAATAAGATCGAATGGGGGGAAAATACTACAGCTCTAACGAATGTTCAAATTTCGAGTAATCGAATTTAAACCGAGCAAAAAAATACAAAACATCCGTCGAGATTGTTTTGCCAACTAGCCCCCCAGCGCGCCAGAACTGGGAGCCGGCGGTAAACCGTCAACCAGGTTACCGCCGGGGCCCTCGTAGTGCTTTGAACACGCAAATCCGAGCCCAGATGACGAGGAGAGAGCGTTCTGGAATGTTAGCTTGAAAACTCGCACAATGCATTTTGGGCGCAAAAACCTTCGGGTTTTTGCTAATCGCGCCAAAGGCCGGGCGCGATTAGCGAAAACCCGAGACTTTTTGACGACTGTAATTTACAGGCGACGCACGGCCGCGACCCCCTAGATAGCGCATAAAAGACTGTTTGAAAACATGTATTTATGCCGTGCAGCTAAGGGGAGGGGCCAACCACAAAAGGGGGTCGGGCGGAAGTCTCCATCAGGACTCTTGAAAAAGCACGCTCTTTTCACGACACTCGCTGGGGCCCAGTCGCCCGAAGTTGTTCGAATCACGATTCACCGTCGAAACGAGGCGAGCAGCACTCAAAGTCGGTGCCGCAAATGCCCGCAGCCTGTGCCACGGAGCTCGCCATTACCAAAGTTATCGCGAAAACCCGCACATGCGCGAACCCATGCACTATACAAGCGCGACAGTCTACGCAAGCCAGGAGTGCACGCCAAGGCTGAACGGGGTGAAAACCACCACCAAAAACGACAAACAGAATTTAGTGGCAGTGCTGGCTTCTTGTGAATCATCAGTGGTCGTCGTGGCGCACACCGAATGGAAATTCTTTTGGGGGTCTGTTTGCTGCCCCGTCGCCTTGGACTCAGGCTCACATCTCCTGTCTTCCACGGGCAACCATCCACCGCCAGACTCCACGAGCTTCTTCCAAGACGCGGCAAACGCTATGTCAAGTTTCTGCTGGTCACACACCCAATGTTTCGCTAACGCCAGGTACGCATCATCGCTCACAAGAGCCAAGTCTGCTGTCAGACGCATGGTTCCAGCCAAGATGCTGGTCCTGTCCTTCGTCTGCCACTGCACCGCCGACCCAGATGGAGTTGCGACTTGCTCCCACTCCTCATCAAGCATTCCAGTCAAGAATTGGTTGGTCCATTGAGAAGGAGTTGTCGTCCACGGCCCCTCGAAGCCACTCGTCATAACGCCGGCACCATGACACTTGCCGAAAGCATGACCACCTGCTATCAGGGAAGCTGTCTCAGAATCGTTCATCCCCATGCGGCCGAACACCTCCCGAATCTCGACGGCACTCTTCTCTGGATCTGGGTTTTGCCCACTGTTCAGATCGTTCGGGTCGTTCAAAGGCCCCTCAGGGTTCACATAGATCAAGCCAACCTTCACCGCACCCATTGGCTCCTGGCAATTTCCTTGCACAACGCAGTCCGTATCTTGCCAGCTATCTGTGACGCCAAATATGTCACTCTTGTTACCATCTGCATCATCGACTCGTCCAAAACAGTGCGGATTTGTTGGGCCTCCCATGTCCCGGATAGCAACGGTACCAGCAAAACTGATGAGGTCACCCCAACTGAGAGCATCGCCATATTTTTGCTTGATCCGTCACCGTGCCCTGAGGCACGGAGTGGGCGCGCCCTCACGTCCTTCGCCTCCTCCCCAGAGCCTCGTTCCCTGAATCCCAGTCCTCAGTCCTGTGCATTTAAGGGGACCAGAGCCAAAATTATGAAATCTTATGGGGCTCGCCGCGTCGGCCCCGGGCTTCTCGCGTGACGTTGGGAGGGCAACTTGTTTGGCACCCCTCACGAAGATCGTGGCCCCCGAGCGCGAACATTTGAGCCCTCCGCCCCAAGAGGCCCCCAAGAGGCCCCCAAGAGGCCCCAAGAGGCCCCCAAGAGGCCCCCTAGAGGCCCCAAGAGGCTTCGAAACTGCCTCCCAGAGGCCCTCAAGACGCCAACCACGAGATCCCAACGAACATCCATGAGGCTTCTGACCCCTCACCAAAGCACGGTGGCGGATGGGCCGAAGGCCACTAGATGGGAACGAGAAGGGCACGGGCCTTATCAAGGTTACCATTGTCCTCCCAATCTGACTCTGGTGGGAAGCGGATTCTGGCACCTCCGCAGCCCCCTTTCTGATCAGATGTGCGAAAGGTGCCAGCGCAATGCCACGCTAGGCGAATCATAAAACCACCGTAATGGCCATCATCGGCTGGCCAGCAAGTCTGGCTGTCTGTCATGAGGACTCTGAGGTCCTGCTCAAGTGCCTCAATGTCTAGCCCTTCTAGGGCTGTCTTGAAGTCACTGTCAGAAATGACTTCTGCCGTCAAACTTGAAGGAGTGCCAATGTCCATGAAGGGGCATGATCCAAGTACACCAATCGGTAAAAGAGCCACGATTAATGAGTTCATCGCTGCTTTGAAACACTTTGAATACGAATGTCGCTGGACGTTGTAATTACGGAGCAGTTGAGCCTACATTGTAAATTACGGAGGGCTTCCTGCGAGCCTCTTAGAGGTCTCTCGGTCTGTTCATTGGACCTCTTGGGCGCATTCGGGGCTTTCCTCCACCAAGCTGTGGCTGGATCCTCGCTTTGAATAGGGCGATTGGGTCTACACCTGTTTCTCCTTCGCCCCCGTCCCGCCCTCCTCCCTTCTCATGTCTCCCCTGTTCGCTCGCCTGGCTGGTCTGCCTGTTTGCATGCTCCCTGTCTTGCCGTCCTGTCTGGCAGCTCGGCGGCGCAGGGCTGCGAAGTGTGAAACCGCCACTTTCGAAGGCTGCTGGGAGGGCCAGCGCAGCGCGGAACATCGTGGATCCAGAAAGGACCTCGCTGTTCCCGGGCTGGCTGCGAAGGGCCGAACGCTTCCGGATTGAAATGATCGACCCACGAACCCGGAAAGGAACAGAAATGTAAGGCATGGCAACGTTTCAAAGACACCTGATTGGGCGACGGGCAAATGCAATGCTGAGTGTATCGATCTTGATGTTCTGTGCCGAGGGCTGTGCTGTGCTACGCCGTGCTGAACTGCGATGTGCCATGCCGCGATTGTGCTCTATATAGCCTCGTGGATCGAGTCCTCCCTGGCATCCGAGTCCTGACCGAACTGATCTGCATCTTAAGCTCGCGCTGCCTGAGCAGATGCTGGCTGCCAAAAAACTAATCGACTGAGGGGACATGCCAGAAGGACGCGCCGCGGAACGTCCCAGGGGACGCGCCACGCGACGTGCCAGGGGACGTGCCATGGGCACGCACCGCGGGACGTCCCAAGGGGACGCTCTACGGAACGTGCCATGGACATGCCGCGGGACGTGCCAGGGGACGCGCCGCGCGACGTGCCAGGGGGACTGTGCTGTGCTGTGCTGCACCGTGCTGAATTGCGATGTGCCATGGCGCGAGTGTGCTCTATAGCGTCGTGGATCGAGTCCTCCTTTGCATCCGAGTCCTGACCGAACTGATCTGGATCTTAAGCTCGAGCTGCCTGAACACATAGTAGCTGCCCCAGAGCTGATGGACAGGGGAACATGCCAGGAGGACGCGCCGCGAAACGTGCCGAGGGGTGCGCCGACGTGCGACGTGCCATGGGGTCGCACCGCGGGACGTGCCAAGGGGACGCGCTACGGAACGTGCCAATGGATGTGCCACGGGATGTGCCAGGGGACGCGCCACGCGACGTGCCACGGGGGCTCGTCAAGGGACGCCCCACGGAACGTGCCAAGGAACGTGCCAAGTTGCAATGCTGAGTGTATCGATCTTGATGTACTGTGCCGAAGGCTGTGCTGTGCTGCGCCGTGCTGAATTGCGATGTGCCATGCCGCGATTGTGCTCTATAGCCTCGTGGATCGAGTCCTCCTTTGCATCCGAGTCCTGACCGAACTGATCTGGAGCTTAAGCTCGAGCTGCCTGAACACACAGTAGCTGCCCCAGAGCTAATTGACAGGGGGACATGCCAGGAGGACGTGCCGCGGAACGTCTCAAGGGACGCGCCAGGCGACGTGCCAGGGGACGTGCCATGGGGACGCACCGCGGGACGTGCCAAGGGGACGCGTTACGGAACGTGCTGGGGACAAGCGTTTCGCTCGAGACATCCTGCCAAATCCTCAGAATTCCTGCGCGCGGGTCGCGGCACGCGCGAGACATCCTCGGAATTCCTGCGAGCGGGACGTGAAAACAAACATTTTGCCTGAGACATCCTTTGAATTCTGGCCCCCCACGAGGCCCCCGAGCGAGACATTCCCCAATGTTGCAAAACCAGCGTTTCGCTCGAGACATCCTCAACAAATTATGAAAAAAAAAAAAAAAAAGCGTTTCGCTCGAGACATCCTGTCAAAATCCCAAAGCAATCCTGACAAAACAAACGAACTAGTCAAGACATCTCGAAATTCCTGCGCGCGGGACGCGGCACGCGCGAGACATCCTCAGAATTTCTGCGAGCGGGACGTGAAAACAAACATGTTGCCTGAGACATCCTTTGAATTCTGGCCCCCCACGAGGCCCCCGAGCGAGACATTCCCCAATGTTGCAAAACCAGCGTTTCGCTCGAGACATCCTCAACAAATTATGAAAAAAAAACAAGCGTTTCGCTCGAGACATCCTGTCAAAATCCCAAGAAATCCTGGCTAAACAAACGAATTAATCTAGACATCCTCAAAATTCATGCGCGCGGGACGCGGCACGCGCGAGACATCCTCGGAATTCCTGCAAACGGGACGTGAAAACAAGCATTTCGCCTGAGACATCCTCTGAATTCTGGCACCCCACGAGGCCCCCGCTCGAGACATCCCCCAATGTTGCAAAACCAGCGTTTCGCTCGAGACATCCTCAACAAATTATGAAAAAAAAACAAGCGTTTCGCTCGAGCCATCCTGTCAAAATCCCAAGAAATCCTGGCTAAACAAACGAATTAATCTAGACATCCTCAAAATTCATGCGCGCGGGACGCGGCACGCGCGAGACATCCTCGGAATTCCTGCAAACGGGACGTGAAAACAAGCATTTCGCCTGAGACATCCTCTGAATTCTGGCACCCCACGAGGCCCCCGCTCGAGACATCCCCCAATGTTGCAAAACCAGCGTTTCGCTCGAGACATCCTCAATAAATTATGATAAACAAGCATCTCGCTCGAGACATCCTGCCAAAATTCAAAGAAATCCTGGCAAAACAAACTAATTAGTCGAGACATCCTCGAAATTCCTGCGCGCGGGAAACGGCACGCGCGAGACATCCTCGGAATTCCTGCGCGCGGGGCGCTTTTCCGCGTCGCGGTCGGCTCAGCGAAACCAGCGTTTCGCTCGAGACATCCTCAACAAATTCTGAAAACAAGCGTTTCGCTCGAGACATCCTCAACACACGAAAAGGTGGCCCGCACCCTATGATTTATCGATCGGGATTTTAAGAACAAGCGTTTCGCCTGAGACATCCTCAAATTCTAGTCCGCCGGCCCACCTGGACCTCGATATTTATCCAGGAAAGTATCCGCCGGCGCCCCTCAGATGAGGCACTGGGGACAGGTTTACCAACTAAAATAGAACCCTGGGCTGGCGCCCTTTCCGGGAAAAAGTAGGGCGGAAATTTCTGCACCCAACATAAAGTAGGGAGGAAATCCACAGAAGTAGGGCGGAAACAGCAACAGAAAAAGAGGGCGGAAATTGGCATTAGCGGGGCTTGAAAAGTAAGGCGGAAAGTCCAAGCCCTACTTGCGAATTTCCCCAAAATAGGGCGGATCCGGAATCAGGGGGAGGAAAGAAGCCGGAAGCCGGAAGCCGGGAACCGGAAGCCGGAAGCCGGAAGCTGGAAGCTGGAAGCTGGAAGCAAGCGTGAATCCGGAAGCCGGAAGCCGGAAGCCGGACGCCGGAAGCCCGAAGCTGGAAGCCGGAAGCCGGAAGCCGGAAACCGGAAATCAGAAGCCAGACACGGGAAGCCGGAAGCCGGACGCCGGAAGCCCGAAGCCCGAATTCCAGACCCGGGAGCCAAGCCGGAAGCCGGAAGCTGGAAGCCAGAAGCCGCGGGAGCCGGAAGCCGGAAGCCGGAAGCCGGAAGCCGGAAGCCGGAAACCGGCGGGCGGGAGGGGGTTCGATCCGGTATACCTCCCCCCTTTTCATGATGGACTGGGGGGGGGAGGGGTTCGAACCGGTAATGACCCCCCATGGTTTTCCGGAAGGGGGGGGGGTGAACGGGTAGTGACCCCCCCCGGTTTTCCGCCAGCAACGGTAGAACACGCTCTTTCTGATTTTTTCAAGACGGCGTCCCCGGAAGTCCCGACCCTACTATACGTAACCAAAAAGCGAAAACATGATGGACCCACGAACCCGGAAAGGGATATAGACATGTGCAGCATGGTCACGTTTTCACGAACTGGGCATCACCTCACGAAACATCCCACGAGGCACCCCGCGAAACATCCCACGAGACACCTCACGAAACATTCCACGAGACACCTCACGAAACATTCTACGAGACACCCCGCGAAACATTCCACGAGACTCCCCACGAACAGGCAACCACTCAACCAGACACCCCACGAAACATTCCACGGGGGTGCGACTGGGTGTGGTCGTGCTGGGGTGTGGTCGTGCTGGGGTGTGGTCGTGCTGGGGTGTGGTCGTGCTGGGGTGTGGTCGTGCTGGGGGTGGTCGTGCTGGGGCGTGGTCGTGCTGGGGCGTGGTCGTGCTGGGGTGGTCGTGCTGGGGCGTGGTCGTGCTGGGGTGGTCGTGCGTGCGTGCTGGGGTGTGGTCGTGCTGGGGTGTGGTCGTGCTGCGTGGTCGTGCTGGGGTGTGGTCTTGCTGGGGTGGGGTCGTGCTGGGGTGTGGTCGTGCTGGGGTGTGGTCGTGCTGGGGTGTGGTCGTGCTGGGGTGGGGTCGTGCTGGGGTGGGGTCGTGCTGGGGTGTGGTCGTGCTGTGGTGTGGTCGTGCTGGGGTGGGGTCGTGCTAGGGTGGGGTCGTGCATTTCGCTCGAGACATCCTGCCAAAATTCAAGGAAATTCTAGAGTGCTAGGGTGGGGTCGTGCATTTCGCTCGAGAAATCCTGCCAAAATTCAAAGAAAATCTAAAAAAACAAGCGAATTAGTCGAGACATCCTCGGAATTCCTGCGCGCGGGACGCGGCACGCGCGAGACATCCTCGGAATTCCTGCGCGCGGGGCGCTTTTCCGCGTCGCGGTCGTCTCTGCAAAACCAACGTTTCGCTCGAGACATCCTCAACAAATTCTGAAAACAAGCGTTTCGCTCGAGACACCCCAAATTTGGAAAACCAGCGTTTCGCTCGAGACATCCTCAACAAATTATGAAAAACAAGCATTTCGCTCGCGACATCCTCAAATTTTAATCCGCCGGCCCGCCTTGACCTCGATATTTATCAAGGAAAAAATCCGCCAGCGCCCCTCAGTTGAGGCACCGGGGACAGGCTTACCAAACTAAAAGAGACCCTGGGCCAGCGCCCTTTCCGGGAAATATGGTTACGATCGACCCCTCACACACTTGAGCTATCAACATGCATTGAACACCTTCGTAACCAAAATATTCCCGGGATGATCTCTGAAATCGTGAACATATTTTCAGTTTTTGAAACCGAATCGTTAACAACAAACATAAACCGTAACCAAATCGTAACCAAATCGAACAGAGCGTGTTCGACATTCCCGGTTTGGGGCTCAACAAGGCGGCGAGGGTAAGGGAGCTGGAGCAGAAGCAGGACCTGGGGAAAAAGGGGCGCCGTGGAAGACGGCGAGGAAAAGCAAGCGAGGAGAAGGGAAGACTGATGAGGAGGAGGAGACAGAGCGCTATCAGGTGGAGCAGGACGAGGAGGGGAAATGTTACTCGGAGAGCTAAACGGAGCAAGGCACACGCAACCACGAGGAGGATCGAGAAGGGAGGGATTAGGAGGAGGAGAAGGATGAGGAGGAGGAGGAGGAGGGGGAGGGGGAGAAGGACAAGAAGGGGAGGAGGACAAGGAGGGATAGGAGGAGGCATGGGCGGAAGCATGACGAGAGCACGAGGGCCGAGTAATAGTATTGACACATTGATGATTTGACGCCAGGGTTCAAGGTTAGAGCCAGGAGGGTTGGAAGGAGGCTTTGAAGGAGGTCAAAGTGGGCAAGGACGAGGATGAGATTTGCAGGAAGCGTCATAGGAATGACAGAGTATTTCAGATAAAGCTTGGAGGGGAAGAGGGAGCTTGAAGAGGGACACTTCGAACGAGGAGGAAGTGCGGGGACAACTGTTTGGACTTCTAAACGCTTCGCGTAACCCCACCAGCCCATCTAGAAACGATGCCCAGAGGAGTAGCCTCTATCAGGGAAGTGGGCAGCACACATATGACCCCAGTGGAGGCCTCTTGGAGCGTCTTGGGGGCGATTTGGCGGGCCCAGGGCAGTCTGTGAGCGTCTTGGGCGCCTCGGGGATCTTCTTGAGGTTTTTTGAGGGTCTCTTGGTAGCCTCTCGGAGGCCTCTTGGGCGCCTCTCGGGGCCGCCTGGGCGCCTCTTGGGGCCCTCTTGGGGCGCTCCAGGGAGCTTTCGGGGCGCTTTTGGGCCAACTTGGAGGACATCGACCTTGATCTGCGAGGACGTTCAAATCAAGTACAGGTCGTCCTCGCCACTCCTCCTCCTCCTCCTCCTCCTCCTCCTCCTCCTCCTCCTCCTCCTCCTCCTCCTCCTCCAGCTCCTCCTCCTCATCCACCATCATCCTCCTCCTCCTCCTTCCTCCTCCTCCTCCTCCTCCTTCTCCTCCTCCTCCTCTTCCTGCTCCTCCTTTTCCTTCCCCTCCTCCTCCATTTCCTCGTCCTCCTCCTCCTCCGCCTCCTTTTCCCCACTCGCCCTCCTCACTTGTCATCCTCTGCCTCCTCCTCCCCCCCTCATTCGTCATGATCCTTGTCGCTCTGCTCCTTCCTCCTGCGCCTCTTCCTCTTCCTCCTCCTCCTCCTCCTCCTCCTCCTCCTCCTCCTCCTCTCCTCCTCTCCACCTCCTCCTCCTTCTCCTCCTCCTCCTCTTCCTCCTCCTCCTGCTCAGCACACCTCCTCATTACTCCGTCGCTCGTCCACTTGCTAATCATCCTCGTCCTTCTCCTCCCTGGCTTTTGAAACCGTCCTAATAGGATCCTGAAGGGCTTCTGAAAGGGTATCGACATGGTCCTGAGAGGGTCCTGTAAAGGTGTGTCGGGTGGATCCTGTGAATCATTCTGACGCAGCACAGCGCAGCCTAAGACCAATGCGCGTGGAGGGGTTGGGCCCAGCTGGGGCAAGAAACGGCTCAACTCTGGTTGTCCCGTCGTGCCCCCCTCGGATACGCGGGCCAGTCGCCGTTGCCTCTGGCTCGAGACGTCACTGCCTGCCCATTGTCTTTGGAACTCTGGCCGCATGGCCTCGAGCTCTTCGCTGTGGAGGCGCAGAGCGAGCGGCAGGGCAGAGATGGCAGCACTTCTGGGTCTCACACGGGGTAAATAGACGTGGGAGGATGCGAAGGCCGAAGCACAACGATGCGTGCTTGAAGCTCCGATTCTGGGTAACCTGATGGGCCAAAACACAGCCAGAACAGTACAGAAGAGACGGGTGACGCGACGCGAAATGCAGCAGTCGGGGTTCCGGCCACCCTGTGCAAGAGGACAACCTTTTCCTGTTGGCTGCGCCATAGGCTGCGCCCTCGGCGGCCGAAGGTAAAACTGTATTCAATTGGTTGCGCCATGGGTTGCGCCCTCGGCGGCCGAAAAAGTAAAGCCGTCGCTTATCGATTGCGCCACAAGTTGGACCCTCGGCGGCCGAGAATAGAACCGCCGTCCATCTGCTGCGCCATAGGCGGCGCCCTCGGCGACCGAGACTTCAACCGTCTGCTGTTGGTTGCGCCAAGGGCTGCGCCCCGGCGGTCGAGAATATGAGCCCGTCCCTTATTGTTTTCGCCCGGTTGCGCCCTCGGCGGCCGAGAATGATCCCGTCGTTTTGTGGTTGCGCCATAGTTTGCGCCCTCGGCGGCCGAGAATGTTTCCGTCTCCTATTGGTTGCGCCAATGGTTGCGCCCTCGGTGTACGAGATAATTCCGTCTCCGATTGGTTGCGCCATAGATTGCGCCCTCGGCGGCCGAGAATAAAACCGTCTCCTAGAGGTTGCGCCATGGGTTGTGCCCTCGGCGGCGGCTGAAAATAAGACCGCCCGCTATGGTTGCGCCATAGGTTGCGCCCTCGGCGGCAGAGAATACCGCCTCCTCTTGGTTGCGCCATCGGTCGCGCCTTCGGAGGCCGAGAATACAACGGCCGTGTGGCGGGTGCGACCAGTCAGTTGGTCAGTCAGTCAGTCAGTCAGTCAGACTGCCTGCCTGTCAGTCAGTCGGAGCTTACCTCGCGAGAAGCACCTTCGGGCTACGCTAGAAAAAATACCCCATTGATGCATGCGTCGGGGATCCTGGGCCCGCAGAATGAAAACATCCAGATGTCTGATGTTTTTCCCAACCATCCTGTGGTGTTGGGTCCTCGTTTTGAAGAGACAGCGCCCCGCTTCGAGTGGACCTGAAATGCGGGGCCTCACTCGGGGATACACGACACGGGGCGTCCATCCTCGATAGGGGTGCGTTCGAATAGCCCCCTTAGGGGTGCATCCCCGACTGCCCCCTTTTGTCTTGGCGACCTGATTTTTCGGGGGGCAACTCGGGGACTGGGGGCGAACAGTCGCCTGCGAATGATGGAGAGAGCGTGATCCACGCGCGAAACGTATTTTTTCACGCCGAATTGGACTTTACCTCGTTTCTTTATCGAGCGGAAATCTGCCGGCCCTCTTCCGGTGGGGAATAAACCAACTAAAAGAGAACCCTGGGCCCGAGTCCTTTCCGGGAAAAAGGAAGAGCTATACTGAGCCGTCTTAGACAGCTGCTTTGAACACGTATTGGGCAAACTTCGGTGCATCTTGAGCCGTGTTGGGGTCCTCTTGATTTGTCCTTGGCACCCAAAGCTGAGAAGATGTTGCGAACAACTCATTTTTCGAAGATGCCTCCATGTTTGAGAACCTGGAACCTGGAACCCGAAACCACGAATCCGCATATCCGAACTCGGGGGTCCAATCCGAAACCTGGACCCGGAACCCGGAACCTGGGACACGAACTCGGAGGTCCAATCCGGAACCTCGAACCCAAAACCCCGAAACCGGAATCCGGATATCCGAATCCGGAGGTCCAATCCAGAACCTGGAACCCAAAACCCGGAACCCCGAATACGCATATCCGAATTCGGAGGACTAACCCAAAACCTGGAACCCAGAACCCGGACCCAGAGTCCGGATATCCGAATTCGGAAGCCCAACCCAAAACCTGGAATCCGGAACCCGGAACCACGAATCCGCATATCCGAATTGGGAGGTCCAATATGGAACCTGGAACCCAGAGCCCGGAAACCGGATATCCGAATTCGGAGGTCCAATTCCGAAACCTCGAACTCGGAACCCAGAACCCCGAATCCGGATATCCGAATTCGGAGGCCCGACCCAAAACCTGGAATCCGGAACCCAAAACCACGAATCCGCACATCCGAACTCAGAGGTCCAATCCGGAACCTGGAATCCGGCCGGAACCCAGAATCAAGATATCCGAACTCGGAGGTCCAATCCGGAACCTGGAACCCGGAACCCCGAATCCGGATAACTATCCGAATTCGGAGGTCCCATCCGGAACCTGGAACCCGGAAGCCCGGAAACCGGATATCCGAATTCGGAGGTCCAATTCCGAAACCTCGAACTCGGAACCCGGAACCCCGAATCCGGATATCCGAATTCGGAGGTCCAATCTGGAACCTGAAACCGAAACCCGGAACCTGGAATCCGGATATCCGAACTCGGGGGTCCAGTCCGGAACCTGGAACCCGGAACCCGGAACCCGGATATCCGAATTCAGATTTCCGACTTCCGAATTCGATTTCCGAATTGGACCTCTCCAGCCTGGTTCTCCGGACTGGATCCCTGGCAAACCTTGGATCCATGGGAAAACGCAAGGACCCTGAAAGGCCTCGGGCAGGCTCAAACAGGGATCGTGTGTGCACGAATGCAATGGGCTCTCTGTAAGCCGCCTTCGGAAATGGATTACCTGAGCCAAAATGGATACGGAGCCCCCTCCCCACCCCTTCCTCCTTCATCGGCGCTCCTCGGCACTCTTCGGCACTCCCTCTCCTCCTGCACCTCCTGCTCCTCCTGCTCCTCCTCCTCCTGCTCCTCCTGCTCCTCCTCCCTCCTCCTTCTCCTCCTCCCCTTCCTCTTCTCCTTCCCCCCTCCTCTTCCTCTTCTCCTTCCCCTCTCGGCACTCCTCGGCACTCCTCCGCACTCCTCGGTATTCCTCGCTCCGCAATGCTCGGTATTCCTCGGCGCTCCTCGGCAATCCTCGGCGCTTCTCGCTCCTAGGCATTCCTCCCTCTCCTCCTGCTCCTCCTGCTCCTCCTCCTCCTCCTCCTCCTGCTCCTCCTGCCCCTCCTCCTCCTCCTCCTCCGCCTCCTCCCCCCCTTCCTCCTCCTCCTCCTCCTCCTCCTCTCCATCCTCCTCCTCCTCCTCCCTCCCTCCCTCCCTCCCCCCTACCCTCCGTCCCTCACTCCCTCCCTCCCTCCCTCCCATCCCTCCTCCCTCCCTCCATCCCTCCTTCCCTCCCTCCCTCCCCTCCCTCCCCTTCACCCTCCCCTCCTCCCTCCCTCCCTCCCTCCCTCCCTCCCTCCCTCCTCCTCCTCCTCCTCCTCCTCCTCCTCCTCTCATCCTCTCCTCCTCCTCCCCCTCCTCCTCTCCCTCCGCCCCTCATCCGCCTCGTTCTTCTTCCCTGTCGGCACTCTCCTCGGAACCCGAGGCATTCCTCGGCACTCCTCGGTCCCCCATGGCCACTCCTCGGCATTTCTTTGGCACTCCTCGGCATTCCTCTGCACTCCTCCTCCTCCTCCCCCCCCCCTCCTCCGATCCTCTTCCGATCCTCCTCCTCCAACCTCCACCTCGCCGTTCGCCTCCTCTTCCTTCTCCGGTCCGCGTCCTCATCTTCCTTTCCCCTCCTTGCAAAACCCCCAGGAGGATTCGAGGTAGGAAGCGGCGCTCTTTTTTGGGGGCCAAGCGGCAGGGACCGTCCTGTGTGACTGGGGGGTGTAGTCTCTTACACCCCCCCTCGGCCATTGAGGCCACAAACATCACCAGGACCTAGCTCAAATTAACGGACGCCTTTTCGGCCGTGGCGGCCGCAGCCTGTGCCACGGAGCTCGCCATTACTAAAGTTATCGTGAAAACCCGCACATGCGCGAACCCATGCACTATACAAGCGCGAAAGTCTACGCAAGCCAGGAGTGCACGCCAAGGCTGAACGGGGTGAAAACCACCGCCAAAAACGACAAACTGAATTTAGTGGCAGCGCTGGCTTCTCGTGAATCATCAGTGGTCGTCGTGGCGCACACCGAATGGAAATTCTTTTGGGGGTCTGTTTGCTGCCCCGTCGCCTTGGACTCAGGCTCACACCTCCTGTCTTCCACGGGCAACCATCCACCGCCAGACTCCACGAGCTTCTTCCAAGACGCGGCAAACGCTATGTCAAGTTTCTGCTGGTCACACACCCAATGTTTCGCTAACGCCATGTACGCATCATCGCTCACAAGAGCCAAGTCTGCTGTCAGACGCATGGTTCCAGCCAAGATGCTGGTCCTGTCCTTCGTCTGCCACTGCACCGCCGACCCAGATGGAGTTGCGACTTGCTCCCACTCCTCATCAAGCATTCCAGTCAAGAATTGGTTGGTCCATTGAGAAGGAGTTGTCGTCCACGGCCCCTCGAAACCACTCGTCATAACGCCGGCACCATGACACTTGCCGAAAGCATGACCACCTGCTATCAGCGAAGCTGTCTCAGAATCGTTCATCCCCATGCGGCCGAACACCTCCCGAATCTCGACGGCACTCTTCTCTGGATCTGGGTTTTGCCCACTGTTCAGATCGTTCGGGTCGTTCAAAGGCCCCTCAGGGTTCACATAGATCAAACCAACCTTCACCGCACCCATGGGCTCCTGGCAATTTCCTTGCACAACGCAGTCCGTATCTTGCCAGCTATCTGCGACGCCAAAAATGTCACTCTTGTTACCATCTGCATCATCGACTCGTCCAAAACAGTGCGGATTTGTTGGGCCCCCCATGTCCCGGATTGCAACGGTACCAGCAAAACTGATGAGGTCGCCCCAACTGAGAGCATCGCCATATTTTTGCTTGATCCGTCACCGTGCCCTGAGGCACGGAGTGGGCGCGCCCTCAGGTCCTTCGCCTCCTCCCCAGAGCCTCGTTGCCTGAATCCCAGTCCTCAGTCCTGAGCATTTAAGGGGACCAGAGCCAAATTTACGAAATCTTGTGGGGCTCGCCGCGTCGGCCCCGGGCTTCTCGCGTGACTTTGGGAGGGCAACTTGTTTGGCACCCCTCACGAAGATCGCGGCCCCCGAGCGCGAACATTTGAGCCCTCCGCCCCAAGAGGCCCCCAAGATGCCCCGAGGGCTCCCTAAGAAGCTCCCAAGAGGCCCCCAAGAGGCCCCCAAGAGGCCCCAAGAGGCCCCCAACAGGCCCCCAAGAGGCCCCAAGAGGCCCCCAAGAGGCCCCCTAGAGGCCCCAAGAGGCTTCGAAACTGCCTCCCAGAGGCCCTCAAGACGCCAACCACAAGATCCCAACGAACATCCATGAGGCTTCTGACCCCTCACCAAGGCACGGCGGCGGATGGGCCGAAGGCCACTAGATAGGAACGAGAAGGGCACGGGCCTTATCCAGGTTACCATTGCCCTCCCAATCTGACTCTGGTGGGAAGCGGATTCTGGCACCTCCGCAGCCCCCTTTCTGATCAGATGTGCGAAAGGTGCCAGCGCAATGCCACGCTAGGCGAATCATAAAACCACCGTAATGGCCATCATCGGCTGGCCAGCAAGTCTGGCTGTCTGTCATGAGGACTCTGAGGTCCTGCTCAAGTGCCTCAATGTCTAGCCCTTCTAGGGCTGTCTTGAAGTCACTGTCAGAAATGACTTCTGCCTTCAAACTTGGAGGAGTGCCAATGTCCATGAAGGGGCATGATCCAAGTACACCAATCGGTAAAAGAGCCACGATTAATGAGTTCATCGCTGCTTTGAAACACTTTGAATACGAATGTCGCTGGACGTTGTAATTACGGAGGGCTTCCTGAAACAGTTGAGCCTACATTGTAAATTACGGAGGGCTTCCTGCGAGCCTCTTAGAGGTCTCTCGGTCTGTTCATTGGACCTCTTGGGCGCATTCGGGGCTTTCCCCCACCAAGCCGTGGCTGGATCCTCGCTTTGAATAGGGCGATTGGGTCTACACCTGTTTCTCCTTCGCCCCCGTCCCGCCCTCCTCCCTTCTCCTGTCTCCCCTGTTCGCTCGCCTGGCTGGTCTGCCTGTTTGCATGCTCCCTGTCTTGCCGTCCTGTCTGGCAGCTCGGCGGCGCAGGGCTGCGAAGTGTGAAACCGCCACTTTCGAAGGCTGCTGGGAGGGCCAGCGCAGCGCGGAACATCGTGGATCCAGAAAGGACCTCGCTGTTCCCGGGCTGGCTGCGAAGGGCCGAACGCTTCCGGATTGAAATGATCGACCCACGAACCCGGAAAGGGACAGAAATGTAAGGCATGGCAACGTTTCAAAGACACCTGATTGGGCGACGGGCAAATACAATGCTGAGTGTATCGATCTTGATGTTATGTGCCGAGGGCTGTGCTGTGCTACGCCGTGCTGAACTGCGATGTGCCATGCCGCGATCGTGCTCTATATAGCCTCGTGGATCGAGTCCTCCCTGGCATCCGAGTCCTGACCGAACTGATCTGCATCTTAAGCTCGCGCTGCCTGAGCAGATGCTGGCTGCCAAAGAACTAATCGACTGAGGGGACATGCCAGAAGGACGCGCCGCGGAACGTCCCAAGGGACGCGCCACGCGACGTGCCAGGGGACATGCCATGGGCACGCACCGCGGGACGTCCCAAGGGAACGCTCTACGGAACGTGCCATGGACATGCCGCGGGACGTGCCAGGGGACGCGCCACGCGACGTGCCAGGGGGACTGTGCTGTGCTGTGCTGCACCGTGCTGAATTGCGATGTGCCATGGCGCGAGTGTGCTCTATAGCGTCGTGGATCGAGTCCTCCTTTGCATCCGAGTCCTGAGCGAACTGATCTGGATCTTAAGCTCGAGCTGCCTGAACACATAGTAGCTGCCCCAGAGCTGGTGGACAGGGGAACATGCCAGGAGGACGCGCCGCGAAACGTGCCGAGGGGTGCGCCAGGCGACGTGCCATGGGACGTGTCACGGGGACGCACCGCGGGACGTGCCAAGGGGACGCGCTACGGAACGTGCCAATGGATGTGCCACGGGATGTGCCAGGGGACGCGCCACGCGACGTGCCACGGGGGCTCGTCAAGGGACGCCCCACGGAACGTGCCAAGGAACGTGCCAAGTTGCAACGCTGAGTGGATCGATCTTGATGTACCGTGCCGAAATCTGTGCTGTGCTGCGCCGTGCTGAATTGCGATGTGCCATGCCGCGATTGTGCTCTATAGCCTCGTGGATCGAGTCCTCCTTTGCATCCGAGTCCTAACCGAACTGATCTGGAGCTTAAGCTCGAGCTGCCTCAACACACAGTAGCTGCCCCAGAGCTAATTGACAGGGGCA
>CAUYUJ010005183.1:0-63677 GCA_963575745.1 Prorocentrum cordatum
CCATATTCTCACATACGTTCCAGGTCTTTGTCTTCCCGCCCACTTCCCATAGTTTCCCATATTTTCCGGGGGAATCGACGATTCATTGTGTCTGTGTGTATTCTTTCCTCCTGATCTATGTCGGGCCTGTCCTCCTACAGGGAGATCTTGGGCGACAGAAAGAAAGATACCAGAACAGTGCACCACAAATGCTCAGACATAGTCAACACATGGTCGCCCGACGCTGTCCTAAAACCATGTTCGAGTCTTCCTCCTGTAGGGGGACAGGCCCGACTGAAGGCCAGCTCGCGCCACGCGAGCACGTTGGGGAGCCGGCCACAGGGGCAGGGTCGAGCACCGCGGGGGCCTGGGGGGGAGCCCGTGCAGACGCTCCCGGAGCGTCCTGGACCTGCTCGCCGTCCCGCGAGGCGCCGCTGCTCCCCAGGCTCCGCGCCGCGTGCGTGAACATCATCAGGGACCGCTTGGTTCCGCGAGAGCCACATGAGCACAGCATCGCATCCGCAGCCCCTCCCCCTCCTCCTCCTCCATCGCCGCTTACTCCTACTCCTTCCTCCTCCTCCTCCTCCTCCTTCCTCCTCCTCCTCCTCCTCCTCCTCCTCCTCCTCCTCCTATCCTCCCCCCTCCCCCTGCCCTCCTCCTCCTCTCCTCCTCCTCCTCCTACCTCCTTCCTCCTCCTCTCCTCCTCCTCCTCCTCCTCCTCCTCCTCCTCCTCCTCCCCCTCCCCCCTCCCACTCCCCCTCCCTCCATCCTCCTCCCCCATCCTCCTCCTTCCTCCTCCTCCTCCTCCTTCCTCCTCCTCCTCCCCTCCCTCCTCCCCTCCGTTCCTCCTCCTCCTCCTCCTCCTTCCTCCTCCTCCTTCCTCCTCCTCCTCCTTCCCCCTCCCATCCTCTGTCTCAGTCTGCTACTTCTTCTTCCGCAAGGCTTTGCGCCATGGCACGCCCGTCAGATTACACACTCCTGCCCGGAAAACAATCAAAGTATGAGTGAGAGGGTTGCCAATGCAGCGTCTAAGGCTAAAATTTCTGCTACAAATGCCGATGTTGCGCCGCTCACCTGGAAACCGGCATGCCCTAACATAGCATACGTCCATGATTCACCGTGGCGTTGCACACAATATAAGACCCAATCGCATCCAGCGGACCCGTCTCGATACCGAAGGCCGCCGTCGCTATACAGCCGAATGTTGCACCCGCTCCGCAATGCATCTCGCAAGCTGTCGCTGTCGACGTTCTCCCAGCGGCATGCGGTATTCATCGCATAATTTGCTAAATGGTCAGCTTGCACATTGTATTTGCGAGGGCGCCATTCGACCATGTCTGCCCAGGGAGTCCTCGGACGCCAGTCGCGACTGAGTAAGGCTGAGTAAGTCCTCCTCCTCCTCCTCCTCCTCCTCCTCCTCCTCCTCAGGCTCCTCCTCCTCCTCCTCCTCCTCCTCCTCCTCCTCCTCGGCCTCGCGGCGGGCGACGGTCTTCAGCGAGCGCTGGGCGAGAGCCTCGGCGAGGGGCGAGGGGCGCGCCGCGAGCTCCCGAGTCGCACGGCGAGCAGCGCGCCGAGGTCGGGAAGGGCCAGGGGCTGCCGGCAGAGGGGCCTCGCGAGCGCGAGGAAGAAGGTCAGGGGTTATGTTGCTCCCACCGCACTTAAGGACCACATCCCAGAAACAGTTTCGAGCACCCAGAAAAATGTCGAAAGAGTGTCGGACGAGTGTCTCCTGCGGGCCTGGCACGCGAAAGCCCTGGAGTTTCGGCTCTTTTCTGGTGCCCGAGCTTCTCTCTCGTGATCCAGGCTAAAGCAGGCTGGAACATCATAAGTCAAGGGCCGTCTCTGTCGAGGCCCGGCCCAGGCGGTGCACTGCCGCCCGCGGCTGGGCAGCCGGCGGCCACCATTGGAGCCCTGCCCTTCCCAGACATGAGGGCGTCGTTAAAAAAATCAGGACGGGAAGTTTTTCGCCGTTTTCGGCCTCTAGAGGCCCTCGCGGGGCCCCGGGACCGTAAAAAAACGACTCAGGATGAAAAGCCGGTCCCGGGGAAAGGGTCGGAACTTCTGGGGACGCCGTTCTGAAAAAATCAAGACGTCGCATGTCTGGGTTAGGTCGGGCGCGTCCTCCCACAGGCGGATTCTGGAGGACACATCTTGAGAGAGGCAAGCGTTTCCAAACATCATCAAGAACATGTGGGACAAATCGTCCCGAAACTATTTTTGGACCACTTCCGAATCTTCCTCCTGCAGAGGGGCGTGCCCGACTTAACCCTACCCCCGCCCCTCCACGATTTCTACAAAGGGGGGGCAACGTTGGCGCCGCCATGGGACATCACACCCACGGCTGTGCAGTCGGTGGCCACATGCAAACCCTCCCTCGGCCCCCAGGATTTCTAAGGGGGGGGTGGGGGCCTCACTTCGCTCGGGCCGAGCGAAGTGAACCTCCGCCCCCCCTCAGAAATCGTGGGGGGCGGGGGTTGGGTTCGCATGTGGCCGCCGACTGCAGGAACTGGGAAGGCCACAGTTTACCTGCGGCCGCGGGTGCAGAGGGGCGAAAACCTGTGGTGGCTGGGCAGCTCGCCACAAGGATCGAGGTGCAACATCGGCAATGGTCTAGCCTCGGACCCGAGGTATCCACTTGGTTCCCAGGGGGATCGATAGTCGAGCCAAAATGGACACGGAGAGGAGGAGGAGGGAGGAGGAGGAGGAGGAGGAGGAGAGAGGAGGAGGAGGAGGAGGAGGAAGCCGAGGAGGAGGAGAGGGGGAGGAGGAAGGGAGGAAGGAGGCGGGAGGAGGAGGAAGCGGGGAGAGGAGGAGGAGGAGGAGAGGAGGAGGAGGAGGAGGGGGAGGGGTAGTGAGGAGAGAAGGAGGAGGAGTGAAGGAGGAGGAGGAGGAGGAGGAGGAGGAGAGGAGGACGGAGGAGGAGAGGAGGAGGAGGAGGAGGAGGAGGAGGAGGGGAGGAGGAGGAGGAGGAGAGGAGGAGAGGGGAAGAAAGTGACAGGTATGAGGAGGAGGAGGGAGGAGGAGGAGGAGGAGGAGGAGGAGGAGAAGGAAGATGAGGAGGAGGAGGGGAGGAGGAGATAGGAAGAGGAGGAGGAGGAGGAGGAGGAGGTAGGAGGGGAGGAGGAGGAGGAGGAGAGAGGAGGAGGAGGTATCCACTTTGGTTTCCCATGCGGGACGATAGTCGAGAAACATGGAACACGGAGAGGAGGAGGAGGAGGAGGAGCGAGGAGGAGGAGGGAGAGGAGGCGGAAAAGACGGAGGCGCGGAGGAGGAGAGGAGGAGAGAGGAGGAGCAGGAGGGGAGGAGAGAGGAGGGGAGGAGGAGGAGGAGGAGGAGGGAGGAGGAGGAGGAGGAGAGGAGAGGAGGAGGAGGAGGAGGAGGGAGGAGGAGGAGGAGGAGGAGGAGAAAGGAGGAGGAGGAGGAGGAGGAGGAGGAGGAGGAGGAGGAGGAGGAGGGGGGAGGAGTGGGGAGGAGAGGACGGAGGAGGAGGAGGAGGAGGAGGAGGAGGAGGAGGAGGAGGAGGAGGAGGAGGAGGAGGAGGAATAGGAGCGAGAGGAGGAGGAGGAGGGGTAGGCGGAGAAGAGGAGGAGGAGGAGGAGGAGGAGGAGGAGGAGGAGGAGGAGGAGGAGAAGGAAGATGAGTAGGAGGAGGGGGAGGAGGAGGAGGAAGAGGAGGAGGAGGAGGTGGAGGAGGAGGAGGAGGAATGGCTTCCTGGTGAAGTTGGAAGATAATCGCCGCCCGTCGCCGTCGTCGGGTAAACGACGAACCAGGTGGCCTCGCCGAGGCGTCCGGATTCGACGACCTCGCGGGGGGGCAGGACGCGCGCGCGACTCCTCCTCCTTCTGTCTCTCCTCCTTCCCCATCCCCTGCCTCCCCTCTCCTCCTTCTCCGCCTCCTCTTCGCCTGGGTGTTCAAACCCGCCTGCCCGAGTTACCCCCCTGGCTGCGGTACGCAGCGGGCTCTGTGTGGACCCTCTCTCTGCTGGAGCCCCCACCTGTGCCATGCTCGACACATCTTTGAGCAGCATGTGGCGCTTAATATTAAAACTCGTTCAGAGTCTCGAATTTGCGAAGATGTCTCACGCAACACTGCCGTTCTCGGAGTCTCGTCGAGGCGTCCCGAACCCTCTTTGAGGTACACTGGGGCTGCAGCTGGACTCCCATGAGGGCCTCCAGGAGCCCTCTAGATCAATCGCAGGCCCTTTTGGGAGACCAAGATGCACGCTTTGAGAAACAGCTGCTTCGAAATCTCCTTTTTGGCACAACGTCATACGCGGGTACGCCGTTTTGGACCATTTTGGATGCATCCTGGGGGTTCTTTTGGGCCCCCTTTGAGCTCTCTTGAATCATGTTAGAACCTCATTGGACCCCAAGGAGGCAAGCTTTGATCATCAATTCCAGCGAAGCTTCCATTCGGAGAGGATGTCTCCCCTCTTGGAGCCCTCTTGAGCCATCTGACACCATCTTGTAGCACAAGAGGCGAACTCGCAAAAAAAGCACCGCCTTCGACGTCGCATATTAAAACGATCGATCGCGCGACGCGCATGTTTTCCTAACATGTTTCGGGCACGACGGGAAGCGCTGCTGCCTGAGCCTCTTATTGCTGGTGCTGCCGATTGCCGTCGTTCGCGGCTGCTTGAGGATCTTCTGCATCGTTTGCTGCATCATTGCTGCTGCGCGCTTTTGCTTGCTACTGCGTGTTGCTGATTCCTACTTATATTCGTATATACGCCGCGTCTGCTTTTCCACCTCCCCATAATCCTAATCGTGCTGTTGGTTTCGGCTCTTTGCTGTTCCCCCTCGCTGCTAACGTTTGCTGCTCGGCCCTCGTCATCCTCCGCGTTCCTCGCCCGCGCCCCGCTTCCTCCTCCTCCTCGTCGCTGCTCCTCCTCGTCGTCCTCCCCCTCCTCCTTCGGGAGCGGCCAAGAGGGGGGTGTCCAAGAGGGGGGGGTGCAAATCATGACCGGCGGCATGTGCGCGGCCCAGCGGGGGGGCCAGGGACGTAATGAAACAAGAAGAGGCGCCATGAGAGCTGGGGAAATATCATGGCCCCCGCCATGATATCCACCCCCCCCTAGTCATCACCCCCCTCTTTTCCGCCCCCTCCTCCTCGCCTCTCCTTCGACGCTCACCGGTCCGCGAACGCGGGCCTGGCTTTCTCACGCCAGGCTGCACGGCTGCGGCGGCCAGCCTGGATGGGGCAGAAGCCAGACGACGGCGCAGGCCTCGGAGCGCTCTCGGCCCCCCCCTCTTGCAAAGCCGTGCTCTCTCCAGGAGGAGGAGGAGGAGGAGGAGGAGGAGGAGGAGGGAGGAGGGAGGAGGAGGAGGGAGGAGGAGGAGGAGGAGGAGGAGGGGGAGGAGGAGGAGGAGGAGAGGAGGGGGAGGACGGAGGAGGAGAAAGGAGGAGGGGGAGGAGGAGGAGGGAGGAGGAAAGGAGGAGGAGGAGGAGGAGGAGGAGGAGGAGGAGAGGAGGAGGAGGAGGAGGACACGAGGCGGGGCGGCCAGGGGCCGCGGCGGCGGGGCAGCGGCCTGGCGGCGGGGCCCAGGGAGGGCACGCGTCCCCGCGGGCACGACGGGGGACAACGCACCCGCCCACGGGGGCACTCGTCCCCGCGGGCACGACGGGGGACAATCCGGAGCGACTGCGTGGCGCGCTTCGCCATCCAGGGCCCGAGGGGCGACCGCAGCGCCGTGGGTGAAGGCTCATCGCCCCGAGGCTCGGGTCAGGATCGCCGCCGTCTGCGCGGTGTGGGGCGCCCGCTCGAGCAGGCCTCGGGCCAGACCTCGGCCAAAAGGCCCTGGCCGAGCGTCTCGTGGGAGAGGCGCTCCTCGGGGGGCCGCCGGAGGGGGAGATCTCTGTCCTGCCCAGTGGAGGAGCGTGGAGCTCCGACGCACGAGGTCGCAGGTAGATCGGGGCCCGCGCCCCAGAGTGCACGACAGCTCTGTTCATCTGGCGCGGTCCGATAGACAGTATTGTGATGACCCCCCCCCTCTACAGTGGAGTCCCATGCCAAGAGACACCCTGCTTGCCTCCAGGGTGCCCTGGGTTTCTTGGGTTTTGATCGATGGTTTTGCTCTGGAAGGCGTGACGTTCCCAGACCAAAAATCCATGGACGTCCTGGTGTCTCAGGGTTGGGTTTCTTGTGGAAGGTTTCTTGTGGACTGGCCTCCACTGTATGCTCTCATCTCGGGCTTGATGGGCCCACGAGTCCTCCGCTGTTGTTGAGGGGCATGCCCGAGTCTCATGTGGAGCAGGAGCCGCCTTGGAGAGGACGGCGCTCGGACCATGCCCTTTCTCAGGTCTCGAGTACCGGCGAACTGCACAGCATCCTGAAACTCAGGGGCGAATGACGGCACGGGGGCCGCATTCGCTTGTCCTGGAATTCGTCCAGAGTTCGTCATACATACACACACACCGTGTACGGCCACCCTCACCACACCATGCCTCCGAAGATTTTGTTTTGGGGGGGGGAGCGAGAGAGAGGCGGTCCCGGATTCCGCCGGCTGGCAAGCTACCCCGAAGAGGACGACAAGGAAACGAGGGAGGGGAGGAAGAACGAAGCAGAGAAGGACGAGACAACACAAGACGACAGAAGGCAAAACGACAAGAGAGGCACCACGCCACCGCAGCCTGGCCTCAGAGCTCGAGCACAAATGGAATGGCGAGGAGCGCGGGCAGCGCATCATTGATCAGGACTATGCCTCCGAAGAATGTGCTCGGACAACATGCCCTGTGGGCCCACATCGTGGTGGCCGAGCGGCACCAGGCGAGGCCGGCCTACTGTTTCCTCTTCTGCTGCGCCCTCTGCCGCCCCGAGAAAAAAAAAACGGCTGGGTGGCCTCCTGCCCCGGGCCTGGCAGCTCCCGGAGGTGCGGGCGGCGGGGGCGGACCGCTTCATGAGCGTGGATCGAGGAGGAGGAGGAGGAGGAGGAGGAGGAGGAGGAGGAGGAGGAGGAGGAGGAGGAGGAGGAGGAGGAGGAGGAGGAGGGGGGGATGCTGAGGAGGACGGGGGGGCAAGGTGAGGTAGTGGAGGAACGGGGGGGATGTGAGGAGGGGGCGGGGGATTGGTGAAGGAGGG
Source organism: Prorocentrum cordatum (assembly GCA_963575745.1). Lineage (NCBI taxonomy): Eukaryota > Dinophyceae > Prorocentrales > Prorocentraceae > Prorocentrum > Prorocentrum cordatum. The sequence continues at coordinate 7,058 of CAUYUJ010005183.1, forward strand.
GGGGGGGGGGTATGGTCGAGGTTCGAGGAGAAGGGGGGGGTGATGGTGCTCAGCGACAACGGGCCCGTCCTTGAGCCCGGCGGCGTCGTCGCCGCTCATTGGCACAAGAGCATCACGTATACACAAAAAGGAATACGCCTGGCGCCGAGCGCCCACCACGCCAGTGCGGGGGCACGAGGCGCCGCGAGTTCCGTGCCGCTCGCTTCTCAGCGACGGCCGGAGCACCTGGGAACCTGTGTACCAGGCAGGTTCCCCCCCCGGGCTTCCCCGAGGTGCGCGATTCTGTATGCAGTTTGAGCTGTCCAGGCGTCTGCGATCGACGCTTTGCCCTCTGCTTGCTCTCAAAATGGTAGTACAAGCCCTCCTTAAGACTGAGACGGACACAGGGAGATAGAGAGAGATTATACTATGATGCTGACGATGATGATGGTGATGATGATGGTGATGATGCTGGTGATGATGGTGATGGTGGTGGTGGTGATGATGGTGCTGGTGGCGATGATGCGAATGGTGGTGGTGCTGATGATGGATGGCGACTGTGATGGGGACAACGGTGGCGACGATAATGATTATGATTATGACGGTGCTGATGATGCTGATGATTATGACGCTGGGGATGGTGATGGTGATGATGATTATGGTGATGGCTCTGACGACTAACGACTACGATGACGATGACGATCGCACGTAGCCTCGGGAAGCCTCGTGCGCGTTAAGCGGCAGCGGCAGGGGCCAGCTTCAGAGCAAGACGCCGAAGCTCTCGAAGTTATCGAGGCCGCCTTCTGGAGCTTTTCCCTCAGAGTCAGGTGCCCCGCAATCGAATATGAAGAAGTAGTCTTTGATGAAGACGCCTCAGATGGCGGCGAGGCTGACATGAAGTGCTGGAGCTGCGCGGGCCTGGAGGTCATCTTCTCGGTTTCTGGTCCCTCTCATCGCTCGCATTGTCGATCTAATGGGGGAAGCGCTCTTCGATCCACTCCTACTGCGCCTCGAGGGAAGCAATTGTCGACCCGATGTCTTGCGGCAGCGTGGTGGTCTGGGGACCCGTGATCTGGGAAGCCTCCTCGATCATGGCGGACATCTTGGACTGATGCTGCAGAACATATGTCTGGACACCCTTCAGCAACGTCTCCACGATCTCGCTGGTGACGGCACCAAGCGTACCCCGCGTCGCGAAGCTATCGTTCAGGGCGGTCTGAATCTTGTCGCCGATAATCGTGCGGAGCGTCTCGGATGCCATCAGCCTGTCCTCGACGAGGCGCCCCACCGCGTCGTGCGGCCGCGTCTCGAGGGACTCCAAGGCGCTGTCAAGCGTCTTCCCGTGGCCCCGCGCGCAAGGTGAAGGACCAACACGCCTGGAACGACTTCCCGACTTTCTCTGGAGCCGTCCTGGTACTCGATGCTGGCCTGGTGTCCAATGTCGTCGACGGTGCCCGTGTTGAGCAAGTGGGAGTTCTCCACCAGAGACCTACCCTCGAGAATGTTGTCAAGGTGTTGCCCCCCCTTCTCCGTGACGGTGCCGTCCACGATGTCTGCCCAGGACCTCCTGCTGGACTCGGCCGCAAGCCAAGCACGATGCCTCGCAAGTGGATGCCCGCGTGCAGCTCCAGCGACCGTGCGCGCACAGGCAGGAGCGGAGGAGGATGGGGAGGAGGAGGAGGAGGAGGAGGAGGAGGAGGAGGAGGAGGAGGAGGAGGAGGAGGAGGAGGAGGAGGAGGAGGAGGGAGGGTCTTGGCTTTACGCCGCCCTGGTTCGGGGAGGAGCACGTGGACATGCCCAGCTGGGCGGCCCTGGAGGCAGCCGAGCCGACGAGCGCAATGGGCACGCCGCCGGCGGGCCGCCTGGAGAGAGCGTCCCCTCGAGGTCGGGAGCGCCCGACACCGCTGCGGCAGCTAGGGGGACAAAAGCGGCACGAGCATAACAACTCCGAGGTCCGCGCGGAGTCTCGGATCGGCGCTGGACCCCCCCTCCCTGGCGCGCGGAGCGCGCCAGGGGCGGCGCCGGAGGCGCCGCCGGGGGGCCCCAGCGCCGATCCGAGAAGTCCGCGCGGACCTCGGAGTTGTTATGCTCGTGCCACTCTTTGTTCCCCCCTCCCATGTTATGTTATGTTATGTTATGTTATGTTTTGATATGTTATGTTATGTTATGTTATGTGGCGGAGGAAGGACTTGTTATGTTATGCTATGTTATGCTATGTTATGCTCCCCTCGAGGACTTGTTATGTTATGCGGCGGACGAAGGAGCCAACGACGCCAGCGACCATGTCCGAGCCGCCGCCGTGGCAGCGCAGAGGGGGGCGTGAGCGGAGGAGCGGTGCGGCACGGCCCTCCGCGCGGGCAGGGTCGCCGCTCCCGCCAGCAGGGAGGGCGGGGTGGGCCCCAGATCTCTACGGGTCGATGGCGACGGCGATGCTGGTGCTGGTGACGATGATCACGGTGGTGATGCTGCTGATGATGCTGATGATGCTGACTCTGATGATGAGGATGATGCTGCTGGTGATGACGGTGATGATGACGATGATGATGCAGGTGCTTCTGAGGATGGTGGCTTTGCTAATGATGATGATGATGCTGATGATGATGATGCTGATGATGATGCTGATGATGATGATGCTGAGGTGATGATGCTTATGCTGCTGAGGATGTTGATGATGATTATGATGATGCTGCTGATGATGACGATGCTGCTGCTGCTGCTGCTGCTGCTGATGATGATGATGATGATGATGATGGTCATGATGATGCTGCTGATGCTGATTATCCTGATGATCATGATGATGATGATGAGGAGGAGGAGGAGGAGAATGAGGAGGAAGAGGAGGAGGAGGAGGAGGAGGAAGAGGAGAAGGAATAATGAGATGGGGAAATGCTGTGATAACAGCCTGGTCCTGCATGGCGCCTTTCGTTTGTGCATTCAGTCGCTGCTACTCTGCGGTGTCGCTAATTCTGGGATTGGCGGGATACGTGAGTGTGGGACGACGAAGCGATGATTCCCTGCCGGCCCATCCGTAGTCGCAGCGTAGACTCGCTGCAATAGATGCTCTGGCATCTGCATTCTGTCCAGTTTGCTCGGGGTCAAACCGCCGATCGGAACAGCGGAGCGCTCTTCTCCCGAGTCCAAATTCAGTTCGCATTGAGGACCCACGTCCACACGAAGATCAACTTTCAGATGGCCGCGCAGACCTTGTCGGGGTGCGGTGGATCCCCCCCCCGAGGGTCCCGAGAAACCTGCGCGGACGTCCGAAAGCCTGCGCGGAGTCAATTTGTGCTGTTAGATCGTCGTCGTCGCCGTCATCGTCATCGTCTTCTTCCCCCTCCTCCTCCTCCTCCTCCTCCTCCTCCTCCTCCTCCTCCTCCTCCTCCTCCTCCTCGCAGGTCGTGGTGACCTCGCAGGGGCACCTGTACTTGTAGCCGCCGGACTCGAAACCCCTGTAAGTGCACCAGTAGCCTTGGGTGGGAGAAATCCTGCTCTCCCCTCATTGTCCTCCACCCTCCCCGCTCCCCCTCCTCTCTGTCTCTCCTCCTTCTTCAATTTCGTCTCCTCCTCTGAGGGGCAACGATAGGGGGGGGACTGGCATAGGGTGGGATGCATCGACCTGTAATTGGCGATACATCGCCGATGGATCGGCGATAGGCCTCTGATAGTGAGTGCGCACCTTCCTGGGCAGGTTGGGGCTATCGGGCCCCTATCGGCGATCAATGGGCGATTGGGGGTCGATGCCTATCCCTTCCTATGCCTATCCCCCCCTATCGTGGCCCCTGATCCTCCCCCTCCTCGTCCCTTTTCTTCTGCACCCTCCAGCCGACGTCTGCTCCTGGCCCCGGCTGTTGCTTCTCCTTGTTCCCCTCTGGAGGCACCGGGGGGCCTCACAAAACCTCTGGCCTCTGGCAACATAGGGAGCCACAGAAGACCGCCGGTGTACATCCGAAGACTCAGGAAACCATCAGAAAACCATCAGAACCCCCCCCCCGCCCCAGGAGCAAGCAGCCTTCGCCATTCCAGCCTTCGTTCATGTCAGTGGACTGCCAATTGCACATCTCGGTGCGCGAGCACGTCCCATCACTATCGAACAGCAGGGTCTGCTGGGGCGTGTACATGTTGACGTCGCAACTGGCCTCGACGGCTCCTTCTATGCGCCGAGTCCAATCCTCGAAGCGAGGGGGGGTAGCATGAACCATCGCAGTAGGGACGAGGATGGGCGCAGCGCGAGGCCATCGGGCCGAACCCGCAAAGAAGAACCAGCACGGGTAAGGACGGTCCGAGCGGGCAACGACGAGCCGAGGAGGCGAGGGTGCAGATGCAACCTCGAGGAAGTCCTGCATCCGTTCTGCCGTGGGTGGCTGCTTGGGTCTGAGGGGTAGGGTCGCCGTTCTCATGCTCGCCCAGGGGTCCCGTTTTCCCTCTCGAGGCCTGGTGGTGCATCCAAGGCCGACGGTTTCCTCCCTTCCCCGGGTGGGGGCACGGCTGGGCCGTGTTCCGACCCAGGGGGGAGCGCCGCGGGTCCTGGGTTCGCCTGGTCAAATTTGTTGTCGGGGCTCTCTTGGGATCTTGAGAGAATGTCTCGGGACCAGGTGGGCGCTTCGGGGGCCTGTCCGACGCCCGTCGCGTCGCTGGGTAGGGGAAGCACTCCCTGCCCGCGGGAACCCAGAATACTTGCAACGGCCGACCCAAATCGGTTTCGAGCTGCACGGTGCGCAGCAACCCTGACCTCGATCTTCTTGAAACTCGATCGTCCGTTCAGAGGTTCCCTTTTTCGGCTTTCGTTTGTCCAGATGCTAGGCAGGCCAGACGAGAGACTACGCGCAATGCCGAGTCTTCTTCTTCTTCCTCCTCCTCCTCCCTACCGCGCGGACGAAGACGAGGTCGGGATCACGACCCGCCCCAATGCAGACTACTCGTCGGCTTTGCGCTGTTCCTACACTCAGTCTCCTTCATGCTGCGCTGCTGCACAGGCATGGTGGCGGGATTAGCTGCAGACAGCTGTACCTACCTACCTACCTACCTACCTACCTACCTACCTGCCTACCTACCGACTGGCCTACCTACCTACCTACGTACGTCCATACATCCATCCATCCATACATACATACGTACGTGCATGCAGGCATGCATGCACACATGCACACACTCATACACACATGCACACATCCATACATACACATGGGCATCACACATACTTATCTAAACATATACACACATGCATGCACGCGTACACACAATACATACGTATATACATGCATCCATCCAGTCATACACCCATACACACATACATCCTTGCACACATACATGCAGCCACACATACGTTCATACATGCATGCATGCATGGATACATATATATGTCAGTAGTATGTATGTATGTATGTATGTATGTATGTATGTATGTATGTATGTATGTATGTATGTATGTATGCATGCATGCATGGATGTATGTATGTATGTATGTATGTATGTATGTATGTATGTATGTATGTGTGTATGTCTGTATGCATGCAGGTGTCTGCGTGCATGTGCATGTATGTAGGCAAGTGTGCATGCCTGTATGTCTGGATGCATGCTTGTGTGTATGTGTGTATATGTATGTATGTATGTATGTAGGTAGGTAGGCAGGCAGGTATGTAGGTAGGTAGGTAGGTAGGCATGTAGGTAGGTAGGTAGGTAGGTAGCTAAGTAGGTAAGTAGGTAGGTAGGTAGGTAGGTAGGTAGGTAGGTAGGTAGGTAGGTATGCATGCATGCATGCATGCATGCATGCATGCATGCATGTATGTATGTATGTATGTATGTATGTAAGTATGCATGCATGTATGTATGTATGTATGTATGCCTGTCGGTCTGTCTGCCTGTCTGGAAGTATGTAAGTATGTAAGTAAACAATAAGTAATGACAACTCGACGGGATAGTCAGGTATAGCGCCTGGTCAAGCAAGCAGCAGCCCGAACCTCTCTGCAGCCTTTTCGGGTCAAGCCTGGCGCGATGACGGCCTAGGCCGAGCGCGGGGGGGGCGACCCGAGGTGCGCGAGATGCAGTAGCTACCGCCATGACACCCGCACCAGAGGTGGCCCCCGCTGCGCCAGGCCGGATGGACGGCTTCCTGCGCTGGCTGGCCCCCCGCGCGGTCACTGCGCTGGGCATCGTGGGCTGCGTCCTGTCCGAGGGCGCCGAGACGGGCCGCGGGGCCATGATCAGGCTCGGCGTTGGAGCCTTGCTCGTGGCGTGGCGGTGGGCCAGCTGTGGTTGCTGGTGCGATGCCTGCGCGAGTGGTGGGACAGCCTGACGGACAAGTCCGACGATAGAGGCCTCCTGGATGGGGGTGGAGTAGAGGGGGTCGGAGAAGCGCGCCGCATCGCCGGTGCATCGCCGGTGCATCGGCGATGCATCGTCACCGTCGGCGATGCATCGGCGACGCCGACGTGGGGAAAATCGGGCTCCACATCGAGCCGCATCGCCGATGCATCGGCGACGCGGCGCGAACCCCCGACCCCGCCCACTCCGACCTCAGCCGGGAGGCCCGGGGCCGAGGTGGAGGCACCCCGAGCGCAGCCCGAGGCGCCGCCGACCGGAGGCGGCGGCGGAGCACCCCCGCAGGCGACGGCCGCGGCCGCCGCCCGCGGCCGCCGCCCGCGGGCAGCAGCGGCCGGCGTCGACCCCAGCAGAAGCGCTCCACGCCTTCGGCGGCGACGACGGCGACGACGCGACGACGCGACGACGACGACGACGAGGACGAGGACGAGGACGAGGACGAGGACGAGGACGAGGACGAGGACGAGGACGAGGACGAGGACGAGGACGAGGACGACGACGACGACGACGACGACGACGACGACGACGACGACGACGACGACGACGACGACGACGACGAAGGGCGACGACGACGAAGGGCGACGACGGCGGCGGCGGCGACGACGAGGCGCGGGCGAGGCGCACCGGCGGCAGCGGGGCCAGGAGGGCCGGGGAAGCCCGGGGCCGCACCGGGAAGGCGCAGGTGACGGAGGGCACGAAGGTCGTGGGCTACGAGCCGGAGGGCTTCCCCCCGAGGCCCAAGCTGGCGGAGGCCAATGCGAGCTACCTGGTCGCGGCGCTGACCTGGCTCCTGGCCAAGCTGTGGGTGGACGAGGAGCTGCTTCGCGCTATGGTGGGCGTCGGATTGCGGGTGCCCTGCTGCAGGGGGAGCCGATGTCGGTGCCGTCGGCAGTCTTCGACGTGATGGAGAAGAGGCAGGGCCAGGTGATCGTGCGGCGGGCCTCGGCGAAGCGCGAGTCTATGGTGATGCGCGACCTGATCCCCTTGATGGTCTGCAAGCTGGGGCCCGCGGCGCCGATGCTCTTCGCGTCGGAAGAGGGGCAGACACGAAGGGCGCGGGCGGCTTCGGGATCGTGGGCACCACCATCGGCAACGGCGAAGCGAGGGAGGTGACTGGCGCTGAGACACGCCCAGCCATGCCGTGTCCTGGCTCGGCGGCACAGCGAATCACCTCGGATACCCGTCTCAAGGACCCCGAGGGAGTTGCTGCAGTTCCCGCAGGAGGTGTGGGCCGAGCTTGACTGGGGCTGGTGGGAGGGGCCCGACCATCTTAGGCGAGGGCCGTGCTGTTGCTCGACTGGCGCTGTCCTGCCCCAGGCCCACGGCCACGCCGTCTGCCGCGAGGAGGACCATGAGCCTATGACAGTAGCTGTGGCGACAGGACGATCCCCAGCACCACACCTGAACTTCCTGTTGCGAAAAATCGGTGCGCTGACGATGGCTACGGGCATCAAGCTATACTCACCCTGATCGGTGTGGGCAGCGCCCATCAGACAGCAGACGCGCTGTCCCGAAGGCGGCGGCGTGGGGTGGTCAGGCCCAAAGCGGCTCGACGCGGACCAGGCCGCCAAAGTGACCAGCAGTACCCTTGAAGGGTTCCGCGCTGCCGCCCGATGGTTTTCATCGTGGGCTCTCCAGCGCGGCCTGCATCCTAGCGGCGCAGACCTGTGGGATAGTATTGTGGTCGAGTACAATAATGATCCGTACGGCTTCTTTACACCCTCTAAATTCGCGCAAGTGGCTGCAGCTGTAGAATTCATCCAGAAGATGAAAGGCAACTTGTTGTGGAGTAAGGCTGTGATTGCGGTTTGGGAACGTAGCGTGCCTCAGAAACACACTACCCCGCTGGGAAAGTTCCTGGGCAAGCTCTTGGGGGACAACATGGTCTCTAGAGGTCACCCCCGCCTGGGCTCCGCCATCATCCTGCAGTGCCATACGGGTCTGCGGCTTCCGGAGCTCTTGGGCATGTTGCCAGAGGACGTGGTTTTCCCGAATGACATCGGCCAAAGTTTGGAGAATGTGGCGCCATACGTCGCTTTTGCGCCAAGAAAGGGGACTAAGATCAAGAGGCCCCAAGTGGCCAAGACCTCCCAGGGACATCGTGAAGGTGATTGAGTTCATCTAGAAGGCTACCCCGGCTGGGACCCCGCTCTTCCCGTACGGCTGGGGTCAGTACCGGGCGCATGTCAAGCAGATGGGGGCCTTCGTTCTTGGGCCTTCAGGCAGGTTGGGGGCTTCACAGCCCCAGGGCAGGCTGGGCCAGTAATAATCGAGCTGAAGGTAGGATGTTCGGGAACGTGGGAGGTGGGCCTCGGATGCAAGTCTGAGGATATATCTCGATATCGCGGGGGCCAGGCACATCTTGACACAATTGAACACGAAGGGGCTTTCATAACAACTCCTCTGGCTCAAGGGAGGTTGGAAGCAGTACTTCCCGTACGAATCGGCGCCCATCTCGCAACATGCCGCCGAGAAGGCACGGCCCGGCATAGCGGAAAGTGGGTGCAGAGAGAGGGAGAGAGAGCAACTCGAGAACGCGCCGCCGGTGTCCCCGCGCCCGTCTCTGCCGGGGACGCCAGCCAATCGGTGCAAGTGCCGCACGCCCCTGATAGGGTCCGCACAATCCGAGAAGAAGGAGAATGAGGAGGACAGGACAGGACAGGACATCCGCATAGTGGGGTCAAGGTCAACACCTACACTGGTGCCGTGCGCGCGACTGGCAAGATCCCCTGCGATTAGGTTGTGCAACAGCCCAGACTTCTCACTAGGGCCGGCAGGGGGCATACCTCGAAGCTGCAAGGGGCGAGCTCCGAGGTGGCCCCGTAAGAGAGGCTCGCTACCTTGTGGGTACGAATCCCTGCGGGTCAGTGCGGGGGGGGCAGAAGGAAGAGAAGGGGGAGGAAGAGGAGGAGGAGGAGGAGGAGGAGGAGGACGACGACGACGACGACGAGGAGGATCGCCGTCGCCCAGAACGCCGCCGAAAGCCAGGTCGCCTGGGGTGGTGCCGCCCGCGACAGGTTCTGGCGGCGGTCCCGATGGAGGCTGCAAGGCATGCGCGTCCGCCTGGACACCCGCAGTGGCACGTCGCGGCGGGGGGCACTCCGCAAGGGGTCCTCTCTCCTTAGCAGCAGGCGGCTGCGCTTCAAAGGAGTCTTAAGAGGATCTGGAAGGAGGCTGCCAGGTGCTACAAGTGGCTGTCGTGTCTGTCGCCGTGCTTCGGCCCCGCCGTCGTCGTCACCATGATCATCACCACCACCACCACCATCATCATCATCATCATCATCATCATCAACATCATCATCACCATCATCATCATCATCATCATCATCATCATCATCATCATCATCATCATCATCATCATCGTCATCGTCGTCGTCGTCGTCGTCATCGTCGTCATCATCATCATCAGCACTCATCATCCTCATCCTCATCCTCATACTCATCCTCATCCTCATCCTCATCAGCATCAGTATCAGTATCATCATCATCCTGATGATGTTCCCGACGGGGCTGTTTCCCAACATCTTTAGGGGCTCCGTCGCGGCAACTACCTTGGTGGAGGACGTCGCCAAGATTGGTGGAGCTGTGGCCCTGGCAGCCAGAAACCTTACGGTGGCAGTGAGCGGAGTGGCACTGTCAGTTGCACGAAATTCAGCGACCTTCTTCGACGAAGCGTGGTCGGGCATCGACCTCCTGCAGTGCCGCCCGAACGTCACAGGCGGTCGCTTCGTCGTGGACGTCGGCGATGCGGGCAACCCGCCGATGCTGCAGGAACTGGGGAGGGGCCTCGAGGCGGTCCTTGACGCCCTCGCCGACGAGCTGTGGTCGGCCACCCTGAGGGTCTCGGTGCGGGCTCCCGCTTCGGCCAGGCCTTCATCTCGCTTCAGCCTCTCATCAAGCTTCTACATTTGGGGCTTTGGGGCTGGGAGGTGATGCCAGTCAGTGGAGATTGCTTGGCAACACGATGCTACCGTGCGAATCTTGACGTCGCGCTGCAGTGGGCCAATCCAGTCCGGGTGCTCACGTCCTCCGCCCCCGCCGCCGAACTAGAGAAGGCGACGACCCGGGTGCGGGATGCGGTGGAGACCGGCAGTGGGCGCGAGCATGATGCAAACGCCGTTGTCAACCGCAGAGGGGATGCAGCAACCCGCCCAAAGCCCTCCCTGGTGGTTTCGACTAGAGCGCTGGTTCGATTCGCATATGCAGTGGCTTTCGTTCGCGTGCGGAGGTCGGCTCTGGCAGCAAAGCCATACAGCAGGTTGATTGTAAGCGAAGGTCGGATACTCAGAGCCAAGCTTGAGTTTAGTGTATCGTCCAAATGTCATGGAACACTCTTCCACACTGGGGTGTGAGATGGACTTCGATATTCACGTTGAAAACAATGCAGAGAGCTGGCTACTCACACGTGGGACGGAAGAGACTTGAGGTGAGTATGGCTGTGGCCATAATCGTGATCCGCTGAAAAGGTGAGGGCTGCAGTTGTGACTGATATGAGCGTTTAACTGCACATGCCTGACCTGATTCCCCACTCCCCAGAATGTTCGGGAGCTGGTTCGTCGAGAAGCGTGTCCAGAACAATTCGGGGAATTTCTCTCCGAGGGGTAAAGCTCTTTCCCCGCGGGCGTGGGGGTGGGGTTAGGGTGGGCGGGTTTACGACTAGGTGTCTAGGCATTGTTGGCACACTATACACAATGTGTATATATACATAGATGTGTGTGTGTCTGTTCGCAGTGAGACGAGCAAGTGGGCATCTATCATTATCTGTCTCTCCTATCAAATCTGTACATCTAACTATTAGAATGCGTCTTGTAAGCGAAGGTCGGATACTCAGAGCCGAGCTTGAGTTTAGTGTACCGTCCAAATGTCATGGAACACTTTTCTACACTGGGGTGTGAGATGGACTTCGATATTCATGTTGAAAGCCATGCAGGGAGCCGGTCACTCATACGTGGGACGGAAGAGACATGAGGTGAGTATGGCTGTGGCCATATCGTGATCCGCTGAAAAGGTGAGGGCTGCAGTTGTGACTGATATGAGCGTTTAACTGCACATGCCTGACCTGATCCCCCACTCCCCAGAATGTTCGGGAGCTGGTTCGTCGAGAAGCGTTCCCAGAACAGTTCGGGGAACTTCTCTCCAAGGGGTAAAGCTCTTTCCCCGCGGGCGTGGGGGTGGGGTTAGGGTGGGCGGGTTTACGACTAAGTGTCTAGGCATTGTTGGCACACTATACACAATGTGTATATATGAATACACAGATGTGTGTCTGTTCGCAGTGAGACGAGCAAGTGGGCATATCATTATCTCTGTCTCTCCTACCAAATCTGTACATCTAACTATTAGAATGCGTCTTGTAAGCGAAGGTCGGATACTCAGAGCCGAGCTTGAGTTTAGTGTATCGTCCAAATGTCATGGAACACTTTTCTACACTGGGGTGTGAGATGGACTTCGATATTCATGTTGAAAGCAATGCAGGGAGCCGGTTACTCACACGTGGGACGGAAGAGACTTGAGGTGAGTATGGCTGTGGCCATATCGTGATCCGCTGAAAAGGTGAGGGCTGCAGTTGTGACTGATATGAGCGTTTAACTGCACATGCCTGACCTGATCCCCCACTCCCCAGAATGTGCGTGCCCAAATTAGTTCGGGGAACTTCTCTCCAAGGGGTAAAGCTCTTTCCCCGCGGGCGCGGGGGTGGGGTTAGGGTGGGCGGGTTTACGACTAAGTGTCTAGGCAATGTTGGCGCACTATACACAATGTGTATATATGTACACGTAGATGTGTGTGTGTCTGTTTGCAGTGAGACGAGCAAGTGGGCACCTCTCATTATCTCTGTCTCTCCTACCAGATCTGTACATAAAACTATTAGGATGCGTCCACATATGCATGCTGATCATCAGACCGAGAGATGGTGATTTCGATCGATTCATTAGTAGTGGAATCAATGGGCAAACGGGGAGGGCCGATAGATCGCGATGACGATATATAGTGGGATGACTCTATATTATGGTGAATTCGATCTGGCGTCAATCGAAAACCGGAAGCTGCACCCATCCATCCCCCAACCTCCTTATCACCCGAAGGGTGGTCCTGTCGGTATGGGGGAGGGGGAGACCCAAGCATCCGACGTCGTGATTCTTCACGACGTGCAACTCCAGAGGTCTGGACCTTTCCGCGGGGAGCGGCTTTTCATCCTGAGTGCTCCTGTTGACTCGTTGACAGTCCTGGGTCCAGGTGAGGGACTCCTGGAAGCCGAACATTTCCCCCGAGCCCTGCGTCGTGCTTCCTCCCACGACGCGAGGACGTCTGGGCAAGGAGAGGGCTGGATAGGATTGTGGATGCCACCACAATGGACACCCTAACAGTCCTATCATTGAATTTAAACTGTGTTTAACATGTAGGAACCATGTTCTACACATGTTTCAACATGTTTAGAACCTGTTTCAGACATCTGGAACTTATCTGGCAGCATGCTTCCTCTCCATTGATCGTCCTCCACAAGGATGGGAGGGAGGGAGGGGCCAAGGAGTGCGGAGGAGAGCTCCTCGAAGCTGGTGATGAGCTCCGTGATTACGCCGATGGTCGAGAGGGCGCATATGCCCGTCACCGCGGCGCCTCACAAAGGCGGCACCCGACCGGGCCCATGCGGGCCGCTGGGCCACAGAGGCAGAGGGCGGCGCACGGCCGGCGCACGACCCTCCCGATCGAGGCCGACACCGGTGGCCGGGCCGCCCCGCTGCGAGTGCCGGGCTGCGCGGAGCGCAGCCATCGTCGCGCCCCTGGGGGTGGACAGGCGGCCATGCCGGCCCCATCCGCCCACGGCGCGGCACCTGCTGCTGGCTGCTCCTCCTCCTCCTCCTCCTCCGCCTCCTCCTCCTCCTCCTCCTCCTCCTCCTCCTCCTCCTCCTCCTCCTCCTCCTCTTCCCTCCTCCTCCTCCTCCTCCTCCCTCCTCCTCCTCCTCCTCCTCCTCCTCCTCCTCCTCCTCCTCCTCCTCCTCCTCCTCCTCCTCCTGCCGAGCGGGGGTCTGACCGGCCGGCCCCGTCTCGATCGATCAGCGCATCGGCCAGATCAGCGGCAGGACAAGGCTCTGTTCAGTCTCCTCATCCTCCGCGTCGGCCGTCCTCATCCTGAGCGAGCCCGCGTCGACAGATCCTGCGGTTTTGCTGCAAAGGGCGGCGCATGATCCGCAGTAGATTCCACCGCACGCGGGGCCGTTGCAAGGCATCTCTGCCCGCACCTCAGGCGCAGAGGCCTGCAGGGCGGCCGCTTGAGACAGAAGGGCTACAGCAGCGAGAAGTGAGGAGGGATGGTAAGCGTGGGACGGGGGGAACCCACACATCCGACGTCGTGATCTTTGGCAACGCGCGCCCCCAAAGCCTTGGACCCCTTCCAAGGGACCCGCTCTTCGTCCCGGGTCTCTCTGCTGACGGCCCAGGGGCCCGGCGAAGGCTCCCAAACGCTGAAAATGACAGAATTCCCCCGTCGGCTGTTTTCACTCCGCGAGGATGTCAGGGGATGGGAGGAGGCGAAGGAGGGTTGAGGCGGAAAGGCCGGGGGGACCGAGAACGGGGAGACAAAGGCAAGGGAGGCAGAAGGGAGTGAGGCGGCAGAAGTCAGGGGTTTCGGGGCGGGCCTTCCTCCTCCGCCTTCTCCTTCTCCTCCTCCTCCTCCTCCTCCTCCTCCTCCTCCTCCTCCTCCCTCTCCTCCTTCTCCTCCTCCTTCTCCTCCTCCTCCTCCTCCTTCTCTTCCTCCTCATTCCTCCGCCTAAGAAGTCAGTAGGGTCTTGGGGTTCGGGGGTCCCTGGGCGCACCTGGGCGTCCCCAGAGGCCCTCAGAGGCCTTCCGAGGCCTTCGCAAAGCCAGCGACGCCCGATGACCCCGAGAAGTCGTAGAACACATTCGAAAACCTCCTCCTGCTGCTCCTCCTCCTTGTCGTCGTCCTCCTCCTCCGCAGCCATTTTGGCTCAAGATGCTTTTTTGCCCGTGCTTGACCAAGGTGGTTTCGGGGCCACTATCCCGACGCTGAGCGCGCGTCGGTACAAGCCCTTCTCGTCCCACCGCAGCAACGCCATGGGTGTTGGGAATGCTCGCAAGCCGTTCTCGGTGTGTGTGTGTGTGATGGTTGCAAGCAGTGGGCCTACAACTTCAGCATCGAACGCGATTGCGGGAAGTGTGTCAAGTGCGGTGGCCAGGTAGACCTCTACAAGGGGAAGACCACACGTTAGGCCGCCAGCTCGGGCAATACCCCTCCATGGGTCAGCGACAAGAGTCGCCGCTGGTGACAGGGCAAGGACAAGGACAAGTCCACCACGTTGGAGGCGGAGTCGATGGCGCGTGCGCTCCAAGCTCTCCGTGCCCATTGGCCCTCGATCGAAGAGGAGATCGCGGCCATCCAGGAGAAGGCCACACCCAAGCCAGAGCCCCCGAAGCAGAAGTCGCCCTCGCAGCTCGCGCAAGTCCACGGCGCCGGCCCTGCAACCAGGGAGGCGGTACTGTCTCCTCCTCCTCCTTCTCCTCCTCCTCCTCCTCCTCCTCCTCCTCCCCTCCCCCCTCCTCATCCTCCTCCTCCACCCCTCCTCCTCCTCCTCCTCCTCCTCCTCCTCCTCCTCCTCCTCCTCCTCCTCCTCCTCCTCCCCTCTTCTCCTCCTCCTCCTCCTCCTCCTCCTCCTCCTCTCCTCCTTCTTCTCCCTCTCCTCCTCCTCCTCCTCCTCCGCCTCCTCCTCCTCCTCCTCCTCCTCCTCTACTCTCTCCTCCCTCCTCCTGCTCCTGCTCCTGCTCCTGCTTGCTCCTGCTGCCTCCTCCTCCTCCTCCTCCTCCTCCTCCTCCTCCTCCTCCTCCCTCTCCTCCTCCTCCCTCTCCTCCTCCTCCTCCTCCTCCTCCTCCTCCTCCTCCTCCTCCTCCTCTCCTGCTTTCCCCCTCCTCCTCCTCCTCCTCCTCCTCCTCCTCCTCCTCCTCCTCCGCCTCCTCCTCCTCCTCCTCCCCCTCCTCCTCCCCCTCCTCCTCCTTTTTCCTCTTCTTCTCCTCCTCCTCCTCCTCCTCCTCCTCCTCCTCCTCCTCCTCCTCCTCCTCCTCCTGTACTGTACTGTACTCAATGGAAGCGGCCGTCGAGAGCCAGCCGCCCCAAACACAAAACACACTCACCCAGTAACGTGTGACTGCTGAGCGGGAAACTCCAGGCCATACCTTGAGAGGAGCTGGGCAGGGCGCCTTTCCTTCCACAGGCCTGGATCAGGGGCGGCATGATCGTTGTCATCAGCTCGCCTGACCAGGATCCCTCTGTGAGCGGCCTGAGGAGGGCCAGCAGGTCCAAGGGGGACGGGGAACCATGCCCAGAAACAGTCCACCCTGCATACTGCTTCGTCCACGAGGGAAACTCACCACGCAGAAACCTCGATCTTTGTCGTCTGAGGTCCTTCGTCTTCGGCTGGCCTTGGCATTTGCCAGCAAGGGACATGACACCTGACCATGCATATCCACCACACTTCAAGCAGCAGATCACCCACCCGTTCCCAGCCGCCCTCCCACCGTCCCTGACGAAAACCTTCGCTTTGCAAAGGTTGTGGCCCTGCAGTCGGGACAAGAGGGTGGTCTCGCTTAAAACCTCATCTGGGAGACCTTCAGCCGTATCAGAGAGCAGAGGCACCTTGAAATCGACACGGGGTGCCCACCTCCGACGGCCTTCCTTGCAAAGACGCGCAAACTGCCTGGCAGAAGAAGATTTGGATGGCTGGGGCTGGGGCTCGCACTCGTTGCTTCCGCTCACCTCAACGGGCTCAGGGAAACCAGACGAGTCCCCCCAGCCTCTGTCAGCCATCATGACATCTTGCATGCCACCCCATCTGAGCAGCTCCTTCTGGTGCTCAACCAGCGCAGAACGGATTTCAAGGAGCTGCTCCGGCAGAGGGTGGCGCGCAGCTCCGAGCTTGGCAAATCTGTCTGCACGCTTATTTCCTGGCCGCTCAGCCTCCGAGCAGCTACCATGGAGCACGTCACCTACACTAGCATGCCCCTTTACTTTCAACGCAGACACCCCATTCTCAAAAACATGCCAAACCTTGGTCCAGAGATGGGCCCGCGGGTTCTGGGAAGAGCAACTACTGGCCCTGTCCCAAACACAACCGAGGGTCCCCTGGCAGTCAGTGAAAAACGTGTTATCTGAAAACGGTTCAACAAGCTCTGACGCCATTCTGTAGGCGTAGTCCTCACCGTCACGGGCCTGTTGCCACGGGGCCTCTTCGCGAGGCACAGGCCCATAGGCCGCCGAAATCACATCACCGAATTCGTTGGTTTGGACCAAGCTCCACCCAGCTCTGCGGATATCTTCGCACTGGGGGTTGGTCGCTGATCCATCAGTGAAAATTCTACCACTGAGCCTACCAGAGGCCGGCTTGTTGCACCAAAACACTTGACACTCATACAGGGAGAGAGGAGGAGGGATCAGTTCTCGAGGATGAGGAGGCACCCCAGCAGCATATTTCTCAAGATCCTGACCCCATTCCTTGGCCCTTCTCGCAGCAGCCGAACATGCGGCAGAAACATATTGACGTCTATCTCCGTCAAAGGCTTCACACTCGAACCTCCTATGAAACAGAGTGCCCTTGCTGGTGTGGCACAGCTGGCAGATGTCGTCATCGGCCAGCCCGTGGTCCTTAAGGCGAGCCTGAGTCCAGGTACCTAGAGCGAACGTATTCTTCATACACGCTTGGTGGTGCTGTCCCCAGACTTGCTTACTCCCAATCTTCAGAAGGTCTCTGGCCCCTTCCCACAGAACAGGCCTACACCAGACCCCGTTGAGCTTAGGCCTGAGAAGGAGAGCACGTTTGTCCGCCCAGTCCCCTGCATCACGCTGCGCAAGACTGCTAACCATAACAGGCGATAGAGACAGCAGGTCAACCACTTCACCTTGAGCAGTCGGGACCTGTCTTGCTGAGGTAGGCGTCCAGCCTAACTCTCGCAGCGTGAGCAAATATACGTGTGCTGGACTGGTACAAATATTCCAGGGTCTCTTGACCTGCCAGAGGTCGTCCACAGCTTTCTCAAATACCAACTGCATAACATCCAGCCCAGGAGACCCATCCCAGATCGCCCTACACCACTGTAAAACCACATTTGTATGGAAAATAACATAAGGGTCCATGCGGGCTCCAAGTGGGTGCATCCTGTGCCTGAACGACATGAGGGCCCCCGACTTGTCCTTGGTCAGACTGCGTGTTGCTGCAAGCCTCATGGCGCGCAGCTGCTTAGGGGGCAGCCCTGCCACCGCAGATCCCCAGAGCCCTGCAGCTTGGGGTCCAGCACGCTGAAGGTTGCCGACAAACGCACCTGCGTTCTTCAATCTCAGCAATCTTCTGGACCGCTTAGATGCCTTCAAAAGTCGAGCACGTGCGGTAGGGTTTCGCCGCAAGCGTCTCGCCACTGCGTCACACCCCAAAGAACGGACAGCAACTTGCGACTTGAAGCCATACTGAGCCCACATACCACTGAGCACCACATCTAATTCCTTGCACGATGATAGGCACTTGGTCTTTTTCCCCGGTAGGACAAGCTTAAGTTTCTCAAACCCTTCCTTAATCATCGCCCCAACTCCTCCCAGCTGCTCCCCCGCAAACCTCACCGTACCAATGGACTGCATGGATACATCATCGATCACATTCCTGATCATGAGGGATGGGTAGGCCGCCGTGACTGCAGAGAGAAGCCTATACAGAACCACTCGTGCAAAAGATGTGGCCAAGCTGCATCCTGCCAGAATCGTGCCCGTCGCATGCACAATGTCCGAGATAGCCCCCCTGGAACGTGAGAGCTCTGGCGCCAACATACAGCTGAATAGCAGCACGCGTAAGGCGGAGGCTGAGGCCAATAGCTTTAGCCTCCTCAAAAAGAATAGACGGGGCATCTCTCTCGTAAAACTTGTCCAAATCACTAAACAGGGTCCCAGTGTGGAAGCGTTTTATCCGTGCAAACTCACACATCACCGCATGGTTCCACCCCGCCCTGTCGCATTCCTTGCCCCTCTCACCCCAGAAGAACTGAGCAGCGCGCGCTCGCTCCCAAGATCTGACCACTTGCTGACGTACTCTAGCCCAAACCCTGAGAACCGAAACAATAAGGGCCAGCGGGCGCAATCCAGCACCGTCAAGTTTACCCTGGAAGACGATGAGGGCGGCATACTTATCGGGCAGCTTGGGGCACCTTTCCCAAAGCAGAAGCAGGTCAATCAACCGATCAACGTATTCCACAAGAAGTAATAGCCAGCTTCGAGGATTCACACTGTCGACCCCCAGACCCGTCTCGTGCTTGAACTTACTAAGGGCCCACTGCACTTGCCCCCATATCAGGCCTAACAAGAGGAGGCTTTGCATCTGCTTCCGCATGCTGTGCTGGCGAGAGAGGACAATCATGGGAGAGCCAATGCTTCCCCCATTCCTCCTGCAGGGCGGCAATCGCTTTGTCCCCTTGGAGAGCCCATCCCTCAGCAGCACGCGGCCCCTATGCAGGAGCCTTTACCTTAGAGTACGCACGCGCGGCCTTGCCAGCCTTAGCAGACGCAGCATCCTGGGCCCAAGCCTTCCAATCCGACCATCTCTTCGCCGTGTGATATCTGAGCATCTTCTCATAGGTCATCTTGCAAGAAGGCCCCAGGCAACCGATCTCGACACCCCCAGAGTCCTCGATCTTGCGAATCAGCTCAGGAAGGCTAGGGGCCAGACACTGGAACTTGGCACCTAACTTGTCCAAGCCCAGGCCAAGGATGGACGCACGCAACGAAGGCCACATAGCAGATACCTCCAGGTTCTCTGCACATGCTGCAGCCTTGACAAGAAGTGCATCTAGAGCTCGCCAGGCACGAAGGCGAGGAGTACCGTGAGCAAACCACTTACCTTTCAAGACAGTGTCCAGGGAAACCTGCTTCCTCCTGTAACCCTTGGTCCTTCCAGTGTACTCCCCCATCTCCTCCCCCGCGGTGTCAAAGATGTGGCAAAGTTCCCTTTCAACATTCTGAACCCATAGGTCCCAAACCACCTCCAGGTCCAGGTCCCCCGTGTCCCCAGTGCTCCAGGCCCAAGGCAACTGTAGAGGCTCACGAAGGCATCCCGTCTGAGGCTTTGTGGGGAACTCCTTCCACTTTACTCTGACGTGAACTGGCATCGCAAGGCTTACTCCGCGTAGAGTAAGTTCCACTGGGGAGTGCGGCGAGCAGGGTGCCTCACTCCATACCTTAATGGAGTTGCCACAAGAGGGCAGACCAGCACACACAATAAAACTAATCATTTTCCTGTCCAGACCCCGCAGCACAAGTCTTCTTCCCAGGAGAAACCACCGTAGCCCCAAGCCTATGACACCATTCATCAAGCCCAGACGTCCCAGGATTCATATTGGCATCACAGCCAATCACCCAAGGAAGTGCCAGAAGCTGAGGTACATACCCAGAGCCGCCATCAAAGGAAGGTTGTCGCCCTGGACCCCCTGCGAGTGATAAAAACAAACAGACATCCAGATAATCCCACCTGACAGGACCCCGTCTACATGTCTAGCAATGATCCTGCCCCGCGTCTCAGGCACGGCATAGACCTCATCCAGCTGCAGCGTGCGCTGGCAGATGTAGGAGAGGCCTCCAGCCAATACACCTGCCGAAGTAGACAAAACTGAAGCACCTGTGCAGACTGCTGGGCAAACATCGGCATTGAGACCTCTTGCACGTAGGGACCCAGAGTATTGATTGATCATCTGCAGCTCTGAAACCCTCGTCTCTTGCGCCGCCCAAAACTGAGGCTTCGGACCTTGGACCTCCTCCATCCTCCACTCCAGGATCAGCTCCCAGGAAGACCAGGTATTAGCATTACAGGAAAAGAATACCCACTCATTCCGCTGTCCTTTAGCTTTCCCATCCCTCGGAGTCCTACGATCAGGAGCAGCAGCGGGGGCGGAGCCAGGAGCCTGTACACAAGGCTCCCCTTCCTGCTGCTGTGCCGCCACAGCAGCACTGCACACTCCATCAGGTGGCTGGTCCTCACGACGTGGAACGACATCATCACGTTGAGGGACATCCAGCTCCTGACTACCTGGGAGACGAAATGCTTCTCCCAGAGAGGGTGCGCGTGCGTGGTCCTCATGACCACGCTCGTCCTGAGACCAATTGGATCGCCCCCTCCTCCTCCTCCTCCTCCTCCTCCTCCTCCTCCTCCTCCTTCTCCTCCTCCTCCTCCTCCTCCCCCTCCTCCTTCTCCTCCTCCTCCTCCTGCTCCTCCTGCTCCTCTCCTCCTCTCCTCCTCTTCGTCCTCCTCCTCTTCGTCCTCCTCCTCCTGCCTCCTCCTCCTCCTCCTCTCCTCCTCCTCCTCTCCCTCCTCCTCCTCCTCCTCCTCCTCCTCCTACTTCCCCTCCTCCTCCTCCTCCTCCTCCTCCTCCTCTTCCTCTCTCTCCTCCTCCTCCTCCTCCTTCTCCTCTTCCTCCTCCTCCTCCTCCTCCTCCCTCCTCCTCCTCCTCCTCCTCCTCCTCCTCCTCCTCCTCCTCCTCCTCCTCCTCCTCCTCCTCCTCCTCCTCCTCCTCTCCTCTCCTCCTCCTCCTCCTCCTCCTCCCCTCCTCCTCTCCACCCTCTCCTCCTCCTCCTCCTCCCTCCTCCTCCTCCTCCTTCCTCCTCCTCCTCCTCCTCCTCCTCCTCCTGCTCCTGCTGCTCCTCCTCCTCCTCCTCCTCCTCCTCCTCCTCCTCCTCCTCCTCCTCCTCCTCCTCCTCCTCATCCTCCTTCTCTTCCCCTCCTCCTCCGGCCTCCTCCTCCTCCTCCCCCTCCTTCTCCTCTGGAGAAGGAGGAGGAGGCGGCGGAGGAGGAGGAGGAGGAGGAGGAGGGGGAAGAGGAATAGAGATCGGCGTCTGCATTCTATCCGCGTACGGAGCCAGACTTCGGTGACGCAGTTGACTGTATGGAGTGCGCTCGTGTCTGGCGCCAAATGAGCTTACGCGAATCTGTGTCTGAGTTTGGCCTGCTTTCGGATCTTCTCGGCCCGACGGCCGCAGAACCGCAGGATACGCCTCTCGCGCTTGGCGCTCGGCGGCCTCGCGCAGACAGGAGCTTCAAATGCATCGGATGCATAAGAAATGCGAGGAGGAAAGAGGAGGGGAAGGAGGAGGAGGAGGAGGAGAAGGACCAGTGTAAAACCCAAGACTCATCAACGATGTTGCAATACACTCTCCCTCCAAGATCCCTCTTTACAAATCCCTAGAACGTAATTTCTTATTCTGGGAAATGGCCCATTAGAAGACAACCGTCTGGGAAGCCTCAATCGCGCCATAACGCAATTCCTGGGACTTCGAAGCCGCAGGTCAAAGCGACTGCTGCGTCCTGACAATCCTAAAACGTGCCATAACGCCGTCCTTGGGACTTCAACACCGCGGATCAATGTAGCTGCTGCGTCTCGACAATCCTAAGTCGCGCCACAACATCATTCCTGGGACTTCGACCACACGATCCCTTGGAACTGTTGCAAACTTCGAAACGAATGCGCGCGGCGCTAAAGCGAGAGCCACATTTTGAAAAGGAGCCACCCTCCATCCTTGAAGCTGTTGTAAACTTTGAGACGACTGATCGCGGAGCTCAAACGAGAGCCACATGTTGAAAACCACACAGCTTCCATCCTTGAACTTGTTGCAACTTTCAAGCTTCAAGGTCATGAGCGATGAAGAAGACTCTGCCGAAACGCTTAGCCTGCCATACCGACACGTCTGGGGGTGCGACTGGGAAGAGTTATTCCTGAAGGGGTGGAGGAGGAGGAGGAGGAGGAGAAGGAGGAGGAGGAGCGAGGGGGAGGAGCGAGGAAGGAGGAGCGAGGAGGAGCGAGGAGGAGGAGGAGGAGGAGCAGGAGCGAGGAGGAGCGAGGAGGAGCAGGAGGAGGAGGAGCAGGAGGAGCGAGGAAGGAGGAGCGAGGAGCGAGGAGGAGCAGGAGGAGCGAGGAGCGAGGAGGAGCGAGGAGGCCCTGGGCTGACTCGTCTGGCAGCCCCGGCATCCGCGCGCGGGCCCTAATTAGCCCCCGCGCCGCCCGCCGGGCGCCCCCCGCCCGGCAGGCACGCGATCAGCGCCGCGGCCCCTTGGGCCGAGCGGGGCCGCCGGCCGAGGAACGGCACGCCCCCGCGGCGTGCGGCCGGGGCCCCCCGGCGCTGGCGCCGGCGCCGCCGGCGGCGGCTCCGCGGGGGCGCCGCGGCGCGCCGCCTTCCGAGCGGACGAGGCCCGCCGGCGGCGGCGACGACGGCGGCGGCGACGGCAACGACGACGAAGGCGACGACGACGATGGCGACGACGACGGCGATGGCGACGACGACGGCGACAAGATGACGACGGCGACGACGGCGACGGCGACGATGGCGACGACGACGACGACGGCGACGACGACGGCGACGACGACGGCGGCGACGACGACGGCGACGACGACGAGATGACGACGGCGACGACGACGACGACGACGACGATGGCGACGAACACGACGTCGATGGCGACGACGGCGACGACGACGGCGACGACGACGGCGAAGACGACGACGGCGACGATGGCGACGGCGACGGCGGCGACGACGACAACGACGACGACGGCGATGGCGATGACGACGACGACGACGAGATTGACGAACGACGCGACGACGATGCGACGACGACGACGAGGCGACGACGGCGACGACGACGATGGCGACGAACACGACGTCGACGACGACGACGCGACGACGACGACGGCGACAACGACGAGATGACGACGGCGACGACGACTACGACGGCGATGGCGACGACGACGACGATGGCGACGGCGACGACGACGGCGACGGCGAGGCGACGACGACGACGACGACAATGGCGACGACGACGGCGATGACGACGAGATGACGACGCGACGACGACGACGACGACAACGACGACGATGGCGACGACGACGACGACGATGGCGACGGCGATGACGACGACGACGGCGACGGCGACGGCGACGACGACGACGACGACGACGGCGACGGCGACGATGGCGACGGCGACGGCGACGACGACGGCGACGACGACGACGACGACGGCGACGACGACGGCGGCGACGACGACGACGACGACGGCGACGGCGACGGCGACGGCGGCGACGAGACCGAGGCTTCGCACGCCTGGCGTTTTCGCGCCGTGGCTGCGGGCCCCGGGGCCCTCAGAGATCGATTGCGGCTCGGAAGGTGCAGCCGATCGGGGTGGGGCCGCAGGAGGAGGAGGGAGGAGGGAGGAGGGAGGAGGAGGAGGAGGAGGAGGAGGAGGAGGAGAGAGGAGGGAGGGGAGGGAGGAGGGAGGAGGGAGGAGGAGGAGAGGAGGAGGAGGAGGAGGAGGAGGAGGAGGAGGAGGAGGAGGAGAGGAGGAGGAGGAGGAGGAGGAGGAGGAGGGAGGAGGAGGAGGAGGAGGAGGAGGAGGAGGAGAGGAGAGGAGGAGGAGGAGGGAGGAGGGAGGAGGGAGGAGGAGGGAGGAGGAGGAGGCCGCCTCCGGGGCCGTGCCTTTGCCCGTGGTGCTGCGCACTTCTGTGCGGAACGTCGGCGCCTCGGTGTGCCCCGACCTCCCGAGACCTGGACACGCCGAGCCGCAAGTGTGTTCGGCAGCTTCGGCCCCTGGGGGCCGGCTTCGGACCCTGGGGCTGTCTGCAAACATCGGCTACACGCAAGAGTGACCCTGGGTAAGAGTGACCTTTGGTGCGCGGCTTTTGGGGGGCCGCGGGGGGGACCAAAAGCGAGCGCGCAGGACGCCACCACCGCACCACGCTCGGCGAGCAGGGGACCCCAGTGAGCCCGCACCACAGGCCACTCCGGCGAAGGGCCACTCTTGCGTGCTGTCGAAAGCACGGCTCGGGACGAGAGGCCGGTCCCGAGGGACGGGTCGAGAGGTCCGGGCCCTCGAGACTCAAGAGCATCGTGGCGCTGGATGTCTGGGCACATGCGCCTCCCTGGGCAGGCCAGCATCGGGGGGGGCGTGCCAGGGTGGGCTCAAAGCACAGGCGCCCCAAACGGCCCGTGGAAAAGGGGACCGAAGCATCCAGCTGGGATCGCTCCCCAGCCGCATCTCGGGATGACCCTCTCCCCTGAGATCCGACGTCACTAACAAATTGCAACTTCGCGCGAAAAATCACGACGAGCCCTAGAACCCATCTTCCTGCAGCATTCTGCGAGCCGGATCGATCTGCGAGGGCCCCCGGGCCCGAAGCCGAGCGAAAACGCTTGGTGCGAAAACGAGGCAACGCCCCGATCTCAGGCCCTCGAGGTACCTCCTCCTCCTCCTCCTCCTCCTCCTCCTCCTCCTCTTCCTCCTCCTCCTCCTCCTCCTCCTCCTCCTCCTCCTCCTCATCCTTGCTCCTCCTCATTTGCTCCTCCTCCCCTCTTCCTCCCCCTTCTCCTCCTCTTCCTCCTCCTCCTCCTCCTCCCTCCTCCTCCTCCTCCTCCTCCTCCTCCCCTCCTCCTCCTCCTCCTCCCCCCTCCTCCTCCTCCTCTCCCTCCTCTCCCTCCTCCTCCTCCTCCTCCTCCGCCTCCAACTTCTTCTCCTCCTCCTCCTCTCGGAGCAGCGCCCGCATCGGCGCAGACCGGGCAGGGCCACGGGCGGAGGGGGCTGCGCAAAGGAAGAGGCAGCAACAGAAAGACAAACAACATGCGGTCAACCCATACAAGCAGGACGCACGACGAGGGTGCAAGGGCCTCGATGAGCCACGTCGACACTCTGCGGGCGGGGCGCGGCCAGCGAACGCGGCCAAGGATGGGCCGAAGCGGAAGGATGCAAGGCCCTTGCATCCTCCCGCAGACTTGCAACCCTGCAAGGCCCTTGACTGCCCTGCAAGGCCCACGCCCGAGCGAAAACGCTTGGTGCGAAACGAGGCAACGCCCCGATCTCAGGCCCTCGAGGTACCTCCTCCTCATCCTCCTCCTCCTCCTTCTCCTCCTCCGTCGGCCCATCCTTGCAGGCCCATCCTTGCTATGCGGGCTGACTGCACGGCCAGGAGCGTTGGCTCCGCGCGTCGTGTGGCGGCGGCCCTGGCGATGCGCTATAGTGCCCTGCGAGCGGACCGCGTGTCGCTCCGCTCCGCGTGGCGGGAGGACAGGAACCGCCTGTTGGCGGCGCGCACGAGGGGGTGGAGGGAGGGGGGGGGGCTTCTTAGGAGGAGGCTGCTCCTTAGAGGGCGCTGGCCTCACATGTATACACAGGGCGCACGCGCCCTCCTAGGAAGCAGGGTGCTTCTGAGCCCTCCCCCCTCTCCCCCGCCCCCCTCTGCGCGCGGCTGAGCCTGGGACGCTCGCGCTCGGGGACTGCGACGTGGCCAGCGTGCCGCGCCGGGGCGTGGCTGGCCAGAACTGGCGGAGCGACACGCTTAGAGGCCTCCTAGATGGGGTCCGAGTAGATAGGGTCGAAAGATCGCACCGCATCGCCAATGCATCGCCGATGTATCGGCGATGCATCGGCGATGCACTGGCGACGTTGGCCATGCATCGGCGATGCGGCGCGATCCTCCGACCCCATCTACTCCGACCCCATCTAGGAAGCCTAGAACGCTGGGCCCAAATCCCTGACCGTAAACTCTCTCGGAGGTCCGCGCGGACTCCTGGGATCGGAGCGCCGCCAAGGGGGGCCCCCAGCGCAGATCCAGGAAGACCGCGCGGACCTCCGAAGATATTTGGGCTTCTGCGTGGGACCCAGAACTCGGCAATGACCGACCGCCCCGGGATTCCTGGCAGACCGGCCAGAGACATGGTCTGAGCACTTCTTGCAAGCCGCAAGCGGTTCTTACAACATTCTTTGATGGTCCTATCTATAGTCGGAGCAGGGCGAGGTGACACAACGACAGCTCGAACTCGGTCCCCAGAGTCCGAACGCACAAATTTTCAGAGCCGCGTCCAGCGGTAGCGACGCAGGGGTCCCCCTAGAGCCAACTTCCGCTGTTTTAACTCGCCCTCCTCTGATGCAGGCAGGTCAGCAACCTTCGCCACTGATGAACGGAGCCGCGGGCTAGGCTGGACAAGCAGCGGAAGCCGACGAGAACGCCCGAAAGCCTCGAACCTCGAGCTCCTCCCTGCCCTGCGTCAAAGCGGGGCAGGTCAGCTATAGCCCCGCCACTGCGACGATGTCGGGGTGGATCCGGCCGTGGCGGCGAGGGGCCCCTCGGAGGCACAGCAACAGCGAAGCACGGACCTCGAAAAAGAAAAAATGCCATAAACATAACATGCTTGAAGGGGCCCCGGGACACACAAACAAATACACACACAAATAGAAGTATTCCCCACATGTTCCCATGTTTTCGGGGTTTCTGCCTTCCCCCCCACTGCCCATATCTTCCCATATTTTCCGGGGATCGAGGATTCATGGTGTCTGTGTGTTTTTTCCCCCTCCTGAATAGCATGTTGGCGCTCCGCGCGGATCTCTTGGACCTGCGAGCCAGGGGCGGCGCCGGCGGCGCCGCGGGGGGGGGGCCATGCGCCCGCCGATCGAAGCCGTCCGAGCGGAGAGCCACAAGTTTTCTGTTCACGGCGCTCCTCCTTCTCGAGAAGCTTATGCTTATGGCGCTTATGTTAGGGTCGAGGATGCGGGATGGCGATTCATAAAGAAATGGGAGAGAACGATTAACACAAAAAAACGTAGTTTCTGCTATTTCTGCCTAATTTTCGGACTGGAGGAGAACGATTAAGAAGAATAGTCTTCCAGCCCGCGGCCGGCTTTCTTCTAATCGCCATCCCGGGCGCCGCCGCGTGAACACGACCCCCGGTCAATGTATTCATCGTCATCCTCCAGTACACTCGAATGCGAGCACCTCGATCCTCGAACATCGGCCCCCGAAGCTCGGTCCGCAAGCTCCGCCGCTGCCTGACAGCGCCGCGCGCCGCCCCCTGGCGCGGCGCCCCGCGGCGCGCCCCCTGCGCCTCCGGCCTGAAGTCGGGCCTGCCCTCCTACGGGGGGATGTTCGGCGAAAAAATTAAATAGGGGGAAAACAAACCTACCTCGTTTTTGACCACCCTCGCTTCCAAGAGATACAAAAGACAAAAGATGTCAAATTGCAGGCTGTACTGGTCAGGCCGCTTGACGAGGAGGCGCGTGGTATGGCTTGGTTCTGCCTGGGAGCGAACGCGGGGTAGGTAATTCACGTTCTGATAGAAAGTAGTCCAAAAATGCTCCAGAATGGCCAGGAAATGCTAAAAAAGAAATAGCCCCGGACTACTTTTTTCACTCTTTTTTGAATATTCCCCCTGTAGAAGGACGGGCCCGACGTAGCTCTGGCCTACTCCGGCATCCGCGCGTAGGCCCCGGCCGCCGCTGGGCCCCGGCGCCGCCGGCAGCGCCAGCAGGCGCCTGGCAGGGCGACGCAACGCGGGCTTCTCTTGCACACCTATGGGGCTGGAGCCCAACCCCCTCGGGCAATGAAAAAATCATGACGGGAGGTTTTTCCCAATTTTCGGCCTCCGGGGGCCCTCACCAGGCCTCGGGAGCGTCAAAAGACGACTCAGGATGCAAAGCCGGTCCCGGGGAATGGGTCGAGATCTCTGGGGGTCGACGTCATGAAAAAATCATGACGTCGGGGGTCTGGGGAGCGCGGAGCCCTTCCTTCTTGTGCTGCCTTCGTGCGCTCGCCGCGCCCCCCCCCTCAGGCCTTCCCCTGCCCCTGCCGCCTCCTATGCTGGTCACGACCCGCTGAGATCCCGGCGACTCTTTCGAACCGGCCGGCGTTTTCGCCTTTTTTTTTTAGGTCCCGGGGCCCTCAAAGATCGATCCCGCTCGAAAAATGATGCAGAAGGATGGGGTCCGGGGCTCCGGGCGGGGATTTTCACGATGTTGCAATTTTTGCGCTGCGTCGGATCCCAGGCGATGGCCCCAGGAGAGCGCCAGGATGGCCCCAAGACCCACCCCCCTCACCCCGCCTCGCCTGGTCCTCGCCCTCCCTCATGCCAGAACCAGGGGCTGTGTGCCACCTGTGCCCTGGAGTCCGGGCGCTGCAACTTTTCCATACCGTTCTAGGTTCGAGGTCTTCAGGCGGTCTCGTCGGCGGTGGACAGGCCTCCTGTTAGCTAGCAAACCACCCTTTCCAGTGAAAACGGCCTATAGTAGGACCAAAACCAACGGACCTGGACCCGCAAAAAGGACGACCGCGACGCCCTCATTCGAACCCAGACACGCGACGTCCTGTTTTTTCAAGACGGGACGGCGTCCCCCGAAGTCCAAACCCTTTCCCCGGGGCCGGCTTCTCATCCCGAGTCATTTTTTGACGGTCCTGGGCCCCAGCGAGGGCCTCTAGAGGCCGAAAAGAATCAAAAACCTCCGTCCTGAATTTCTTACGACGCGACCATGTCTGGGAGCCGAAAGCGGCCAATTCGCGAATCGACGCGCCAGGGTCGGAAGTCGATCCACCTCCGATTTCGTGGGTTCCCGGCGGCTTTTTCCGGCCGCGGGATGCTCTCCGATACTTGCGCCTGGCCGCGAGGCACCCAGGGGATGCCCTACTACTCCTGAGCGGCCGCTTCAGAGGCCCGCACAGTGCGGCCCGAAACCTAAGCCCCGGAGGTCCAGGCGGCGCAACCTTATTGAAGGGGAACTGGGACACACAAGTAAATCTACACAAATAGCCAGATTCCTTATACTTTCACATCTTTTCTAGGTTTTTGTCTCCCCCCCCGCTTCCCATATTTTTCATATTTTCTGGGGAATCGACGATTAATTGTGCCTGTGTTTTTTTCTCCTCCTGACTTATCTGTCGCACGCGGCGTGTTCGCCGAACTTTGGCCCCGGGGCCATCGCAGGTCGACCTGTCTCGACGCGCGCCGCCGCAAGATGGTGGCCTGCCCCGGAACGTCGGCTCTCTTAAAATAAACGCAAACTTTCTGAAGTCCGCGCGGATGTTTTGGATCTGCGCTGGACCCTCCTGGCAGCGCCTCTGGCACGGCCCCTGGCGCGCTCCGCGCCCCAGGCAGGAGGCCCCGGCCCCAGACATGCGATGCTTTTTGTGTTGTCCATACCGTTTCCCCGGAAATCCCGACTCATTCCCAAGGCCGGTGTTCCATCCCGAGCCGTTTTTGACAGCCCTGGGGCGTGGCGAGGGTTCCCGGAGGGCGAAGACTGCCGAAAATCTCCCGTCGCGTGATTCTTGCCACGACGCGAGCAAAAGCCTGGGGCGCCGATCCAAGACATCCGCGCGCGGACCTCTGGAAGATTACGCTCGTGCTGTGTCTGCTGCCCCTGGCTGGGTGTGGCCGCGACGCCGCCCCGCGCCCGCTGCCAGGGTTGCAGCACTGGCTGGCCGCCCCAGCCGCTCCGCAACGGACCCCGCCGCGTGAGCGCCCTCCCTCCCCCCCTCCCCTGCCCCGCGGCCGCTTCCTCCTCGCCCGCCTTTTTCCCCCCCTCGCTGCCGGACAATTTTGGGCGTGGCTTAATGGGGGGGTCGCAAGTGGGGGGGTCAGAAAAGGTCCCTTTTCGTGCCCCTCCAGAGCCCCAGGGGGCTCAATTAGGTACCATTAATTGGGTACCTTTTCGGACCACACTCGCCGCCCCCCCATTTACGATCCCCCCATTACGCAGCGCCCAACAATTCTAGCGATGCTGTCTCCCGGCTGGCCCGAGCGCCCGCGCGGACCGCCTCTGTCGCGCTGCGACGCAACAGGTGTCTTTCCAGACGTGCGACGTCCTGCTTGTTTCAAAACGGCGTCCCCGGAAGTCCCGACCCTCTCCCCGGGGGCCGGTTTTTCATCCCGAGCCGTTTCTTGGCGGCCCCGGGGCCCAGCGAGGGCCCCTATATGGGGCCGAAAATAACGAACACCTCGCCGCCTTGATTTTTTGGTTACGACGCGATCCTGTCTGGGAAATGTCTTCTGCCCCTCCAGGCGTCTCAGCAGGAGGAGGAGGAGGAGGAGGAGGAGGAGGAGGAGGAGGAGGAGGAGGAGGAGGACAAACGCCACAGTTTCACGCGTAGGTTGGTCTAGCGTAAAATCGGCCTGGCGAAGGACCCAGCCCTATGCAGTTGTGAATACCGCAGTTGTGAATATCATCTTCGCCCGCGCTCCCTATGTGGCCACGGCTTCCCTCCTGAGCCCGCTCCGTTCAGGAACGCGTTCGTGGCCGTCTTCGCGGGCGCCGACGACAAGGACGGCGTCCCTCTGACCGAGGAGGAGAAGCAGGAGAGGGCTTTTAGAGCCATGAGGGAGGAGGTGGCGTCGCACGTCGACAAAGTGGAGTACGACGCCCAGGCGCGGTTGTTGAAGCAGCACAACTGTGGGGCCACGATCCTCGTTAGGGGTGTGCCGCAATGGCCCGGGGCCGCCATGCGAACCCTGCCACAAGCGCCTCAGGTGGAGCTCCTGTGGGGCCACGATCCTCGTGAGGGGTGTGCCGAAATGCCCCGAGGCCGCCATGCGAACCCTGCCATTGGGGGCCTTAGGTGGGGCTCCCTATTGGGCCACGAACCGTGTGAGGGGTGCGCCTAAATGGAGCGGGGCCGCCATGCGAACCATGCCACTGGGGCCTTCGCTGGGGCTCCCTTTGGGGCCACGAACCGTGTGAGGGGTGCGCCAAAATGGCGCGGGGCCGCCATGCCAACCCTGCCACTGGGGCCTTCGCTGGGGCTTCCTATGGAGCCACGAACCGTGTGAGGGGTGCGCCAAAATGGCGCGGGGCCGCCATGCCAACCCTGCCATTGGGGCCTTCGGTGGGGCTCCCTATGGGGCCACGAACCGTGTGAGGGGTGCGCCAAAATGGCGCGGGGCCGCCATGTGAACCATGCCACTGGGGCCTTCGCTGGGGCTCCCTTTTGGGCCACGAACCGTGTGAGGGGTGCGCCAAAATGGCGCGGGGCCGCCATGCCAACCCTGCCACTGGGGCCTTCGCTGGGGCTCCCTATGGAGCCACGAACCCTGTGAGGGGTGCGCCAAAATGGCGCGGGGCCGCAATGCGAACCCTGCCATTGGGGCCTTCGGTGGGGCTCCCTATGGGGCCACGAACCGTGTGAGGGGTGCGCCTGCCATTGGGGCCTTCGGTGGGGCTCCCTATGGGGCTACGAAGCGTTGCACTGGGTGGGCGAAACGCAGGGAGGAGAGGAGGAGGAGGAGGAGGAGGAGGAGGAGGAGGAGGAGGAGGAGGAGGAGGAGGAGGAGGAGGAGGAGGAGGAGGAGGAGGAGGAGGAGGAAGGAGGAGGAGACGCGCGGCACCGTCTCTTCAAAACGCAACACCACAGGACGGTTGGAAAAAGAAACAGGAAGGAGGAGGAGGAGGAGATGGAGGAGGAGGAGGAGGAGGAGGAGGAGGAGGACCTCCCCATCCTCTTTCCTCCCCCGCCCTACCTTTGGCAGCGGTGGTCCCAGAGATCCGACGTCGTGATTCTTTCAGTACGGGGTCCCCAGAAGTCTCGACCCATTTCCCAGGACCGGCTTCTCATCCCGAGTCGTTTTTTGACGGTCCCGAGACCCGGCGAGGGCCCCTGGAGGCCGAAAACTGCGAAAAACCTCCGTTCTGATTTTTCAATGCGTTGGATCTCTGGGGCGGACGATTGGCCCGGGCGCCGCAGCCCAAGAGGAACAGGGCCACCGCGCAGAGCGACAGGCCGGCGAGGCGCAGCTCGGGCGTGTGGTCCACGGTCCTCCGGCGGCGCGGCCACGGCCCTGCCGTCGCTCTCGGACGCCCATCGTCGGGCCGAAGGAAAGAGGGTCCCCTCCTGCTCCTCCTGCTCCTCCTGCTCCTCCTCCCTCCTTCTGCCTTCTCCTCTCTCCCTCCTCCTCCTCCCTCCTCCTGCCTTCTCCTCCCTCCTCCTGCTCCTCCTCTTGCTCCTCCTGCTCCTCCTGCTCCTCCTCCTGCTCCTCCTGCCTTCTCCTCCCTCCTCCTGCTCCTCCTGCTCCTCCTGCTCCTCCTCCCTACTCCTGCCTCCTCCTCCTCCTCCTCCTCCTCCTCCTCCTCCTCCTCCTCCTGCCTTCTCCTCTCTCTTTCTCCCCGTCCTGCCTCTCCCCCCTGTCCATCCCTCGGGCCGAGCGACAGGGGGGGCACAGGCAAAGGGGGGAAGGCGAACTCTGCCGCCCGCCGCTGGTCTCGGCCCCGCCGCCGGGCCCCTTCCTCGATGCGCATGGGCGCCTCCCGGCGCCGGGAGGCGCGGGGAAAACCAGCTGCGTGAGCTGATTCGCTACCCTGTACTGGAGGTCGCGTGGGGGGCAACGTTGTTTCCAGGGCCAAATCAATACGCTCAGCCGGCGCGCTTGATCCGTCAATAACAATCCTTACAACACCCATTCGCGACATGTTCGGACCTTAGGCTTGCTCTTACCAACGATTGGGCTGTTTAGGTTTGCTCTTACGCTACGAGCATTATCTCCTCTTCCGTCGCCCCAGAAACACAAATCGCGTTCGCTGCCCCTCAGCGAGCTGTACCCTTTGCTATCCCCCCCATCGTTCCCCCCGAGCCCAGTGCCCGATGTGTTCTTCGACGTCGTGCGCTTCACTTTCGAAGACCATCCAAGACCCAGACAGGACGGCGTCGTAGAAAAGAAAAGGGAGGCAACACCTCGTCATCGCTCGGACGTCCAGCGCTGGTGTGCTTTTCGCGTGCGCTTCGTTTTCAAAGACCATTCAAAACCCAGACAGGGTCGCGTCGATTTTCGGCCCCTGGTAGGCTCCAGGGGGGAGGAGGAGGAAGTCCCTGAGGGCACCTCACGGACACCAGCGCCAACTTCGAGGCTCTCCCCCTCCGCACTCCGCCCTTCCCCCCTCCTGAGATCCGACGTAGCGAAAAATGTGCAACATCGTGGAAATCCGCGCCCGGAGCCCCGGACCCCATCTTTCTGCGCCGCTCTTCGACCCGGGACCCTAAGAAAGGCGAAAACGCCCGGCTCGAACAAAATTGAGCCGCCAGGATCCCAGGGCCTACCCACCCCTCCCCCTCCCTCCCATGGCGCCCCTGCGTCGTGCAACATCGCGACGGATGGCTTCTGGACAGTGTTCGCTTCCCGGGGCTCCCTCCTCCTCTCTCCTCCTCCCTCCTCCTCCTTCCTCCTCCCTCCTCCTCCCTCCCCCTCCCTCCCCCTCCCTCACCCTTCCTCCCCCTCCCTCCTCCCTCCCTCCTCCATCATCTCTCCTCCCTCCTCCCTCCCTCCCCCCTCCTCCCCTCCCTCGCCCCACGGTCGGGGGAGCTCTTGCCCCGCGTGCCGCGGCGGCGGCCCCGCCGGCACGCTGCGCCCCGCAGGCAAAATCGCGGGTCGCTCCGCTCCGCGGGGGCCTCGGGAGCGGGACGTGAGCGCCTGGGGTCGGGAGCGGCCAAGAGGGGGGTGTCCAAGAGGGGGAGGAGGAGGAGGAGGAGGAGGAGGAGGAGGAGGAGGAGGAGGAGGAGGAGGAGGAGGAGGAGGAGGAGGAGGAGGAGGGCTAGGATCGGGATAAATCGCTCCAGAGCGTTCCGGAGCGCTCTCAGAGCGTTCTGGAACGCTCTGAGAGCGGCCGCGGCGCCCAGTACATCCTCCAAACCCGCCGATTCTCAGGGATTTCGAGTTCTCCCGATCCGATTTTGTCCTGATCTTCGCGTCGATTTACCAAGAGGGGGGTGTCCAAGAAGGGGGGGGTGCAAATCATGACCGGCGGCACGTGCACGGCCCAGCGGGGGGGCCAGGGACGTAATGAAATAAGAGGAGGCGCCATGAAATCTGGAGAACTATCATGGCCCCCGCCATGATATCCA
This sequence comes from Prorocentrum cordatum, assembly GCA_963575745.1. Classification (NCBI taxonomy): domain Eukaryota; class Dinophyceae; order Prorocentrales; family Prorocentraceae; genus Prorocentrum; species Prorocentrum cordatum. The sequence continues at coordinate 41,011 of CAUYUJ010005183.1, forward strand.
CCCCACCCTAGTCATCACCCCCCTCTTGGCCGCCCCCGATGGGGACGGGGACGCGATTGGCGTGTCGCTCCGGGGTGTGGTGGGCCAGAACTGGCGGAGCGCCACTGAGCGAAAGCCCCCGACCGTACACTGGGCACCCGGATCGCCAACGAGACGGCTCAGGATGTGAGGCCGCTCCCAGGGGGGAAGGAAAGGTCCCGACCTCCCAGGACATGAAGGGGCCCCAGGACACACAAATAAATACACACAAATAAAATGATAGCCCCATATTTTCGTATTTTTTGAGTTTTTGTCTTCCCCCCCCACTTCCCAACTTTTCCCACATTTTCCTGGGAGTGGACGATGACTTGTGTCTGTGTGCTTTTTCCCCTTCCTGATTGAAAAACTCAGGACATCGGATGTCTTGGGATGGCAAGCCGCTCCCCGCCCGCGCCCTGCGCCCTTGTGCCGACCGCCGGGTCTTGGCAGGCTGCAGCGCCAGGTGGGTCTTCAGCAAGATCTTGCTGATGTTGGGGCCCGTGTACGGGTAGTACGAGTCCGTGGGATCGCACGGCTCGCTGTAGTAATCGCACTTCCACCTGCGCGGGCCCGAGACCCCCCCACCCACCTCCTCCTGCTTCTTCACGTTCCCCGTCTGCTCCTGCTCCCGCTGCTGCTGCTGCTCTTGCTTCTTCTCCTTCTCCTTCTCCTTCTTCTCCTTTCTTCTCCCCCACCTCCACCTCCACCTCCTGCTCCTGCGCAGGACTCTGCGCACCAGAAAACCTCCGATGCACAACAGAGGCCGAGCGAATGGCCTGACTCCTGGGACCCGACCTCCAGGACTCGGAACACCTGGCTGCCGGAGGGGAGGCTCCTTAGACGCGCCCCCCCCACCCTGCGACTGCACTGGAGTCGCACTCCCACAGAGAGAGGCGGCGGGAGGGCATTTCCACCACCACGCCGCCGCAGCCGCGCCTGGGCCACAGATGCTCTTGGGCGTGGCTTCCCGGGCTGGCCTGGAGCCGTCGCCCACCCAGATCCTGGCCCGAGCGGGGGCCAGAAGAGGCCTTTGGGTGGGATACTCCCCGGCGTTCTCCGTCCTCTCGCTGCCTCCCAGAAGCTCCTCGGCGCCACAGCTGGCCCCGCCTCGAACACACAAGTCAGCACGAACCTCGGGGGGGGGGGGGGCGGGGTCCGATGTGGAGCAGCTTTGGGCCGGACGGACGGGCCGCCACTGTCTCAACTGGCCCTCCTCCGGCAAGGGGGCAGCGAGAGGTCCTGCTTGGCCGCGGGTGGGGCGGACGGAGGCCGCCTCGAGGCAGGGGGCTCCCCAGAGAGACCGCGGGCTTCCGAGAAGGCCCCTATCACCCCCCAGGCGAACTAGAACACGTTCGGCAGCATGTGTCCTCCTCCGCCTCCTCCCACTCTTCCTCCCTCCTTCTCTCCCTCTCTCCTTCTCCCCTCCCCTTCCATCTCCTCCTCTTTTTCTTCTCCTCCTCCTCCTCCTCCTCCTCCTCCTCCTCCTCTTTCTCTTCCTTCTCCTCCTCCTGCTCTTCCTCCCTCCCGTCCTGCTCCTCCTCCTCCTCATCATCATCTTCCTCCTCTTCCTTGCTTCCCTCTCCGTCTCTGAGTGTTATTACCCTCCCTCGCCTGACTGTCCTGCAAAGGCAGGTCTCCATGGTGCCGACCGTCGGGCTGGCGATGGGCGGGTCGGACGCATTGGTGCAGCTCGCCCGGCGCTCGCACTGCAGGCCGTAGCTGTCCAGCCACGGTCTGGAACCGAGGAGCAGGAGGAAGGCGAGGAGGATGAGGAGGGAGAGGGAGAGGGCGGAGAGAATGAAGAGGAGGAGGAGGCGGAGGAGGGGGAGAAGGAGGAGGCGGCGGATGAGGAGGAGCGGGAGGCGGAGGAGGGAGAGGGCGAGGGCGAGGATGAGGATGAGGGTGAGGGTGAGGATGATGCTGCTGCTGATGATGATGCTGCGGATGATGATGATACTGATGATGATGATGATGCTGATGACGATGCTGAGTATGCTGATGATGCTGAAGATGGTGATGATGCTGATGGTGGTGATGATGCTGATGGTGACGATGATGATGGTTATGATGATGCTTCTGATGATGACGATTATGATGCTGATGGTGGTGCGAATGCTGATGCTGATGCTGCTGAAGTTAATGATGCTGATGAGGAGGAAGGCGAGGAGGATGAGGAGGGTGAGGGCGAGGGCGGAGAGGATGAGGAGGATGAGGATGAGAAGGCGGAGAAGGAGGAGGCGGCGGATGAGGAGGAGCAGGAGGCGGAGAAAGGAGAGGGCGAGGGCGAGGGCGAGGATGAGGATGAGGATGAAGGTGAGGATGATGCTGCTGTTGATGATGATGATGCTGATGATGATGATGATGACGATGATGCTAAGTATGATTGTGATGATGATGCTGATGATGGTGATGATGCTGATGGTGATGATGATGGTGATGGTGATGATGATGCTGATGATGACGATTATGATGCTGATGGTGGTGATTGAGAATGCTGATGCTGATGCTGCTGATGATGCTGATGATGATGCTGGCGATGCTGCTGACGATGATGCAGATGATGATGATAATGATGATGACGGCGATGATGATGATGATGATGATGATGATAATGCTGGTGATGATGATGATAATGGTGATGATGATGGCGATGGCGGCGATGACGACGGTGATGATGATGGTGATGATGATGCTGATGATGCTGATGCTGATGTTGTTGGTGATGATGATGATGATGATGATGATGATGATGGTGACGATGTTGATGCCGATGGTGATGCGGCTGATGATGATGATGATGATGATGATGATGATGATGAAGGCGATGCCGATGACGATGCCGATGTCAATGATGACACTGATGACGCCAGTGATGATGACGATGCTGATGATGGTGATGGTGATGATGATGGTGATGGTGATGATGGTGATGACGATGATGGTGGTGCCGGCGATGACGACGACTGTTATGATGGCGATGGTGCCGATGATGATGATGATGACGATGACGACAGTGCTGCTGATGATAATGAGGGGGAGATGCGGCGGAGGAGGAAGAAGTGAGGAGGAAGGGTAACAGGGGACGAGGAGGAGGAGGAAGAGGAGGAGGAGGAGGAGGAGGAGGAAGAGGAGGAGGAGGAGCGAACGTCACCGGAGGGGCAGGTCCGCTCGATGCGCTGGCCTCTGCGGACCGCAGGCGGCGCGGGCGCCGGGCGCGAAGCACGCTGGTTTGACGCTGCTTGGGCCGGAGGCTGGCGGAGGCGGCGGCCAGGTACGGGCAGCAGGGGCGCTGCCCTCGCCGTGCAGGAGCCCCGGGGATCTCCAGGAGGAGGAGGAGGAGGAGGATGAGGAGGAGGAGGAGGAGGAGGAGGAGGAGGAGGAGGGGGAGGGGGAGGAGGGAGGGGGAGGAGGAGGAGGAGGGGGGAAGGGGAGAGGAGGAGGAGGGGGAGGGGGAGGAGGAGGGGGAGGAGGAGGAGGAGGGAGGAGGAGGAGGAGGAGGAGGAGGAGGAGGAGGAGGAGGAGGAGGAGGAGGGGGAAGAGGAGGAAGAGGAGGAGGAGGAGGAGGAGGGGCGGGGAGGAGGAGGAGGGGGAGGGGGACAAGCTAGGTGCGCTCGCGTCATATCTGACATCCTACTCCTCCCTCCCATCCCTTACCATGGCGCAGATCCCCTCTCTACTCGCACAGTCGGATGTCCCGAAAGGGTACGCGATGCATTGTAGAGCACGGCATGGCATGGCGTAGAACAGGACCGCGAAGCGTAGTATCAACCTAGCATTGCATTGCATGCTGTGGCATGGCGCGGGAAATGACGCCAGCGCTGCAGCGGGAGCACGAGTCGAAACGAGCGGAAGCGCGGAAATGAAGCCAGCGCTGCAGCGGGAGCACGATTCGGAACGAGCGGAAGCACGGAAATGAGGCCAGCGCTGCAGCGAGAGCACGATTCGGAACGAGCGGGGCCCGAAAACGAGGCCGGCGCCTCAGCGAGAGCAGCATTTTGGGACAAATTGCAAGCGAAAGCCTAACTCCGGGGAAGGCTTCCCGGGCGCCACCTTGAGACTCCAAGGTCGATCTATAGTGCGGGGTCGAACTATAATGCGGGGGTCATACTTTTCTGCGGGTCGATCTATAGTTCGGGCGCGCCGAAAATAGTTCGACCCGCCGTTTTGGGGCAAACGGGGCTTCAGCACCCATGCTCGCGCTCGCCCCACTGGGAGGGGACCAACATATACTTGAGCCGACAGCAATGAATGACAACGATACACACAGAAGCGTTCTTTTCAAAGCATGCGCACAATCGGCTGGCCGCAGAACTTAGAGATGCATGCCACTGAAAACGCTCTCATGGACCTCCTTTGGCCCCTCCTTCGACCAAATGCAGCTACAGATCCACCGAAATCCTCATCCCTATAGTTCCAGTGCTTCGCTGGTTCACCGCCGCCCATGCACAGTTCTAAAATCGTGTGCATTTGAATATTGACTTTAAAATGGGCAGGAAGCGCGTCTTGCAAAGCGGCCGTCTGCGTGGCAAACTTACTTGAATGCTCTCTAAGAATGTCCACAGCAAATGGGCGATTGTCAGAGAGCGCCTCGTAACACCGAGATAAGCTTTTCATCCCTGCGTGAATGGACGATTCTACAGCTGCCCGCTCGTCGACGCCATTCCTCCTATCAGGGAAAGCCTCCGCCATCTCCAATGCCCACGGAACCATGTGCCTGAGCATCCCCGCGCCGCACCTCATCTTAGCCGTCTTTGCTTGTTTTCCTTTCACAACGCCCCGCGTCAGTCTCGATAGGCGGCTGGTCTTCTCACCTGGCGGCTGCCTGTCGTAGAACGCCATCAAATGACCATGCAGTGTGGAGACGCGGCCTTTCTGGGTAGTTCCAGCCACCTTTTTGTGCGTTACAAGATACCATATCAAGCCCCCTACGAAGTCAGCCGCTACTCCAAGATCAACAACGTGTAACCAATCTAGCTTCAGCAACTTTTCGTTCGCATACGGCACTTGGAAGAGAGGGCGCACCTGCTCGCCTGAAGCGATAATCTTCGCAAGGGCTTCTGGCCATGTGCGTCGGTGCGTTCTCCACGGCGCGTCTCTCCCAGTCTGCGATTTCACCTGCGGGGAGTAGCCAAAAACACTCCTCCTCCTCCTCCTCCTCCTCCTCCTCCTCCACCCCTCCTCCTCCTCCTCCTCCACCCCCCCTGGAAGGGGCCGCAAAACGACGACGACGCACCCCCTCCCAGAGGGGATTTCCATCCTCCCCTGATGTGTTGCGCTCCCAGGGCCTCGTCCTTCTTGATGTTGCACAGGAAGCATACTTCGTCATCTTGCCAGCCAGGTAGCTTGAGCACCTCCTTCATCATCTTCCAGTCCCCTTTGATCTGGCAAAGCACTCCGCCAATTGGTAGGGTTGCATCGGCCACTTGTCGGCGCTTCCTCCATGCGTCCTGCGCGCCGAAGGGAGAGCCGTCGTGCCGTGCCGTCGGCCAGCGCTTCGCAGCCAAGTGAACAAAGCTCCACTGCACCACTGCAAAAACATCATCAAATGTGTTGGGGCCCACGTGCTCTTTGAGGAACGCTGTGATTGGGACCCGCAGGTTTTTCCAGCGCCCCGCAGCCCCTGGCAACATGAGGCTGATGATCTCTGCGCTCATCGATCGGTCCCAGAAGCAAGGGACCCCGTCCTGCCACACGCCCAGGGCCACCAGGTCGTTGCGACCACTCTCCGCCCTTGCTCTTTGCACGTGGCGCAGAGACACGCCGTCGAGACTCGACGTCTCCAGTAGCACGCTCCGCTCGCCAAAATGATGAAGTTGATGAAGTATTTCGTGGGGAAGCATCATCGCTAAGTCCATCAGTTGTTCTGTTTCAGACTTGGGGCCCCAGCCCCTCACCTGGCAGTGATAGAGCGGAGGCCACCCTTTCCTGAAGAAATCCCGCCTGAACTTCCTGGCAGCGTTTTTCATGCCCGACGTTGACCCCGCAGTCTGCAGGTCGGAGCGACCTGTCGCAGATGCAGAGACGCAGTCATTGATCAGCTGAGCGCCGCGCTGCCCGCTGACCACGCTGCTGCTTATCAGGTCCTGCACGTTCGCTCTCAGCCGCCTCTCCGGCGGCAAGCCCAACCTGTCATAAGGCAACCGCCGACTGGAAAGCATCCCGCGGGGCCCGCGGGAGACGGGCGCGAGCGCGGCGGCCTTGAGCCAGTGGCTACGAACATGCGCGGCTGAGGCAAGGAGCCCTTGCCCTTTCCCGCGCCCCTCCTCCGCGCCCTCCTTCAATCCCTTTCATGCCCCTCCCCTCCTGCTAGTCCCTCCGTCAATGCAGTTACTGCCGATGATGCCAAGCCCCCCTCCCCCCCGCCCCCCTCCCCCCCTTCCCCCCTGCGATGAGGGGGGCTTCTTTACTGGCAAACCCAGAAACATGCGGCCCCTCACGAAGGGGCACCCCTGGCAGAGGAAGCGGCAAGTTCTCGTTTTCCCATGGGCGTCGGAAAGGCAGCGCTGCATGCGTGTCGTCGGGCGAGGCAGAGCATGTCAAACCCTACTACATATATGCATGTAAATACTGATATGTAGATGTAGGGCCGCAGCTCAATTGAGGAACTTCTTGAAGCGCTTGACCGAGAACTGAATGCCCTCGAACATGTGCTCGTGTGTGCTGTAGGCGGCCTGGGCCTCAGTCTTCAGCTTATCGTGCATGTCCGTGTCCTTGCCGACAGAATCAGCGCCCTCAATTTTCGCAATCAGAACCTCCATCTCCGTCTCGTGCTGGGCCGCATTGTCCACGCACTTCTTGCACTCATCGGCCCAGTTCTGGAAGCTCTGACGGTCCTTCTGATCCTGATCCCCAGCCTTCGCGAGCAACTGATTCTTCGTGTGCTTCAGGACCTTCAGCTCCTTCTGATACTTGACCAGCGTTTGCCTCGGTAGAGATCATAAACAAGCAATGCGCCGACATGCTTTTCAACGCAAACAACGCACGACAGAACGGATACGAACCAGTTTCTATCGCCATCCCCTCCAGGAGGGGCGGCGGGGGCGTGGCGGGGGAGAGGGCCCCCCTCTGGGAGGGGTCTGGCAGAGCACCAGAGATGGAAGGGCAGGGGGCGGCTGCCGAGGACGGCGCGCGATCTCGTCCTTCTTACTCACGATCTCTGGCCAGTGCGGATTCTCGATCTTCACCTCGCCGCCCCCACCCGACCCCGAAGCGCTGGACGACGGGAGCTCGGCCATCCTGATGCCTGCAGCTTCGAGTTGCTTCAGGTTCTTCAGGTTGGACGTCCCCTTGAAGGTGCGCGAGTCCTTCGTCACCAGCTGGTCATCGCCCATGTTGCGCTCGACGAAGTACCACTCCTTCCACAGAGGCCTGTCCTTGGCATCTTCCTTGATGGGGAATTCTTCTTTGGTGCCATGCTCTTCGCTGTTCTCCTCCCACCATTCCTGCACGAAGGCAGTGGCTTCCTGGATGTCCGCAAAGTCTTTGATGGTGAGGTTCTTGAGGGCCAGTGCCTGCGATACATTCCGGTACCCTCTCTTGGCAGAGCGCGTGTGCACCTCTTCATTCGTGCATCTCTCTTCGAAGGTGGCCAACCAGTCAAGTGTCTTGTCCTTGTCACTCGCGAAGGTCTGCAAGAAACGCTTCCGATCGGCTGGGTCCTTCATCCCGTTCCAAAGCGCCTGGGCTGCTCTGGCGGATTCTGCTGTGCTCGTAAGTTTCCCGCTGCCGTCCTTCTTCTCCGACTGGTACCTGAGCCACGCCCTCATCTTGTCGGCCTCCTGCTTGTCGAGCCCGTGCCCCTTCGGGGCCGCCTTCGACTTCTTCGCCGCTGGTGCGCCCTGGCCCTCGATCTTCTTCTTCGGTGCCATGCTGCACAACGGTGTGAGGAGAGTGCCCAGCAGGAGCAGAGGAGGGACTACTCCTGGGGCGGGCATGGCTGCCGCGGGACTGACCCCTGAAATTTGGGATACAGCAGCAAAATCGAAATGCCCTGCGGCAGCCGAAACGCCTGCGAATGGCAAGTAGATCGTCGGGGGCCTTCCCCGCGCACTTCAGTGGTGCGTGTGGGTGTGGTGTGGTGCTGTGGGTGTGGCGTGTGTGGTGGTACATTTCAGTATCGTCGAGCCTTCCCCTCAGCCAGGGGTTCGTTTCTCTCCCCTCGAAGGGGCTCGCAACCCACGCGGTCGCCTCCTCCCCCTCGAAGAGAAGGGGTGCTACCTCATCAGCGGTGAGGCGGGGGGGGGGAGGGGGTGTGCCAGGGCCTCCCCCTCAGTAAGGGGTGCGCGCCCCCTCAAAAAGGGGCACCCCCCTCTCTGGATTGCTTTGCGCGGCAGGCAAGCACAGGGGCCCGAACGACTCACCCATGATGCAATGCTACTGCTCCCCCCTGCTGCCCCTGCTCACACTGCCCCCCCTCATTAAAGGGGCTCACCCTCAGTAAAGGACGGTGGTCCCCCTCCGCAAGGGGCCCGTCAAAGATGTTTCAGGGGCTCCCCTCAATCAGGAACACCGCGCCCCCCAACCCCCCTAGGGGGCCCGTCAGATACGGTTCAGCCCCGCCCCCTCCCCCCCCACCCTCAGCCAGGGGCGTTTCGCCCCTCAGCGGGACTCGTCTGGCCCCCATGCAGCGAGGGGGGGTGCACTGCAAGCGACCTTTACGAGAGAGATTCTCTTAAGAGAATTCTCTTAAGAGAATTCTCTTAAGAGAATTGTTGGTTTTGCCTGAGACATCCACACAATTCTCTTAAGAGAATTCTCTTAAGAGAATTCTCTTAAGAGAATTCTCTTAAGAGAATTCTCTTAAGAGAATTCTCCAAAGAGAATTTCCCCTTAAGATAATCGGTTTCGTGATCGCCCGCCCCCTCTGCCAGGGGCAGCCGCGCGCGCCCCTGCAATGAAGGGGCCGCAGTCAAGCCGAGTTCCCTTAACCCGTCCCGCCTCTATTCTGGCGCGAGAGGCCGCGCTCTTGTATATGGATGTCGGCGCCGTCGCCGACGCGGTCGCCCCGCGGCTCAGGGCGCGCCGCCCTGGGGCGGATGGGGGTGCAGGAGGAAGATTGACAAGGAGGAAGAGCAGAATCAGGAGGGATAGGGACAAGGAGGAGGGCGGGCGACAAGCAGGAGCAGGAGGAAGAGTGACCAGGAGGATGGAGAAGCGGTCCTAGCCCCTCTTAGGATTCGCCTTCGGGCGCTTGCCGTTGCCCGTGTCCTTCTCCGTGTCCTTGTCCTTGTCCTTGTCGCCCCTCGCTGCTTTCGAGGGTCTGCCTCCCGCCTGGTCCGCGCGGGGCCTTTTTTTTGCCTTGGGGCCAGTCTTTTTGTTTTCTGCGTTCTGCGTGGCTTCGTCTGCTTTCTCCCCCGCGTCCGCCCTCGCTGCGTCCGCCGTTGCTGCGCCCGTCTCTGGCTGCTCTGGTGTTGCCGCTTCTGGCGCTGCCGTCTCTGCCGCCTGCCGCTCCTCTGTCTCTCGTTTCTGTTTCTGCTCCGCTTCCTCCTTGGCCCGCGCTGCGTCCTCCGCATCCTCGGCAGCCTTGGCAGCCGCTTCCGCCCTCCGCGCGGCCGCTTCGGCAGCCAGCAGCCTCGTCCTCGCCTGCGCTTCGGAGGCCTCTGCTGCCCTCTGCAGCTCCAGGCGGGCCTCTGCCTCCCGCCTCAGCGCGGCGTCCCTCTGCTGTTGTTGCGCCCGCCTCAGGCGGATGATCTCCTGCTCTGCCCTGCGCTCCTGCTCCTGCCGAAGGCGCTCTCTGTGTTTTTTTCGACGCGCCTCTGTGCCGCCTCCGTGCGATTCAATGCCCGCAAGAGCCTCCGATGCTGCCTTGCGTGCTCTTCCTCTAGCCTTATCAGCTCATCAGGCTCCTCTGACTCCTCTTCCTCCTCCATGCCCTCCTCCTCCTCGCCCTCATCCTCCTCGTCTTCCTCCCCCTCTCGGGCTCCGTCGTCGGAGGCGTCAACCTGCATTGCTTCGGCAGGTGCTGCCGCTGCTGCTGCTGCTGCGGGCGGGTCTGCTGCCGCGGGTGGCGGTGCTCCTGCGAGCGGTGCTGCTGCGGGGGGTCCAGCCGCTGCTGCTGCTAACAGTGCTGCGGGTGGCGGGCCTCTCGGTGGCGTTGGCCCCCCCTGCGGGGGCGGCGGCTGCGCTGCTGTTTCGCTCTGCTGCTCCTGTCGGGGAACGAAGTAAGCTCACCCCCATGAGAGGGGCCTCTCCTTGCGTTTATTCGGTCCCCCCTCGTTTATCCCCTCGAACAGGGGCCCTCCCTTCTTGGCAGCGCGGGGCAGGGGGGGGGGGGCGGTCCTGCAGCAGGCCGACCAAGACCGCCTCCCTGGCATCGCACCTCCGCTGCCAGTGCCTGGCAGGCGCAGAAAACTGACCAGGATAAACATTGAGAAAATCAAAATATCAAACCGACATAACTTCACTCCACAATGTTTGAGGGTTCCCCCCTCCCCACCACTTGCGCCCTTGCGTTGCCTGGCTCTGGCGACCTCGCTCTTGCCGCCCCTCCACCTCCTCCCGTTGCGGTCGCGGTCGCCGTGCTCGTGGAACCACTGGGTCGCGTGGTGTTCCTGGCACGTCTTGCCAACGCGCACCGAGAAGAAGGTGTGTTTGCCGCACTGCCAACACTTCTTGCAGTTCATCTTGCGAAGCCACAAGCGGTGGGACGAGCGGGTGTGCCGCTTTTTGGAGTCCTGGAAGTCCAGCATGAACTCCTCCTCCGCCTCGCTGTCGTCGTCGTCGACCTCAAAGACAGGCGCGTGCCCGTCCTGCAGGGTGTCTCTGTAAATCAATCCCTTCAGGAAGGGTCACGGGTCTCTGTGAATGAACCCCCTCAGGAAGGGGAGGTTCTATCGATAAATCCCCTCTGGCAGGGGTCTCTGTAAACGAATCCCCCCAGGAAGGGGCGCCTTAACCACTTGTACCCCCAGCTCCTCGCGAGGCCGCTTGCCGCCGCCACCGCCTTCTGGAGGCAGCCCGCCGCCGCAGCCGCCCGACGTCATCATGCCGGAAGCCTGGGGTCCAGAACGGTTGCGGCCGACAGTTTATAGTCAGACTCAAAGGGCTAAAATCTGGGGGCCTCGTGGGGGGCCCTTCGGGGGGGTGAATGTAGTGGAATTTCATAGGACTTCGTCCAATTTTAGACCCCCCTTTTTTTTTGCTATAAAAGGTGGGTCTAAAACTCGGCTGCTGGGTTGATTTTTTATCGCCCAGATGGCCAAACAAGTGGCCGTCACTCTTACTTTTCTCCTCATCCTGCCCCAACTCCCCCCTTGCATTCTGCTTCCGCGCGGCCTGGGGCGCCGAGAGGCACACGATGAGCGCCCGCATGGCCGCGAGCTCGGGGCGGGGGGCTGGCCCCCAAGCGCGCTGGGTGTCAGCTCTGTCGAACGGTTGCGGATTAAGAACATGAAAGCAGATGGGAGAGGGATGGAACGAGGAGGAAACGCAATGCCATACACATAATGAGTAAGCAGACTGCCGCACCTTTGATCCCCTCCCAGAGGGGCCCCCTCTCGGAGGGGGCCGTTGCCCTGTCTTATCGCGAGTGTGCTGAAGCCCCTCTTAAGGGGTTCCCCTCTTAAGGGGTTCCATCACTCGCCAATCCATCACGCGGCCCCCTCACGGAGGGGCGCCCCTGCGATGAGGGGGCGTCGTCTAGCGCTGGAGAGGGCGCTCTGCCAACGGGTATGGCGATGGCAATGGCGATGAAGACGGTAAGGATGATGATGAGGCTGGATGCGATGATGAGGATGGATGCGATTAGTCGCCCAAGCGCTGTGCCACTAAGCGCTCAGCCTCCGCCTTAGCCGCTTCCTTGGTGTCAGCCACGGTGCCGTCGACCAAGGCCTTCTTCAGCTCTGCGCCGATCTCCCTGAGCGTGTCCTCGCCCAAGGTGTCCTTGTACTTCTTCCGCCGAAACTCACAAACTGGTTCTTCTCACCGTGCGTCCGCTTCAACCCGATAGCGTGGCCCCTCTTGTAGTACATCACGCTGCACCCGCGGTCGGCGTGGCCAGCGGGGGGCCCAGCGCCGACCGAGGGCTCATCTGGTTCCAGCTGCTCTTCCTCCTCCCCCCCGTCGTCCTGTTCGCGGCGGCTGCACTGGGCTTTCTCATTGCAGGCTTCTTTGCCGCTACATGTCCTGCTGGCTTCCCTTTTTTGCGCGCTTTCGCCTTCGCCTGCGCGGCTGCCGCTCTTGCTGCCAGGAGGGCGTTGGGCTGCTCCGTCTTCTCCGTCCTGCCGTCGGGAAACACGGCATCCAAGAAACCATCGCCTCCTTTCGTCAGTGTTCCCCGCTCCTCCCTGTCTGCGAACTTCATCACCATGCACATCGGCTCGGAGTTGAAATCGAAATACGTGGCCAGGGGATCCTGGGGCGGGTCTCTCACTTGCCCCTCCCGAAGGGGCTCCCCTCCCGAAGGGGTTCGGTTACGCCGTGAAAAATCAAAACTGCCCCCCTCCCCCTCCCACCCTGCCCGCCCCCTCCGATCCCCCTTCGGGGCCGCGGCGGGCGGGTCAGCGAGCTCGACGTCCTCCTGCGACGAGAACACCATCATCGGGCTGGTGGCAACCTTCTGTTTCTTCCCTGCCGGCCTCGGAGGCGGGCTGATGCCGAAGGCGTTCTTGATGATATTGCGCCTGCTGCCCCCATCTGCGCTGGACGACGCGGCGGCCGTGGAAGATTTTGGAGGGTTCATCTCTATGTCGGAGCTGCTGTCGGCGCGTTTTTTGCTCTCTCCTGTGCTTGGGCTTGCCCTGCCAGGCTGCAGCCCCATTGCCACCCCAAGCATTTTTGCGTGCGCCTCCAGCTTCCCCCCCGTCTTGGCGATGTAGAACTTGTTGCAAACATGGCTGAAAGCGTTGGCCACCTCCTGGCAGAAACGCCTACACTCTTCCTGGTGCATGTTCGGCTTCTGCTTCAACACGACGTCCTGGAGGTTCTTCCATTTGACGCGTGTGGTGAGCTGCGCAAGCGGCAAGAGAAACGGCATGTTGTTCTTCATGAAGTCATCTATGCCCCCTTGCAGTTGGCATTTTTCGATGAGATCAATGTGCTGTTTCACGAGCGGCTTCAACTGTTCCTCAGTCACAGAAGAAGCCCGTATCTTCACCTCCGTCTTGCCCTTGACCATTGCCCACCCCCCGCGCAGTGCGCGCAAGCAAGAGTAGCGCTATGTGCCCTCGAGCCTTCGCAGCTGCGGGATGTTGTAACATGCGCGCAATGTGATGCAGCCGATACCCCTCACTCAGGGGACGCATTGCCCCCTCACTCAGGGGATCCTTAACAATGCGCGAGCGAAGAAAAGTACGACCTGGCCAAAAATCATGGGTTGGACTATAGTGCGACCCAAGGAAAGTGCCAGGTCGAGTTATAATTCGACCCCGCACTATAGATCGACCTTGGAGTCTCAAGGCAGAGGCAGAAATTCAGCATTTCCATAAGAAAAAATTGTATTGGAATGGCCTTTTTTCGGCGCCGCCTTGGAACTCGATTTTCCGGCGCCGGCCGGAACTGGCTCCGGACCCGGCCCGGGCGCCGGCCCGGGCGCCGGCTCGGGCGTCCGGCCCGGGCGTCGGCTCGGGCGCCGGCTTGGGCGTCGGAATCGGCCCGGGAGGCCTCCCGGGCGCTGGAAGCAGGAATTCAGTGTTTTCAAAAGAAAAAATGTGTATTAGAATGGCCTTTTTTCGGCGCCGCCTCGGAACTCGATTTTCCGGCGCCGGCCGGAACTGGCTCCGGACCTGGCCCGAGCGCCGGTCCGGGCGCCGGCTCGGGCGTGCAGCCTGGGCGCCGGCGGAAATGAGGCCAGCGCTGCAGCGGGAGCACGATTCGGAACAAGCGGGGCCCGAAAATGATGCCGGCGCCTCAGCGAGAGCAGCATTTTGGGAAAAAATGCAGGCGAAAACCCAACTCCGGGGAAACCTGTGTGAAAAAAACAATACGCGGGGGGGGGGGGGCGAACATTCCCAAGACGTCATCAGGGGAAGAGGGAAAGTAATATTCATATCGAATAATTGTGGAGGAGGGGGAGGGGGAGGAGGAGGAGGAGAGGGAGGAGGGGGGATGGGGAGGAGGGGACAGGACGTGGCGGCCCAGCCCCACCAGCGAGGCCGGCGGGCAGCCGCAGGGCGCGTCGGGCAGCGCCGACCGCGGCGCTCTGCTCGGCGCAGGTGAGCGGCACGCTCTCGTCCTTCGTCGTGCGGTAGACGCGCGCGGCGATCGACATCCTGGCGACCGCGCTCGGGATCCCGTTCTCGCCGTTGATCTCGGCGTCGAGCGGTGGCAGGCCGATGCGCGTCAGGAGCTCGCCGCTGAGCAGGCCGCGTGGGAGGGCCGGCTGGTGCCACATGTGGCCGCAGACCGTGTGGTGCTTGATCTGAGCGCTGCCCTGGCCATCGGTGCAGCCGAAGTGGCAGCAGCGCTTCTCCTGGAGGGCGTGCATCCTGTACGACGTGGTCCGTGCTCCAGCTAGCATCTTGATTGCTGACCACACCCGTGCGGGAGGGAGCGTGGCCAGGTGCTCGCGGAGCAGGAGAAGGAGGAGGAGGAGGAGGAGGAGGAGGAGGAGGAGGAGGAGGAGGAGGAGGAAGAGAAGGGAAACGACGAGGAGTAGGATGAGACAGAGAACGCGACAAAGGAGGAGGTGAAGAGCAGGAGGGGGAAAAGGAAGCGGAGTGATAAAAGATACGGTGTGATGCTGAACATGATGGACCCACGAACCCGGAAAGGTATATAGATATTTGCAGCATGGTCACGTTTTCACGATACCCAAATGGGCGACACCTCACGAAACATCCCACGAGACACCCCGCGAAACATCCCACGAGACACCTCACGAAACATTCCCCGAGACACCTCACGAAACATTCCACGAGACACCCCGTGAAACATACCACGAGACACCCCACGAACTGGCAGCCACTCAACCAGACACCCCACGAACCATTCCACGGGGGTGCGACTGGGTGTGGTCGTGCTGGAGTGTGGTCCTGCTGGGGTGTGGTCGTGCTGGGGAGTGGTCGTGCTGGGGTGTGGTCGTGCTGGGGGGTGGTCGTGCTGGGGGGTGGTCGTGCTGGGGGGGTGGTCGTGCTGGGAGGTGGTCGTGCGGGGGCGTGGTCGTGCTGGGGCGTGATCGTGCTGGGGCGTGGTCGTGCTGGGGTGTGGTCGTGCTGCGGTGAGGTCGTGCTGGGGTGTGGTCGTGCTGGGGTGTTGTCTTGCTGGGGTGGGGTCGTGCTGGGGTGGGGTCGTGCTGGGGTGTGGTCGGGCTGGGGTGGGGTCGTGCTGGGGTGGGGTCGTGCTGGGGTAGGGTCGTGCTGGGGTGTGGTCGTGCTGGGGTGTGGTCGTGCTGGGACGTGGTCGTGCTCGAGACATCCTGCCAAAATTCAAGGAAATCCGAAAAAAAACGAATTAATCGAGACATCCTCGAAATTCCTGCGAGCGGGACGCGGCACGCGCGAGACATCCTCGGAATTCCTGCGCGCGTGGCACTTTTCCGCGTCGCGGTCGGCTCTGCAAAACCAGCGTTTCGCTCGAGACATCCTCAACAAATTCTGAAAACAAGCGTTTCGCTGGAGACATCCCCCTCTTTTGCAAAACCAGCGTTTCGCTCGAGACATCCTCAACACATTCTGAAAAACAAGAGTTTCTCTCGAGACATCCTCAAAATTAAATCCGCCAGCGCCCTTCGACCTCGATATTTATCAAAGAAAAAATCAGCCGGCGCCCCTCAGTTGAGGCACCGGGGACAGGTTTACCTACAACATGATGGACCCACGAACCCGGAAAGGGATATAGACATGTGCAGCATGGTCACGTTTTCACGATATCCAACTGGGCGACACCTCACGAAACATCCCACGAGACACCCCGCGAAACATCCCAGGAGACACCTCACGAAACAACCCACGAGACACCTCACGAAACATTCCACGAGACACCCCGTGAAACATTCCACGAGACACCCCACGAACAGGCAACCACTCAACCAGACACCCCACGAAACATTCCACGGGGGTGCGACTGGGTGTGGTCGTGCTGGGGTGTGGTCGTGCTGGAGTATGGTCGTGTTGGGGTGTGGTCGTGCTGGGGTGTGGTCGTGCTGGGGGGTGGTCGTGCTGGGGGGTGGTCGTGCTAGGGGGGTGGTCGTGCTGGGGGGTGGTCGTGCTGGGGCGTGGTCGTGCTGGGGCGTGGTCGTGCTGGGGCGTGGTCGTGCTGGAATGTGGTCGTGCTGTGGTGAGGTCGTGCTGGGGTGTGGTCGTGCTGGGGTGTGGTCTTGCTGGGGTGGGGTCGTGCTGGGGTGTGGTCGTGCTGGGGTGTGGTCGTGCTGGGGGGTGGTCGTGCTGTGGTGGGGTCGTGCTGGGGTGGGGTCGTGCTGGGGTGTGGTCGTGCTGGGGTGTGGTCGTGCTGGGGTGTGGTCGTGCTAGGGTGGGGTCGTGCTGGGGTGGGGTCGTGCTGGGGTGTGGTCGTGCTGGGGTGTGGTCGTGCTGGGGTGTGGTCGTGCTAGGGTGGGGTCGTGCTGGGGTGTGGTCGTGCTGGGGTGTGGTCGTGCTGGGGTGTGTGCTGGGGTGTGGTCGTGCTGGGGTATGGTCGTGCTAGGGTGGGGTCGTGCATTTCGCTCGAGACATCCTGCCAAAATTCCAGGAAATCGCACAAAAACAAACGAATTAGTCGAGACATCCTCGGAATTCCTGCGCGAGGAGCGCTTTTCCGTGTCGCGGTCGGCTCTGCAAAACCAGCGTTTCGCTCGAGACATCCTCAGCAAATTCTGAAAACAAAGCGTTTCGCTCGAGACATCCTCAACTCTGCAAAACCAGCGTTTCGCTCGAGACATCCTCAAGAAATCTGAAAAACAAGCGTTTCGCTCGAGACATCCTCAAATTTTAATTCGCCGGCCTCCTTCGACCTCGTTATTTATCAGGGAAAAAATTCGCCGGCCTCCCTCAAGTTGGCACCGGGGGACAGGTTTACCAACTAAAAGAGAACCCTGGGCTCATGCCCTTTCCGGGAAAAACATGATGGACCCACGAACCCGGAAAGGGATATAGACATGTGCAGCATGGTCACGTTTTCACGATATCCAACTGGGCGACACCTCACGAAACATCCCACGAGACACCCCGCGAAACATCCCAGGAGACACCTCACGAAACAACCCACGAGACACCTCACGAAACATTCCACGAGACACCCCGTGAAACATTCCACGAGACACCCCACGAACAGGCAACCACTCAACCAGACACCCCACGAAACATTCCACGGGGGTGCGACTGGGTGTGGTCGTGCTGGGGTGTGGTCGTGCTGGAGTATGGTCGTGTTGGGGTGTGGTCGTGCTGGGGTGTGGTCGTGCTGGGGGTGGTCGTGCTGGGGGGTGGTCGTGCTAGGGGGGTGGTCGTGCTGGGGGGTGGTCGTGCTGGGGCGTGGTCGTGCTGGGGCGTGGTCGTGCTGGGGCGTGGTCGTGCTGGGGTGTGGTCGTGCTGTGGTGAGGTCGTGCTGGGGTGTGGTCGTGCTGGGGGTGTGGTTCTTGCTGGGGTAGGGTCGTGCTGGGGTCGGGTCGGCTGCTGGGGTGTGGTCGTGCTGGGGTGTGGTCGTTCTGGGGTGTGGTCGTGCTGGGGGGGTGTCGTGCTGGGGGGTGGTCGTGCTGGGGCTGGTCGTGTGGGGGTGGTCGTGCTGGGGCGTGGTCGTGCTGGGGTGTGGTCGTGCTGGGGTGTGGTCGTGCTGGGGTGTGGTCGTGCTGGGGGGTGGTCCGCACCCTGTGATTATCGATCGGGTCGTGCTGGGGTGTGGTCGTGCTGGTGCTGGGGTGTGGTCGTGCTGGGGTGTGGTCGTGCTGGGGTGTGGTCGTGCTGGGGTGTGGTCGTGCTGGGGTGTGGTCGTGCTGGGGTGTGGTCGTGCAGGCAACCACTCAACCAAGGCGGTGTGCTCGTGCTGGGGAGTGGTCGTGCTGGGGGGTGGGCGTGCTGGGGGGTGGTCGTGCTGCGGTGTGGTCGTGCTGGGGGGGTGGTCGTGCTGGGGGGGGGTCGTGCTGGGGCGTGGTGGTGCTGGGGCGTGGTCGTGCTGGGGCGTGGTCGTGCTGGGGTGTGGTCGTGCTGTGGTGAGGTCGTGCTGGGGTGTGGTCGTGCTGGGGTGTGGTCTTGCTGCGGTGGGGTCCTGCTGGGATGTGGTCGTGCTGGGGTGTGGTCCTGCTGGGGTGTGGTCGTGCTGGGGTGGGGTCGTGCTTGGGTGGGGTCGGGCTGGGGTGTGGTCGTTCTGGGGTGTGGTCGTGCTGGGGTGTGGTCGGGCTGGGGTGGGGTCGTGCTGGGTCGGGGTCGTGCTGGGGTGTGGTCGTGCTGGGGTGTGGTCGTGTTGGGGTGTGGTCGTGCTGGGGCGTGGTCGTGCTGGGGTGGGGTCGTGCTGGAGTGGGGTCGTGCTGGGGTGTGGTCGTTGCTGGGGTGCGTCCGCACCCTTGTGACGTATCGATCGGGCTCGTGCTGGGTGTTTGGTTCGTGTTGGTTTGCTGGGGTGGTGGTCGTGCTGGGGTGTGGTGTGCACTGGGCGTGGAGGTCTGGGGTTTGAGGTGTTCGCCCTGGTTTGAGGCTCCGGGGGAGGCTGGGGTGTGGTCGTGCTGGGGCGTGGTCGTGCTGGGCGTGGTCGTGCTGGACATCCTGCCAAAATTCCAGGAAATCGTGCAAAAACAAAGGAATTAGTCGAGACATCATCGAAATTCCTTCGCGCGGGGCGCTTTTCCGCGTCGCGGTCGGCTCGGCAAAACAAGCGTTTCGCTCGAGACATCCTCGGCAAACTCTGCGGAGCAAGCGTTTCGCTCGAGACATCCTCAACACACGAAAAAGTGGCCCGCACCCTGTGATTTATCGATCAGGATTTCAAAAACAAGCGTTTCGCTCGAGACATCCTCAAATTTTAATTCGCCGGCCTCCTTCGACCTCGTTATTTATCAGGGAAAAAATTCGCCGGCCTCCCTCAAGCAGGCACCGGGGGATTAGGTTTACCAACTAAAAGAGAACCCTGGGCCCCCGCCCTTTCCGGGAAGAAAACCCTGGGCCTGCGCCCTTTCCAGGAAAAAGGGGGACGAGGAAGGATGACTATGACGAGGAGGGGCAGAATGCAGAGTCCTTTCTTCCGAGGTGGAGGAGGAGGATCAAGAGGAGGAGGAGGAGGAGGAGGAGGAGGAGGAGGAGGAGGAGGAGGAGGAGGAGGCCATGATTAATGAGGAGGAGCAGGCGAGTAGAGGCGGGAGAGGGAGAATGGGAAGAAGGTGGAGGACGAGCAGCAGCAGCAGCAGCAGGAGCGAAGCAGCTGCAGGATGAGAAGGAGCAGGATAACCATCATCAGCAACACCATTAAGCTTATGACGTTCGGCAAACTTGGATCGACTAGGATCGTAGCGTCTGCAAGATGGCACGCGTGCTCCTCGAATTACCTCTCCCCAGAAACAGAATAACGTCGCGCAAAACATTAGGGACATGACAAGAAGCGCAGTACAAGTATGAAACGTACGCATAACAATACGAACAGAAATGCTAGGACGACGACGGGAATGACGACAACGACGACGAGTACAACACATACTACTACACTACTACTACTACTACTACTACTACTACTACTACTACTACTACTACTACTACTACTACTACTACTACTACTACTACTTCTACTACTACTACTACTTACTACTACTACTCTTTCCTTACTACTACTACTACTCTACTACTCTACTCCTACTTCCTACTCCTCTCCTACTCCTACTACTTACTCCTACTACTCATACTACTCCTACTACTTCACTACTATATACTACCTACTCCTACTACTACTACTATTACCTACTAACACTACTAATACTGTGTTGCTACTTACCGCCTTACTACAACTACATACTACTACTACTACTACTACTACCACGACTACTACTACCACTACTACTAATACTACTACTACTACTACTACTACTACTACTACTACTACTACTACTTCTAGTATTACTACTACCACGGCTGCTACTCCTATTACTACTACTGTGGCCCACTATTGTTACTACTACTAGTACTAGTACGACTACTAATAATACTACTACTTCTACTACCACTACTACGGCTACTACTCCTACTACTACTACTACTACTACTACTACTACTACTACTACTACTACTACTACTACTACGGCTACGACTACGACGACCACTACTACTACTACTACTGCTACTACTACTACTACTACTACTAATTCTACTACTACTGCTACTACTACTACTACTACTACTACTACTATTATTACTACTACAAGTACTACTTCTGCGACTACTACTGCTACTATAACTACGTCTACCGCTGCTGCTACTACTACTGCTACTACGACTGCTACTACTACTGCTACTACTACTACTACTACGAATGATAATAATCGTACGAACTATACACCTTCATCTTACTAGAACAAGTAGTGTTTGTAGTCGTAGTAGCAGCAGTAGAAGTAGCAATCGTAGTAGTAGTCGTGGTGGTAGTAGTAGTGATGGTAGTAGTAGTAGTAGTAGTAGTAGTCGTCGTAGTAGTAGTCGTAGTAGTAGTAGTAGTAGTAGTAGTAGTAGTAGTAGTAGTAGTAGTAGTAGTAGTAGTAGTACTAGTAGTAGTAGTAGTAGTAGTGCGTAGTAGTAGCAGTTGTAGTAATAGTCGTAGTGTAGTAGTTGTATGAATAGTCGTAGTAAGCGCCGTTTTGTAGTCGTAGTTCGTAAGACTTATCGTTCGTATTCGTAGGCAACACTCGAAAGACTACAATGATCTATACGGCTACTGCTACTATTACTACTACTACTACTACTACTACTACTTCCTACTTCGACGACTACTACTCTACTAATAGTCTACTACTTCTACTACTACTACTACTACTCACTACTTACTTCTACTACGACTACGACTACTACTACTCTGCTGCCTGCTTAGTACTTCGACTACGACTACTTATCCTCCTGCTCTCTTCCTCCTCCTCCTCTACTACTACTATAACTCATTACACTAATACTTGCTACCTTTACTATTACTACTATCACTCCTACTACTACTACTGTCCTCTTAGTACAAATACTACTACTACTACTACTACTACTACTACTACCACTACTACTACTACTACTACTACTACGACTATACTACTACTACTACTACTACTACTACTACTACTACTACTACTACTACTACTACTACTACTACTACTACTGCTACTCCTACTCCTACTCCTACTCCTATCCTTATTCCTTATTAGAATATACTCCTACTCCCCCCCAGGCCTGCCATTAGGGGCCGCATCCGGGGGGTCCCATCCTAACCTGAAAACATGATGGACCCACGAACCCGGAAAGGGATATAGACATGTGCAGCATGGTCACGTTTTCACGATATCCAACTGGGCGACACCTCACGAAACATCCCACGAGACACCCCGCGAAACATCCCAGGAGACACCTCACGAAACAACCCACGAGACACCTCACGAAACATTCCACGAGACACCCCGTGAAACATTCCACGAGACACCCCACGAACAGGCAACCACTCAACCAGACACCCCACGAAACATTCCACGGGGGTGCGACTGGGCGTGGTCGTGCTGGGGTGGGGTCGTGCTGGGGAGTGGTCGTGCTGTGGTGAGGTCGTGCTGGGGTGTGGTCGTGCTGGGGTGTGGTCTTGCTGGGGTGGGGCCGTGCTGGGGTGGGGTCGTGCTGGGGTGGGGTCCTGCTGGGGTGTGGTCGTGCTGGGGTGTGGTCGTGCTGGGGTGGGGTCGGGCTGGGGTGGGGTCGTGCTGGGGTGTGGTCGTTCTGGGGTGTGATCGTGCTGGGGTGTGGTCGTGCTAGGGTGGGGTCGTGCTGGGGTGGGGTCGTGCTGGGGTGTGGTCGTGCTAGGGAGTGGTCGTGCTGGGGTGTGGTCGTGCGGGGGGGTGGTCGTGCTGGGGTGTGGTCGTGCTGGGGGGGTGGTCGTGCTGGGGGGTGGTTGTGCTGGGGCGTGGTCGTGCGTGCTGGGGTGTGGTGAGGTCGGGATTTCAAAAACAAGCGTTTCGCTCGAGACATCCTCAAATTTTAATTCGCCGGCCTCAAAAACAAGCGTTTCGCTCGAGACATCCTCTAATTTTATTTCTCGGGCTCGTTATTTATCAGGGAAAAATTCGCCGGCCTCCTTCGACCTCGTTATTTATCAGGGAAAAAATTCGCCGGCCTCCTTCAAGCAGGCACCGGGGGACTTGTTTACAAACTAAAAGAGAACCCTGGGCTTAAGCCCTTTCCGGGAAAAACAATATAAAATCAACATGTTCCTTATTTTTTCCTCTCGACATGGACGTCCTGTCGTCCACGGCGATAATCCATTGCAAAAAATACCACAAAGAGCACACGCGCGCGTTCATGTCAGAATCCTACCGAACACAATGTGTTTGCAATCATTTCAACATAAAAACATGATGGACCCACGAACCCGGAAAGGGATATAGACATGCGCAGCATGGTCACGTTTTCACGATACCCAACGGGGCAACATCTCACAAAACATCCCACGAGACACCTCACGAAACATCCCACGAGACACCTCACGAAACATTCCGCGAGACACCTCACGAAACATTCCAGGAGACACCCCGCGAAACATTCCACGAGACACCCCACGAAACATTCCACGACGAC
>CAUYUJ010005184.1:0-50000 GCA_963575745.1 Prorocentrum cordatum
TCATCGTCATCATCATCATCATCAGCATCATCATCATCATCATCACCATCATCATCAGCATCAGCATCAGCATCATCATCGTCCTCCTCCTCCTCCTCATCTCCTCCTCCTCCTCGTCCTCCTCGTCTTCCTCTTCCCCCGTCCTCGTCCTCCTCGAGGCACCTTCCCTTTCTCCTCCTCCTCCTTTCTCCTTATCCTCAGCTTCATCCTCCTCATCCTCCTCCTCCTCCCCTTCCTCCTCCTAGCCCGCCTGGGCCGATGGCCAGTTTCTCAAGCACGTCATCCCGCGCCTGCATCGCCTTGGCCCTGCTGGTGGCGCGGGTCTCCGCGATCCTGATCACCACGTAGTTGGCGATCAGCTTGGTCATGGTGCGGGCATCGGGCTGGCCCATCTTGCGCCACTGGGCCTCCGTCCACATATTGTCGCGCACCTGGGTCACCTGCCAGCAGTTGCTCTTGCCGTCGGAGATGACGATGCAAGTGTGGCCGTCCGCATTCTTCTGCCTCTGCTTGCATTGCCAGGTCTTGCCCTGGGCGTTGAACGTCCTCGAGGCCTTGCCTGGCGCGTCGGTCGGCTCCTCGCCATCTTCGCCTGCTGCCTCCTCGCCGCCTGCTGCCACCTCGCCGTCTTCGCCTGCTGCCTCCTCGCCGTCTTCGCCTGCTGCCTCCTCGCCGTCTTCGCCTGCCTCCTCGCCGTCTTCGCCTGCTGCCTCCTCGCCGTCTGCGCCTGCCCCCTCGGCTGCGCCTGCTGCCTCCTCGTCTTCGCCTGCGCAGGCCTCCTCGGCTGCGCCTGCTGCCTCCTCGTCTTCGCCTGCTGCCTCCTCGCTTTCGCCTCCCTCGGCGCCACCTCCTGCCTCCTCGCTCTCCTCGTCCTCTGCCTCCTCCTGCGCGGCCTCGGGCGCTGCCTCCTCCTCTGGGGCCTTCGCCTTCTTCTGGGCTGTGGCGGTCCTCTTCGCGGCGGCCGCGCTGGCCTTTGCCTTTCCCTTCGGGCGAGGCTTCCTCCCAGCTTCTGCGTCCAGCCACGAAGGCTGCGGCGGCGCAACCACTGGAGCCGCCATCGGCAGTGCTGCCGACTGCTGCCTCTTCTTGTCCTTGTGCTTGTGCTTGCTCTTGCTCTTCTTGCTCGAGGTCTTGATCTTGTGCTCCTTCTTGGTCTTGATGCCGAGCAAGCTGCCATAGAACTGCATCGAAGATGCCGACGATGATGATCCTGCTGGTCCCGACGCCGACACCTTAGCCCGCTTCGGCTGCTGCTCCACGCCCACCGCGCCTCTCGGGCCTGGAGCTTTCACAGCTGCCGCTGGCGGGCCTGGAGCCTTCACTGCTGGCGTCTTGGAGCCTGGAGCCTTCACCTCCGTCTTGGAGCCTGGAGCCTTGACTGCCGTCGTGGGGCCTGGAGCCTTCACTGCCGTCTTTGAGCCTGGAGCCTTCACTGCCGCCTTTGAGCCTGGGGCCTTCACTGCCGCTGCCGCTGCCGTCGATGGGCCTGGAGCCTTCCCTGCCGTCGACGGGCCTGGAGCCTTCACTGATGCTGCCGTCGACGGGCCTGGAGCCTTCACTGCCGCTGCCGTCGATGGGCCTGGAGCCTTGACCGCCGCTGCCGTCACTGGGCCTGGGGCCTTCACTGCCGGTGGCGCCGCCTCCTCCACCTCCCCCACCTCCTCCTCGACGTCCTCTTGCGCAGGCTCCTCCTCCACCTCCTCGCCCTCGGCCGCGGGATCCTCGACCTGGGCCGCGCAGGGCCCGAGGAGGTCCCCGCGCGACACTCCGACGATGCTTGCATACTCTTCGACCAACTCGTCGTCGGTGACCTCCAGCACAGTCTGTGAGCTCGCATCATCCTGGCAGGGCCCTTGGAAGAAAAAAAAGAGGAGGAGCCTGCGCCTGCAGGCCTCCTCCTGGCAGGAGGAGGAGGATGAGGAGGAGAAGGAGGAGGAGAAGGAGGAGGGGGGGGAGATTGAAGATGAGGAGAGCAACGAGGCGGAGGAGGATAAGGAGGAGTAGAGGGAGGAGGAGGAACACATCAGGGGGGGAAGACGTCCCAGCCATTTCTTCTCTTCCCCCTTCCGTTCCTCCAACACTCCTCCTCTCCTTCTTCCTCTCACTCTCAGCTCCTCCTCCTCCGCCTGCTCCTGCTCCTCGTGCTCATCATCATCATCATCATCATCATCATCATCATCATCATCCTCATCATCATCATCATCATCATCATCATCCTCATCATCAGCAGCAGCATCATCAACATCACCATCACCATCATCATCATCATCATCATCATCATCATCAGCATCAGCATCAGCATCATCATCATTATCATCATTATCATCATCAACATCATCATCATCATCCTCGCCCTCGAAAAGATCTCGGTTTCTGATCCCCCACGTGTCCACAGGGCTCGGTCGACTTTCTCCTGCTGAGGGGGAGTAGGGCTCGCTGGAGTCTGAGCTGAGGAGTGGGGGGATGGTGGGGAATGAGGAGTGGAATGACGAGGATGACGACGACAGCGACGAGGATCCGCTCGACGAAGCAAGAACGGATCCGAGGGAACGAGCAGTCTGCCATCGTGCAGCCCCTCCGAGTGCTGCCCATTCTTCCCCAGTTATGTCAGCGTCCTCGGGCGAGCGGCAATCGAGAATGCGGAGGAGGGGTTCACCGAAAGAGAGGACGTGGACGACGTACGCAGTTTGAATTCGCTCCTCCAGGGTCGCATTGCTGAAGAACGTCGCCAACTCTTCTGGCGACACGTCGCTGTCGTCGTCGGGGGCATACTGCTGGGTGTCGGTCTCCTAGCGATGCCCCTTGCTGCTGCTCATGCTCGTGATCGGCCCTCCTCCTCGTCATTCTGCTCTCCTCCTCCTCCTCCTCCTCCTCGTCCTGACACTCGTCGGTTCCGTCCTCGCCTCCTCCATTTACTCATCCTCCTGCTCCGCCTCGTTCTCCTCCTGCTCCGCCTCTTTCTCCTCCTGCTCCGCCTCTGTCTCCTCCTGCTCTTCCACCCCATCCTCATATTCATCCGCGTTCCTCCTGCTGCTCATCTGCGGCCGCGCTCCTGCCCATCATCAGGGTGCGTGCGCAGATAGTGCGAGTACATCACCCTCACCGTGCGGCTTTGCAAGTACCTGTCTTATAGGCTCGATCGGGCGTTTGCTTTGGGGGTATGATTTTGGATGGAGGTTCTGCGGTGGGACGGTGGGGTGAGGTTTTCGGGTGAGGTTGTGCTCCAGGCGTTTTCCCAGCTGAATTGTGTTACACTGGGGCCCTGCGGACACTGGGGGGGGGGGGGGGGGGGGGGGGGGGGGGGGGGGGGGGGGGGGATGGGGGGGGGGGGGGGGGGGGGGGGGGGGGGGGGGGGGGGGGGGGGGGGGGGGGGGGGGGGGGGGGGGGGGGGGGGGGGGGGGGGGGGGGGGGGGGGGGGGGGGGGGGGGGGGGGGGGGGGGGGGGGGGGGGGGGGGGGGGGGGGGGGGGGGGGGGGGGGGGGGGGGGGGGGGGGGGGGGGGGGGGGGGGGGGGGGGGGGGGGGGGGGGGGGGGGGGGGGGGGGGGGGAGGGGGGGTGGGGGGGGGGGGGGGGGGGGGGGGGGGGGGGGGGGGGGGGGGGGGGGGGGGGGGGGGGGGGGGGGGGGGGGGGGGGGGGGGGGGGGGGGGGGGGGGGGGGGGGGGGGGGGGGGGGGGGGGGGGGGGGGGGGGGCGGGGGGGGGGGGGGGGGGGGGTGGGGGGGGGGGGGGGGGGGGGGGGGGGGGGGGGGGGGGGGTCTTTCGGGGTTGCTGGGGGAAGGGGCCTCGATCGTCATCGGACTCTGGCTCGCGGCACTTCGAGGCCGAGGTAACTTCACAACGCAGCGCTACCATCCTCCACCTCCTCTTCCTCATGACCCACGGTGTATCCTCACGAGCCCGCGGCATCCCCATGATGCGTTTCCCTCTTCGAGGCCCCTCCTCTTCTCCTCCTCCTCCTCCTCCGCCTCCTCCTCCTCCTTCCCCTCCTCATCATCATCCGTTTCCTTCGCCGCCTCATCCACGGGCGCTGCTGCATCCCCGCAGCGCTGCCCCGCTGCATCACCGACGCCGACGCGCTGCCCCTATCCCCCGCCTCCTCCTTCTTCTCCCCGTACCTCCCAAACCAAGGAGGGAACGTGATCCCGTTCAGGCGCCTGGCCTGCGGCTTCCTGCCCTTATCCGTGCGCCAACCGTCGATGTACCTCTGGTGGAACGCCTTGTGCCACGCGTCCTGCGGCTCTCTCTCTCTCTCTCTCTCTCTCCCCCTCTCCCTCTTCCTCTCTCTCTCTCTCTCTCTCTCTCTCTCCCTACCCCTCCTGCCCTCATCATCATCATCAGCAGCATCAGCATCGCCGTCATCATCATCATCATCGTCGTGGTCACCATCATCATCCTCGCCATCATCATCATCATCATCATCATCATCATCAGCATCAGCATCAGCATCAGCTTCACCATGCTCACCATCATCATCACACGTCTCATCTCTCTTCCCCTCGTCCTGATCGATTGCTGTCGCTGAGGCAATCGTCGCTGCCATCGCCGAGACTGTCGCCGACATGGCTGGGACCGTCGTCGAGACCGCCGTCATCGAGGGTAGCTTCGAAACCGCTGCTCCTCCTCCTCCTCCTCCTCCTCCTCCTCCTCCTTCCTCCTTTGGCACGCCTCCTCGTTTCCCTCCTCACTTCTCCTCTTCCTCCTTCCCCTCCTCACTTTCGCGTCATCCTCTTCCTCTTCCTCCGCATAGCTCCCATCTTCCGTATCCTAATGCCCTGCCGTTGCGGTCCATCATCAGCTTCTGGCTGTAGCGCTTGCCTGCGCCGATCATCTTGAGCGCGCTGATCTGCTTGACCTCGGCCTCGAGATGGGGGGGGGGGGGGCGAAGGGAGGGGTGGAGAATCTGCAGTAAGATGCAGGAGGGACTTAGACCACACGGACGGGAACGATCAGATCACGTGGACGAGAGCGTCCTTCACCACCTCATCCTCCTACAGCATCCTCTCACCTGCTCTCCTCCCTCATAATCCTTGTTCGCTTCATCCCCCTAAATCCTCATCTCACCTGCTCACCTGCTCTCCTCCCTCATGAGGCCCTCCTTCATCCGAAAACGTTCCTGCGCCTCTAAGTTGTTCCACTCGAGTCCAAGCTCCCCCCCCGAGCCTGCAGCTCGTCCACCTTCGGTCGATCTTCGAACTTCTCACAGCTGCAGCGGAACTCGGGGATCTTGCCTTCGAAGCCTTGACAGGCGACGGCTCATCGTTGGTCGTCGTCGAGGCCGACGTCGGAGCCATCGTCGACGCCGTTGCCAGTGCCATCGTCGGGGCCGTATCGAGGCCGTCGTCGAAGCCGTCGTCGAAAGCGTCGTCGAGGCCGTCGTCTCAGCGTCTCCTCGCCCTCATCTTCGCCCTCAGTACCCGCGTCCTCTTTGTCCTCATCCTCAGGCTCATCCTCCTCATCGCCGTCGTCTTCGTCCTCGTTCTCATCCTTATCCTCCTCGATCCTCTTCGTGGTCCTCATCCTTGGCTCACGGGCGCCTTCCAGGCACGCGTGGTCCCCGTCGAAGTCGAGGAGAGCCTCGCTCGGATGGAGGCGGATTGGAGGAAAGTGGAGGAGGAAAGTAGAGAAGAATGAGGAGGAGGAGGAGGAGGAGGAGTGGGATGAGGAGGAGGCGCTGAGTGGGACCCAGGAGGAGTGGGAGGAGCAGGAGGAGTGGGAAGAGTGGGAGGAGTGGGAGGAGTCGGATCCCAGGAGGAGGAGGAGGAGGATCGAGGAGTGAGAGGAGGAGTGGCAGGAGGAGCGGGAGGAGGAGAGAAGAAACAGGATGAGGAGTGGGAGGAGGAGCGGGAGGAAGAGGAGTGGGAGGAGTGGGAGGGGTGGGAGGAGGAGTAGTGGGAGGAGGAGGAGTGGGAGGAGGAGACTAGAGCAGAGCCTGAGCCACCAGTTCAGCATCCACTCGAACCGTGGCCTCGAACCTGAACTTCTTCGCCTTCGGGGTCATGTCGACGGAAGGAGCCTATCGGGGAAGAGCAGCGGCAGCGGCAGCAGAACCAGCAGCCGCGGGGGTCCAGGAATTAAGGCCGAGGCCACTTGGAGGACGGGGAAGGGGGCGAATCTGAAGAAGGAGGAGGGGGAACATTTCAAAGTTAGCATCCTGCTCGTGTGCGCCCTCTTCCTGATCCTCCTGCTGATCCTGATTCTCCTCCTGACTTTTCCTCCTCCTCACTTTCTTCTTCCTCCCTCGTTCTTCCTCCTCCTCATGTTCTTCCTCCTCCTCATGTTCTTCCTTCTCCCTCGTTTCTTCCTCCTCATTTATTCCGCTCCTCCTCCTACTTTTCCTTCTCTCCTCCTCAAGCTTTTCCTCCTCCTCATTTTCTTCCTCCTCCCTCGTCTCCTCGATTCTCCTCCTCCCGTTTCTGATCTCCTCCCCCAGTTAGTCCATCCACTGCCTGACGCAGTGATGGACACGCCTGCCGCGTCCCAGGCGCGCGGCTGCGGGCGTGGCCGTACGATCGGCGCGTCGAGGTCGGTGTGCCCCTCGATCCACACGAACGTGGTGTACCTCGAGCGCTCGCAGGCGCATGATCGGCCAATCCCGCAACCCCCATGGGGGTTGCGGGATTGGATCGGCCAATCCCGCAACCCCCATGGGGGTTGCGGGATTGGCCGACGCATGGGCCCACGACCCCCGTCGATCCCAAGGAAATGCCACCCTTGCTTTAGAATGGGCACCCGGCGGCCCACGCGCGCTGGATGAGCTCTTCGCTGATGGGCCCTGGGGCCGGCCAGCCGCGCGCCCAGGGCCCTGGGACATCTGCAGGAGGCAGGCAATGTACACTCCAAGGGCGGCCAGGCGGCCAATTGAACTGCAGAGCCTCCTCGAAGCTCCGCCGCCATGGGGCTGGCTGCACCCACGCTGGCTCTCCTGGCCACCTGGGCCCAGGCTGGGCGTGGACTGGCCAGCCCAGCGGGTCTGACCACGTGCGCGCATGTCGCGCGGAGACACGGCCGTGGCGGAGGACACGTGGAGTTCGCTCCCGCGGTTGCGAGCCACGCATATAACCCGAGGCGTTTCTCCTTTCGATCCATTGCTTTTCTGTTAGTCCTCCTCCTCCTCCTCCTCGTTTTCCTCCTTCCTCCTCTTCCTCCTACTTTTCCTCTTCCTCCTCCTCCTCCACATCCTTCCCTTCCTACCTCCACCTCCTGGGTCGACGGAAAAAGGCCTCGAGGTGCGGCCGCCGCCGCGAGCGGGGGGGCGCGGCGCCGCGCGGCGCCGCGCTCGCGAGAGTTCGGAGAACTCTCGAGCACAAATGGCTGCCCGCGCGCGCGGTCGCGCGCTGGCAAGCGGGGGGATGTCAAGGACAGGCTGTCGAGCTGGAGAAGGGGAGAAAAGAGAAATATGAGGTTGGAAAGATAAAGGAATGTTAAGCGAACCGCCGCTGCTGGCCTGGACAAGCTCATTAATGGGTCACTGCCGCCGGGGGGTGGGTGAAAGGGGGGAACAAGATGAACACCAGGATGGGGCACCGAGTAATCGCACCAGTATAGTAGTATTAATAGTCGTAGTAGTAGTCGTACTAGTAGTACTAGTAGTCGTAGTAGTAGTAGTAGTAGTAGTAGTAGTAGTAGTAGTAGTAGTAGTAGTAGTAGCGGTGGTAGTCGTAGTAGTAGTAGTAGTAGTAGTAGTAGTAGTAGGAGTAGTAGTAATAGTAGTAGTAGTAGTAGTAGTAGTAGATTATTAAGATATAAAATGCCGACGCGTTCCTTCGGCCCCCTTAAAGGGCCCCAGAAATTTTCGATTTCGTTTTTGGAAGTACATGCAGATGTATTAATGGTGAATAATATAGCAGCGAAGCTTAGCGGGGCGCCGCCGCGCGCGCGGCGGCGCGCCTCCGAGCTTCACTGCTAAATTTGCAAAAATACGAAAGTAGTAGCAGTAGTAGTACTAGTACTAGGACTAGTACTAGTACTAGTACTAGTACTAGTAGTAGTACTAGTAGTAGTAGTAGTAGTAGTAGTAATAGTAGTAGTAGTAGTAGTCGTAGTCGTAGTCGTAGTCGTAGTCGTAGTCGTAGCCGTAGTCGTTGTAGTAGCCGTAGTAGTCGTATAGTAGTCGTCGTAGTCGTAGTAGTAGTAATAATAGTAGTCATGCCATGTCAGAAATGCCATTAAAGACACATCATGCTAATGGGTGTGGTCTGAAAACGAAACTCACGACAGCAAAGCAAAACTCACGACATCAAAACAAAACTCACGACATCATAACAAAACTCACGACAACTTTGAGAAAAGCCACGATCTCACGACAATGCAAAATACTCACGACAAATGAGGCGTCATGAGAAACTCATGACGGTGGAGGTCAGGGATTACGAGCTGCTGCCATGTCCACGTTCAGCGACCACAGCCCACCATGCATCATGATCTGTTTGCCAGCAGCTTTCGCGTCATGAGCAGGGTCCCAACAGAAGTCGACGTTGAATGTCTTGCCGAAGTTGAGGAAATGAAACAGTGCAACCATACCTGGCCCCCTGTCAGGGGCCAGCGATAAGGAGGGCCAACAGAATGGGTCCGAGATCACGTCTTTCGTCAAGTCAACATGAAAGAAAGTCAGGTCGTGTCCAGGTTGGTGTTGAATCATGTTGTGAATACGCATCATTGTCTGGAACGTTTTGAGCCTCTCCCTTTTAGGTTGCTTCCAGACCCTGAACTTTACATTGCCGACCCTGGCCTTCTTGGACTCTCCAACTGCAGCACAGACTTGAAGCCATTCACCTCTGCTGGAGTGCTTGCCCTTCTCGTCCCAGTCGTGATCCTCCCAGCTTATGTACTGCTTGCAAACCTGTCTGGAGGCTAAACAGCTCGTGCGACGAGTTTGTCGACTCGGACCCCACACGTTACGAGAGAGCTCGCAGACGGGGCAAGCTTCTAAGTGCACCCCTGCACATTCCGACCCATGGGACCAGAAGGGGGCCCGCAAGAGCCCCCCTCGACCACCTGCCCCAGGCGCCCTCGACGGCGCCCGAGGATCGCCCACGAAGCCCCTGGGAGGCGCCCAGGTGCCCCTGACCCAGGCCCCCCGAACAGATTGAAGTTTTTGGGGTAGGGCGGGGGTGGGGGTCACCAAACCAATCAAATAAGGGCGTCTAAAACACTACCCCGAAAACGCTGGCCGATTTGGGTCACCCGAGTCGGGAGGGGGGGGGGGGGGGGGGGGGGGGCTCCCGAGCCAGGGCGGGCGAGGGAGGGGGGGGTGGGGGGGGCATCCTCAGGAGTACCCAGCCCCACAAGGAACGTTCGAGCCAGCCCCCAGGACCCAGCGAATTTTGAAAGAAAAAAATGGTTTCTCAAGATTCCCCCTCTTTTTCCAAGTGACCGACCACCCCGCTCCTCCTCCCCCCCCCCCCCCCTTCCTACGCCCACTCCTCCTCCCCCGCCCCCTGCCGCCCGCGGTGGCGACACTGCGACGAGCCCCGAGGACTGGCCCATCAGCACGCCAGTCAGCAACGACAGGTCGGCGCCGACCTTGGCCCCATCAGGACCAGCCATGGAGTAGCGCAGGTCATCGCTGAAGAGCTGCCTGGAAGGGGCCAGCGCATCTGACTGAATGGGTTATCCCTCGTGCATTCATGCCGGAATACTACCCCCCGAGGGCCGCGCTATCGGGCCGCGCGGGGCGGGGCAAACATTTACACTGCTAACGGCTGAAGAAGCCAGCCCGGGCGGGGCAAACATGCACACTGCTTGCTGCGACTGGAATTATCCCCCGTTGGGCACTGTGAGCCCCCCTGGCAACTTTGGATACCCAAGGGCCCCCTATATAAAAGAACTACCTCCGCCAGCTTCCGTCAGCATCGGATACCCAAGAATGCCCTGCAACAAACTAACTCCACCAGCTTCCGCCATATGTAAAGTTGTGCATCCAGAGTGCCTGGTTACATCCAAATATCGCACCTCCTCCCTCAGCGCGTGGTGCCAGCTGCCACCCAACACCTCATTAGTCTGCACTTCCACGTTGATGCTGTCCTCGGGGTCCACATCATTCAAACGGCGACCGAGATGAGGCACTGCCGCCACGACGCTTTTCTCGACCCCCCAGCCCACGATCCAAAGCAGCTGCTGCATGAAGGCACCGATGTACAGATTCAGAACATTGAGGGTGGTGCAGCAGTGCTTCACCCACTCGAAGAAGCTGGCCCCGTCGAAATGTCTCAGGATCTCGCACGCAAAGAAAAAAGAGAAGGAAACCCCAAAAATAAAGAGAGACAAAAAAAAAAAAAAGAAAAAAACAAAAGGAAAAACGCAACTCGCACGCAGCGTCGATCTCTTGTTTTTTTTTTCTGTGGCTTCCGACGTGCATCCTTCGCATCGCCGGCTGCCTGGACCAAGTGCTTCAACGAGACTCGGCCTTCAGAGAAATGGATCTCGAACGGGCGTGCCCCACTGACATACAAGCCTTTTCGAGTGACGCCCGCGTCAATGTACAAGGTATGCTGAAAGGCTGCCTGGATCCCGCCCATGATCCCCTTGCAGACCCTCTCGGCGGCAGTCCTGTCCTCGGGCCTGGTGAACTGCCCTGCGCGGGCGGTCTGGGCGCAGGAGCCCCGCGTCATCAAGAGGGCGAGGGTGGGGGTGTTCACGGGGCCAAACTATAGCACTCGGACGGGGTCGTCGCCAAGTACTTTGCGTTTCTTCCCATTGTACGGTATAGACGACCTCGCGCTGCCTTTGCCAAGCTGCGCACCCATTGAAGTCGTCGCCCACCTCTTCTTGCATTTGTTGAACCAGCCACACCCCGTCCCAGGGTACAGTTCCATCTCGAGCTGACTGCACACGCGCGGCACGTTGAAGAACAATTGGAAGTCCTCGCAGGGATATTTGAACACTGCCACTTCCAGTCACTATCCAGGGACGCCGCCGCTGGCATCCTGAACTAAGACTTTGGCCTGGACGTTCAAGCTTGTAAGATATTCCAAGGGCATCGCCAGTCTATCACCTTGGATGAAGGTCACCCCGCTGGAGTTCACCATGGCGTTGCCACGAGTAATGTCCGACGCCCACGTGGAGCTGTCGTCGTCGCCACCGTCAGCAAGCCGCAAGAAAGCGAAGCCATCTTCGTCGCAGCCCAGCCCCAAAGCCTGGAGGTTGCCACGATTAAGAAAGATGGGACGCAGATGGGGAGGACAACGACAATGGGGGCAGCGGGTAGCGACGATGAAGAATTGGAAAACATCGTCTTCACTATATCCTGAAAAAAGCCGCCCTCCCCCTCTCCTCGCCCCCCCCCCCGCCCCCCTCTTCCCACCCAGTCACCTTGAAGACTTTCCGAAGACGATCTCAGACCCCACCCCAAGGTTTTCCAGCACCCACAGAATCCCGCCGTTGGTAATCTCACCAGCTTCACCCGTGATCGAGCTGAAGACGACGTGCGAGGGGCCTGAGACTGTCGATTTGACATGAAGCTCAAAGTAGTCTTGCATCTATAACCGTGGAGGGATACACGCAGCCCTCCCCCCACGCCACCTCTCCGGGGAAATGATGGGGGAGAGGGGCGACAGACGAGGGCCCGAAACAATCATTTCCGACGAATAGTTCAGACTTGGCTGCCAGGTGGCCCGATGAGCTGCAGCGGCCGGCATCTCTACCTCCACCGCCCAACCAAAGATACGCGCGAGAGACCGCGACGGTGCCCCGAAGCGGCGCAGCGCCGCCACCACACGTTCAGGGTGAGACGGCAACGTCCGAATTCCCACTTCCAATGCAAAACGAACGAGCGACCCTGCAAGCTGGCAACAGCGGAATCCCAAGATATCCCAAGGCCCCAAAAGCACAGCTCGCAAACGCGAGTCGACACGACGAAGAAAACTTGATGTTGCCCAACCGATTAAACACCGAGCCCGAAGAACCATGGATGCCAAAGCGCGCATGTCGGCCCGCCTGAAACCTGCCCAACTACACAGCTGGGATAGCACCCCGTCGGCAGCGCGGGGAGAGGCCGACGAGAAAGACGAGTCTAAGCCTCATGATTGCTGGCAGCCAAGGCTGGCTTGCCAACAGGGGGCCTGCAACGCCGCTTCACGGCCTGCCCCAAGGACTCCGAGACCTGCACAGCCCCCGCTGCCTTCTGCAGCTTGATGCGGGCCATGGAGTCGCCGACGCTCTTGGTGAGGCTCTCGGCGCGCTGGGCGCGGGTAGGGATAGCCTCGGCAAGCTTCCCAATGGTGTAGATGTGGATGTTCCTGCCGAGCACCCTGATGAAGGCGGAGCACATGTTAAAGTTGTCATGGATCGGCGTCTGCACTGTCAGGACGCCGAGGCACCCCATGTCCTCGGAGGTCAACATCACGCTGATGTTGCCGACGCGGTGCCAGAGGTTCACGGAGTCAGCCTTCATCGGCGAGGCAGCCGCGCAAAATCTCGCATCCACAATCCTTCCTCCATCCTCCTTTCTCCGCCCCCCACCCCTCCTCCCCCCCCTCTCTCCGCCCCCTCCTCCCTCCTTCCCCTCCTCATCCTATTCTTCCCCCCCCCCCATCCTCCCCCTCCTACCCGAGCTAACCCGCCATCCCCAACCCCACCCCCCCCCTCCTCCGCACCCCCCCCCCCCCCCCCCCCCCCCACGACGAGTCGCAACAAGACTGCGCAACTGCTGCATACTCGACACCAACAACACTCAGCCACGAACAACAATGACGACAAGACTGTAGGAGTTGGAATGGGGGGTGGATGCAAGGTTTGCGCAACTACCCTCCGACGTCGGACCTCGCCAGCACCCTCCACGGCGCGCAGGCTCCAGACGCCGAACCCAGGAGCGAAGGGGTTCTTCACCAGCACGGGGATCTCGCGCTTGAAGAAGCCACCGTTGAGGTTCAGCAAGTCACCCCGACTGTCAATGAGCTGCACGATGACCTGTGCGAGGTAAACCTTCACAAGCAGGTCGCCAGACAAAGGATGCTGAGGATGCACACCACACAACACCCACATGATGTTGAAGAGAACCTTGGACGATTTCTGCACGACGGCAGTGACCACCGCATCAGGGATGGGAGTCTTCGTCTTGCCCTGCAAGACGCCCCACACCCATGACGGAGGAAGCTTGTTGAACGTGTCCACGCTCTTCTCGTCGAAGCACGGCTTGTCGCCCAGCTGCCCGATGGCGTCGGCGCCGCGCTTGATACCTTTCAAGATATTTCCCAAAGAGCCCACAGTGCGTCCACTGATAATCTTGGCGGCCACCTGGGTCCTCTTGAAGTCGCCGCTGAGAAGGTCAACGGACAGGTTCGCAACCAAGCTCAAGTGATCGCGCTCCAGCTCCTCGAGACCACTGCGAGTATTGCCCAGCTTCCCGACGAGCAGCTGGGAGAGCTGGCGCACCGCAGGCAGGACCTCCTCTGGCACATCAAGACCAGAGGACGAGCTGGATCCGTGATTGCTCACCGATCGCGAACTGGCCATGGTGCGTTCCAGCTCGAAACTGTGAGCCGACTGGTGCTAAACCCTTGGAGAGGAGGACTTGAAACCAAAATGGATACGGCCACTGCAGTGCAGGAGGGGAGGTTCGGTTGTCTACGGGTTGGTAGGTTTTGCGCCCGCCAGCTTCCGTAAAACATTGCCTCCGCCGGCTTCCAGGCTGCGCGAACAGCCGTGTAGTTTTACTTCCGCCAGGTTCCTCCGCTACTGGTAGAATCATAGCGTTGCTTCCGCCAGCTTCCGCGAGGTTTAGTTTCCGCAGGCGTCCGTAAAGCTTTGCTCACGCCAGCTTCCGCTCCCCCCCACCTTGTGGGGCTCTGTAAGCAGGCGCTTTACAGGCGTCCGCGCGAACCTCCAGCCCCCGATCCCTGTGTGAGTGTGAATGCACGGCACAGAAGTGTCTCGATAGGAACCGTGTCTCTGAGCGCATGTATGCTCATACGCAATCCGCCCCAACTGGCAACAGACCATGGTTCACAACGGTGTTTGTCTTGCTTGTCCGTTTTCCCTCCTCCCTTATCCTCCTCCTCCTCCTGCCCCTCCCCCCTCTCCGCGTCCTCCTCCCCCTTCGCCTTCCCCTCCTCTCCCCCTACCCCCCCCTCGACCTGCTTTGGTCCTCTGCCCCCGGCACCCTGGAGCTTCGGCAATCAAGAGCGGGCCCTGCCCCTCCAAGGAAGACGAGGAGGATGAGGAGGGAGAAAGAGGAGGGAGGAGGAGGATGCGGACTGACTCGGTTAAGGTGATTCCTACAGCACTCCAGAGGCGCTGCAAAGTTTGAAATTGATCGCGTTTTTGGGATCGGGCCCCTGTTTTCTTTTAGTGAGATATGGCGACACATGAGTTTCCCATAATTCGCTGCGGCGAACGGGGTCCAGGTTCCGAAAAATTGGAACACATAGGTCGCCAGAAACCCCTGGGGAATCTGGCGACCTCTGGTTTCCCATAACTCGCCCACGCCAGCGGCCCCGCGGAATTTCACTGAATTCTAGACGCCGCGCAAATCCGCCGACCCTATCGGCGCGTGGACCAATGGACCCCCTGTCGGCGCACGCTCAGTCGACGCATCCGTTGTCCTCTTTCCCTGCGTTTCCGTCGTCCACTTTCCCTGCGCCCTCCTCTTCAAGCCCGCCAGCGAATGAAAACCGCAGCAACGCCGCACTTAAGTCGAAGGGAAGCCCCTTCCCTTCGATCCCTCCCCCGCCGAAGGGGGGGGGGCCCGGGGTGGTCCTGGGGGGGTCCCCGGGGGGGGTCCCGGGGCGGTCCCCGGGAGGGATCCCGGGGGGAGGGCGGGGTCAGCCACGCATCCGCCCCCGGGCGCCCCAGAGCCCCAAAGAAACGCCAAGACGCGCCCAAGAGGGCCCCAAGCAGGCCCAAGAGAAGGACCACGAACCGACCTTTCGAGCTGAAGACCGTATTCGGCCACATCGGGCCCTCTTGGAGGCTTCATCAGCTGTCTCTGGGCGATAGTGGGCGCATCTTGGGCCGACTTGGAGCGGCGGGAAGCCGAAAAGACGTGAGCACCTGAATCCGTCAAAAACCTTTCCAACAAATCAAAAAAAATTGCGCATCTTGAAGTCTTCTCGGGGGTGTTCTTCGAGGCCTCGTGGAGCGTCTTCGAGGCCTCTTGGGCCGTCTGGAGGCCATCGCGGGCGTCTTGGCGCGATTTTTGGGCGTCTCGGGGCCCTCTTGGAGCGTCTTTGGGCCCTCTTGGCGCTCTCTGGTGGCGTTTTGTCGGCCTCAGGGGGGCCCCAAGCGCCCTGGCACCCGCGTTTGTGGCTGGGGCTGCGGCCCAGGGCCCCCCCGGACCTATCCCCCGTTATATGTATAACCGCAGGAAGCATTTAAGAACCCCCCCCGGCGATATCTTAGCACCGCATTTTTATTCGATATTCCGAGGGGCCGAAATAACCGAACGAGAGGTTTAGCACCCGGACACAAAACAAATTCGCGGAGGCCTGGCCCCTGGGCCACAATCGAAATTCGGAATTCAAATCTGCGCGGCCCTCATGAAAGACTCAGGATGTCGCTTGCTGCTTGGGAAATTCATGCAATGATACTAGTATTAATATTCGCAAGCACATTTGATGACTCCTAACGACTTGAATGGGTCCATCAGGTTTCATACAAGTTCCGCAGGATTCTCAAGGATTCCTACGGATTCACAAAGATTCGCCAGGATTCATAAAAAGATTCAAAGGATGTCCAGGGATTCCTGAATATTCCCAAGGAACCCAGAAAGGATTCCTCAGGAATCTGGAGAATTCCAAAAGATGCGCAAGAATTCCTTAAGAGACCTAAAAGGTTTTCCTTTACTGCTTATGAATTCCTGTTCCTTGTCTTGCTCCTCCTTCTCCTCTCCTCCTCCTCCTCCTCCTCCTCCTTCTCCTCCTCCTCCTCCTCCTCCTCTCCTCCTCCTCCTCGTCCTTCTCCTTCTCCTCCTCCTCCTGCGAATCCCACTGTTTCCTTCTCTGGCTCCGCCCGGAGCCTGCTCGATGAAGATCGACTCGCGCCCTGAAACTTTCCACGCACGCGCGAGCCCCGGGCACGTGACTCCTGAAAGCCTACTATGAGTTGATCTGAAATGGCAGCGGCAGCGGGCATTCGTGCTATCCCTCACTCACTGCATCAGGCAATCCACCCTGCGTTTTACATTCACTCAAAATTCTAGTTGCCTGATGCCTTGATCTGCTTGACCATGGCCCTGATCAATCGTCGGCCTCAACCTTCGTCATCGACAGGCCGAACGATCTCTCCAGCACCGCCAAAATGGCATCTCTCTGCGGCGGAAATTTGCTCATCTCCATCGTCACAGCCACTGCGACCGCCTCGATCGCCTCCTTGTACTCGATGCTATCCTTCGGGATCTCGACGCGCTCAAGCTTCACGAAACCTTCCTCTTCCTCCTTCAGCACGCTGGAACGGGCCGCCCCTTTGCCCCCGGTCTCCCACGGTGGGAACCTGAGAACATCTTCCACAAGATCGCATCCTTGAGGAATCTCCATCTTCATTTTCGGCGTCTTCACCTGCTGGGCGTACTTCATCTCCAGCTCGGCCAGCTGCACCACCATCGCGTCCTCCACCGTCGCTGGACAGCTCACCTGGATGTAGTTCGTACTGCCGTGGTACGACAGGGTCACCTTGATGCCGCGCGTCGCGCCGGCGAGGCCAGAGTCCAGCACCATCGCCGGAATGGTCACGGACATCTTCCTAGATGACGACACACACTTGACTATCGTCGGATATGGACTTGCCACTGTCGTCAGGCTCTCGAGCAAGCTGCGTACACTGTCAGGATCTCCGACAGCACTCACTCCAACCATCTCGCACACCACGCGCGAGACCTGCTCCACTGGGGGCTGAGGTGCTCCGGCATGGCCCGAGGAAAGCTCCCTGCGGACGCGGCGACGCTCACGTTCAGCAGCTGCTGACTCCAGCGTCACTGACTCATCTGCCAGCTGATATACACCTGATCGCACGCATGCTCTGAGAAGATCATGAGCATCAGCCTTCTCCTTCGTAAGAGCGTCCGCCAACATCAACGACGTGGGCCCCCACCGAAGGCACCCCTTGAACCTCTGGAGGGCCTGCCGGGCAATCATCATCTCCACTGCACATCGCCTATCCTCGAGAGCCCCTGGAGACCCAATCTTGTTTATATGATCATATGCGGATTTAGCATCGACGATGGCGATAGCCTCGAACCTCGAGAAACTCGCAACGATTTTCCAGAGTAAACTGTGGAAACATAGCCCCCGCAAAGAAACACATCACCCATTCCATATGTCCCACTCCGTCTGATAGTACCGATGCCTCCCCGCCCAAGGACGATCGCATGGCTCGTTTGAGCCGGTCGCTTCTCCAGATAAGAGGGTTCCGAGGTGATACTGCTCCCTTCTGCATTCCGGGGTCGGTCACGCTCAGCACATAGCCCCCCTGGGTTATCCTAAGACCGTCGTTCTCTCCTATGGCAAAGTCGGCGTGGATCATCATGCGAATATCTTTCAGAGGGATCGGAAAGAAGCGAATAGTCAGATCCTTATGCTGCCGAGCACGTCGCACAAGCATACTGGCATCTTTTATCTCCTTTACAGACGGGTGCGGCATCAGCTGCTGGTTGCGGCTGACCTGGCATGATAGATCCGGTCGAGACTGACCTGCCAGCCAATTACCAGCTTGATTCATTGAAATAACAGCCGAGATCTCTCCTGGAAGTGCCTTGCCGTCGTTTGGGGCGTTCCGTCTGAGTTTTACTGGCTTCATTTCTTCCGCATACTTCTTTTGGGATTGCACAATCATACCATCCGGTAGTTGTCGTAGCCATGAGCCCGTAAACTCCCCTTCCCCATGGCGCCACTTCCTCCATGGAAATCGCTGCTTCAATTTGGACATCGCATCTTCCCATCGTGCGCCCCTGCCTCCTCCTACCGCGTCGCCCACGTGGATACCGAAAATGCCACAAAGAGCCCCGGGGGCCCCGTATCTGGAACCTTCAGGAATACAGATCGGCATAGACGGCACTTCCTTGTTGGATTTCACGGGCTCGAACAGCATAAACAGGCAGGGATCGAGAGGATGGGCCACGAAGCCAATCTCCTCGGCATAGCGCTTAAAGGTGGAATACCACCGCTGTGGCTGGTCAACTCCGCCGTAGCCGTTCACAAGCTCGTACAGCTGTTCTGGGTGGTGGCCCTTTGGAGTATGATTTTTCGGGGGACACACGAAGACGGGCCCATTCGGACGTGATTCAGCATCAGCTTCCAGAAAAGCTCCCCGGATATCTCCCAGGACCAGCTGAAAACGAGCAGAGGCCACCACCTGTAAAAGAGTTGCCTTACCAGTCACAGACAAAGTTGGACTCTGAGTCTTGCCAGCGCGCACCATGTCCAATACATCCGGGTCCTTAAAGCCTTGGACCGTCATGCGACATCGTAACTCTGTATTTCCATCGTCGTCAGTCTTCAACGTCAAAACTGGCCTGGAGGGTAAAATCCGATCTGGAACTTCTAGTCGGAGTCGCCGGGATTATTCTAGAGACCTGGGTTTCCATGCCTTCTGCTCCGAGATTAGTTTTAGGTACTCCTTCTGATAGGCCGCCTCCACCTGCTGCTTACCCTCCTTCGTCATCCACCCCGGGACTTTCTCACGCTCCTCCTTTCGTCCTCTAGCTAGCAAGACTTCGGCCTCCGTGACTGCCAGGATCGGGGCCTCGTCGTCGCCCTCGGCGGTGACCGCACCGCAGTCGACCAGGGGAATCTCAGCACAGCCGACATCAGATAAACCTGGTGGGCCTGCAAGCCTAGGTTGTTTCCGGACTGGGAGGTCCTCCTCCCCTTCCGGTATCTGCTGGAGCTGACCTCGATCGGGGACCTTCTCGGAGCTCCTCTTTGAGGCTGTCGGGTGTCTCGGGTCCCCCACGGGCACTCTGGATTTAGGGTACTGGGGCGCTGGAGTCGGATCTGGAGTCGGATCTGGAGTCGGAACACTCGCCGAACTACCTCGCGTCGCATCGGTCGTCGTCCCTGGAGTCGGATCGTCGCCATTCGATTGCTGCTCTTCCTGCTGCTTCTCCTCCGGATGATCCCATGCTGGATGCTCTTGCTCCTCCTCATCCTCCGGGCCCTCTGGGGGCCGTGGTCCCTTGGTGATGTCCTCGAAGTATCGACCCTGAAGATTGTCCAAATCCACCGTTGTCGATCGAAGCTCGGCCTCAACGAGTCCCCAGGCGGTCCGTTCCTCTTGCGTGGCAACCCGAAGATGTTCAGGCGATGCCTTCACTAAACTTCCAGGAAGAGCAACCCAGTAGTTGCCTCGAACAGGTCCTACACAGATACCAGGACGCCATCGATAAGAGGACTGTTTTCTGGCGATAGCTCCCTTCATTTTTCTCCAGACTGCAACCATATCCCCAGCCTGATAAACTCGATGGACCCGGGGTCGAGCATCCAGTGCTACGCGAGCAGCTTTCTTCTCGTTATGCGCTAAAATCACACGGCGAGCCATCGCACGGACGCAGGCCGCACGAGCAGCCACAGGGTCACGCAGCAGGCAGCTGTTGGCAATCAAATTCGGGTTCTCCTGAAGCAAATCCTGGGGAACTTCTGGATTTCGGCCAAAAACGATCTGACATGGTGAAACGCCTCCAACATTCAACATCGAGTTCTTTGCTTCTTGGAGCTGAGCAACGCACTCGAGCCACTCCTCCTCGTCCTGAGGTTGAAGCTCGTCTAGCATGGCCTGAAGCATCTCTTCAAACCACTTACCGTGCACCTCTGCCTTCCCATTATGTTCCTTAGCTGTGCCTGCCGTGTCTACGATGATCGTCCCGTCCCTGTCCATGGCATCCTGAAACACTACCGAGATGTTCGCACTGCCAGCATCTACCTTCAGCCACTTGGGCCTCATGAGAGGCCGAGTCCAGTTGTCACGATACGCGCGCAAAAGTACATAGGAGGACTCGGTCTCACCTTCCCGGAACGGGGCCATCACGTGGAACGACGAAGCATCACACACCATATTTAGACACTTCCGACGCTCACCAGGAATATAGTAGGGAAGCTCTTTCACATCCATGCGCACCATCTTCAGATGTGGTTGTAGAGTCGGAGGGGAGCTATACCTAGCAATGCCGGGTCGTTTCCGAGATGCACACTCATCACAGTAAAAGTTCGCCGCCTGTCGGATGGCCTCGGAACTCGCGTTCGCATGTCGTAAGTGTCGGATCACCGTCGCCACCGTCGCATGTCCCAAATTTACGTGTAGCCGTCGGAAGGCTGCTTGAAAACTCTGGGGTCGTCTCGGGACCCCCTTACCTCCGCCCTCGCCCTCGTCCTCCACAGCATGCACCACCGCCTCCCCCCCGCCGTCCCGGATCACATTTGCCTTGGAAAAACCTTGAAGGATCTTACGAACCAGTTTCGTCGGATAGATCTGGGTGTACCTGGGAAGAGACATACCGAGTCCCGGTAGCG
Organism: Prorocentrum cordatum; assembly: GCA_963575745.1. NCBI lineage: Eukaryota > Dinophyceae > Prorocentrales > Prorocentraceae > Prorocentrum > Prorocentrum cordatum. The sequence goes on from CAUYUJ010005184.1 coordinate 20,432, forward strand.
GGCTCCCGCCCTCGGTCCTAACATGTGCATGGCCGCCACAGCACGGGAGCGTCAGCTCACGAGCGGCCTCAGGCGAGGATGAAACGAACTTCCAGCGCTTGCTCAGGAGTCCTGAAATCGGATGTCGGAGACCCACTCGGCACCCACTGGTAATCCCCGTGAAAACCTTTCGATTCTGCAGGAGTCGTTTCATGGGGCGTAGGTTGTAGGTCGTAGCCGTCGGAGGAGCCTCGAAGAGGAAGCGCCGCCCCTTGGACATCTGGTATTCTGCAATCCCAACACACTCGAAAACGTACCTCTTAGCTTCTAGAACTTCCCGAAGATGTTCTGCCAGGTCGACTCGTTTACTGTCCGGGGTCATATTCTGGAGGGCCGTTAGCTCTTTCGCAGGGAGGTACCATGATGATCCACTCGGGCTCCTCAGTTTCGATTCGGCCCCACAAGTCCTTCAGGTCCCCGGGGGCCCGGGCGTCCCAGCCATTCACCTTATCGAACGAGCCCATGTCCGCCATGCCGTACTGTGGGGCCACCGGAGCAACCCGTGGTGGTGAGAAAATCCCCATCACGCCTGGAACCCGAACGCTGAGAATCTCCACGTCCTCATTGGCCTCAGGGCGCCGGCCCGGCCCTACTGAAAATGGTCGTCCAGCTTCTCGATCTTCAGCTTCGAGTCGTCCACCGACGCGTCTGGGATCTTCAGATTCTTGAACGTCCTCCCCAGCAGGTCGACCTCGAAGTGTCCACTGCCCTCTGCTTCACGTACAAGTACGCTGACTCCAAGACGCTTGAGGTGGAGCTGGTTCTCCGCCATGTCGAGAGTCGCCTGCAGCATCTTCATCACGGGCTTACTGATCAGGAGCCCGGCAGATCCCTCAATCACGTAGCAGAGGATCTTCACCCGCCGGTTCACCTCAGGGAACAGCCACTGGATCCAGCAAGCCTCCTGGGATCGTCTCAGCTTGCCATCGTAGCTCTTGAACCTGATGCTCGCCACGTCCTTCTCCCACTCAGGCTCGATGCCCGTCGCCTCGGTGTGCTTCTTCAGCGTCTCCGTGCCAATCAGGGCCATGCCACACCCTGAGTCCAGCGCTCCACACCCGGGGGCGTGGCACGCACACACTTCAGCCTCTGGCTCCTCGTCGTTCGCCTCCTCGATCTCGCCCTGATCTGCCTCCCGGTCGTGATCTCGACGCTCACGAGCCAGCCGTCGGAAGCGCTCCTCGTTCGTCAGCTTCGTGATCAGCGACGCCTTGCCGTCCTTCGACCATGACGCCAGCAGGATGCCCACCTCGCTCCAGATGTCGCCCATCGCGTAGTGAACCTCCAGATCGCCCTCACGCACCATCATCACCTGCACGGCTCCCTGGATCACTGGCTTGGACGGGTACGCGCGCTTCATGAAACCACCTGGTCGTCTCTGGCCACTCGGTGGTGTCTGCTGTCCTTTTCGGTTGGGGCAGTACTTGCTGAAGTGGCCAACCTGTCTACACAGAAAACACCTGTTTCGGTCCGTGAGTCGTCTGTAGTTCTCCTTGGAGGGCAAACCTCTCTGCAACTTCTCTCTCGTCATTGCTGTCCTCGTCTCCTTCCACGTAGCCAATATGTCGATCGCGTCTTCCTCGTCGATGGGGCCGTCCTCGTGCAACAGCTCGTTGATCTCCGCCTCGACGCTGTCTGGGACCGATGCCGTCTCTGTCTCCGCCGCAGGTGCCCACGGCTCCGAAGACTGCTCCATCCACTCGTCCTCCTCCGGAATCGCCTCGTGCACGTTGGCCGTCGGCATCTGCTTCGGGTACGCTGTCCGAATCGCCGCCGACATCGCCGCGAAGTCCCACTGACGCTGACTCGCCGCCAGCACTACAGCGCGGCGCTCCATGCCGAGCCTTGCCCCTCTCAGGAGCAGGAACCCTTGTGCCACCGGAGGTAGCTCAACTCCTTCCTTCCTCGCCTTCGCGAAGACGGTGCGAGCTCGTCCCGTATACGCCGACGAGGTCTCTCCCCGCTCGATGGTGAGTCCGAACACGCTCTCGAGGGCGTCTCCGATCCTGTCACTGGCCTCCTTGTCAGGAAACCACTCATCAAGAGCGCGGAAGAGGGCCATCTCCCCGTGCTCTTGCTCCAGGTCCGCGAGCTCCAGGTGCTCGCAGGCCTTCTCCGCCTCGTCGTCCAAGAGCGTCAGCACCAGCGGTCCGACCGCCTCTGGCGGCAAGCCACGCCTGACCTCCACGGCCAGCTTGGCTCCGATCCAGCGCTTCCAGCTCTTGTACTCCGTCGCCGCGTCGTTGCCGCTGCCAGACAAGCGACGCCACTGTCCGCTTGACTGACTCCCCTCGGCATTCGTCCTGGCCGCCATCGTCCTCGCTGGAAGACTCGACTTGGCTCAAGATCAATGCGAATCCCACTGCTTCCTTCTCTGGCTCCGCCCGGAGCCTGCTCGATGAAGATCGACTCGTGCCCTGAGACTTTCCACACACGCGCGAGCCCCGGGCACGTGACTCCTGAAAGCCTACTATGAGTTGATCTGAAATGGCAGCGGCAGCGGGCATTCGTGCTATCCCTCACTCACTGCATCAGGCAATCCACCCTGCGTTTCACACCTCCTCCTCATTCTCCTCCTCCTCCTCCTGTTCTCTCTTCTGATATGCTGGCCTCTTGGAAGAGATTTCTCATTCAAAACCCTTCTAGAAATTGATTTTCATCGGCCGTCCTAGGGGAAAGTCCACGAGAGGGTATCCCGCCCCCCACCGCACCGCGGCGTTATCTTAGCACCCGGCCACGCGAAAAAACACTCCAGTTCTATTCCTGCGGGTGTCCTAGGGATTCCTAAGGATTTACCAAGGATTCTTAAGGATTCCCTTACGATTCCTGCGCCTTCTTAAAGCTTTCTGTGGATTCCTCAGAATTCCATAAGACTCCTTTAAATTCCCAAGGGCTCGTCTGAAATTCCAAGGGATTCCTCATGAATGCTAGGATTCCTAAGGATTCCTACAGGGTCCTCAGGATTCCTGAGGATGCCTAGAGATTCCTAAACATTCGTTCTCCTCCTTCTCTTCCTCCTCCTCCTCCTCCTCCATCTCCTCCTCTCCTTCCAGTGCTTCAGACTTGTGAGCGACGCTTCCATCTCATCAAGAATCCTATCTGACCTGGGCAAGACACAGGACAATCTGCCGACGATCCGTTCTGAATCAACTGGAAAGGCTGAGAAACCTGGGAAAGTTGAGAAACCTGGGGAAGCTGAGAAACCTGGGAAAGCTGAGAAAACTGAGACAACTGAGAAGCTTTCCCTGCTCCTGCTTCTCCTCCTTTTCCTGTTCATGTTCCTTGTCTTGTTCCTCCTTCTCCTCTCCTCCTCCTCCTCCTCCTCCTCCTCTCTCCTCCTCCTCCTCCTCCTCCTCCTCCTCCTCCTCCTCCTCCTCCTCCTCCTCCTCCTCCTCCTCCTCCTCCTCCTCTCTCTCTGATCTGCTGGCCTCTTGGAAGAGATTTCTCATTCAAAACCCTTCTAGAAATTGATTTTCATCGGCCGTCCTAGGGGGAGGTCCACGAGAGGGTATCCCGCCCCCCCCGCACCGTGGCGTTATCTTAGCACCCGGCCACGCGAAAAAAACAATCCAGTTCTATTCCTGCGGGTGTCCTAGGGATTCCTAAGGATTTATCTAGGATTCTTCCTCATCTCGTCTCCTCCTCCTGCTCAGGAGAAGGCCCAGAGGGGAAACCCCAGGTGACTTGGGCCCTGACAGGCCTTGGGCCCCGAGGGAAGGGGGGGGGCGCGAGAGGAGGAGGAGGAGGAAGGAGGAGGAGGAGGAGGAGGAGGAGGAGGAGGAGGAGGGGGCAGGAGGAAGTTCGTGGGTGGAGGAGAGGAGGAGGAGGAGGAGGAGGAGGAGGAGGATGATGAGGAGGAGGAGGAGGAGGGCTCCTGGTGCCAGGTAACGCTTCCAGGGTGCGGAAAGGTTATCGATTTGCCGGAAGGGGGGGGGGGTGCTTAAATGCTCCCTGCGGTTATGTGCACTCAACACGTGAAAATTTCAGCCCAACGACCGGCTGGCAGATGCAGACACAGAGGCCGCAGAACTGGGCCTCACTCCGCGCTGCTCCCAGGCATGCTGGTCACGCGGCTGTTGCTGAAACCGCTTGTGTTCGCCTCATAAGCGTAAGCTGTCGGAGCTCCGCGCGAATTTCGTGGATCGGCGCTGAAGCCCTGGCGGCGCCTCCGGCGCCGCCGCTGGCGCGCTCCACACGCAAGCGAGGGCGGTTTTCAGCGCAGATCCAAGAAATCTGCACGGACCTCTGACAATTTTGTTTACTCAGTTTTTTCTTCCTCAAGCCTCGCTCGCGCCGCTGCTTGCACTGCCCCATGCGTACTGGTTGCAGGCATGATGCTCTCGGTCGTGCTGCTGCCTGCCCGCCTGTCCTGCGCGGCAGCCCGCCGGCTCGCGCCGCTGCCTGCTGCAACGCGCCCAGCCTGGGCAGCCGCCGCAGCCGGGGTGCCGGCGCCGCCAACGCCAGCCCCGACCCGGCGCGACGCGCGCGCGTGCCCAGGTCGACGAAGAGTGTGGAAGAAGAGAAGAGCCTGGAGTTAAGTCGGGCCTGTCCCCCTACAGGGGGATTTTCGACGAAAAATAAAAAATACCCCAAAGATAGTCCAAAAAAAAATCTAAAAATAGTCTGGGGACTATTTTTTGAATATTGTATGACCTTTTTGGGTTATTTTTGGGATCGGACACGCCCGACATAAGCCTGGAGCATGACTCGGCGACTCCGAGGGGTGTGGTTTGCAACTGGCACCCTGGGGGGCACCCTGGGGGGCGGCGGTCGAGACCTCGACAGAACCCTCCGCCGCGCCCCGAGGAGGCCCGACGAGGACAGTGTCGTGCTCCCCAGGTCCCAACGGTGCCGATCGCAAACCACACCCCGTCGTAACCGTACCCTTTGTAGTCGCCGAATGATCGCTGGGAAGTCCGACCGGATCTCTCTCCCGGATCGGCACGGGGTCCCCCCGCGGCGCGCCAGGGGCGCACCGGCGGCGCCGCCAGGGGTGGGCCCCGCGCCGATCCAGGAGAAGTCCGCGTGGGCCTCCGAGGGCTCCTGCCTCTGCCGGCGCTCCTGCCCCGGGAGCCGCGCGCCCGAAGCCGGCTGCAGGCCCCTGGGGCCCAGGGTGGAGCGGCCGAAGGCGTGGCGTGGCGGGGGGGATGAGAAGAGGTGGCGCGGAGGCGGCGCGTCGCCGCGAGCGGAGCTGCGGGAGCCCCGTGGAAGAGCCGCGCAGCTGCTTGCGCCAAGAGGGGCGAAGAGCTGCGGATCACGCAGGGTCCCGCGCCCAAAGCCCGGGTCACTACACCCTGGCCCCTACAGCATCCTGCAAGACCCGGCGCTCTGAATGACCCCCGCTTGATTCGACCCCCATCTCTTGAGCCCCGACACGTTCTCTGACGCCCTGGGGCCCTCTGGGGGGCGCACCAGAGCCGAGAGGCAGGCAACAGAAGCCCCCAAAAGAGAGGCCCCAGCCCACCCTGCCAGGGACTTCCGTTCTCGTCTTGTTCTATGTTGCTCCCCATCAGGACCACATTCCAGAGATAATCTCGAGCACCCAGAAGAGTATCGAAACAGTGTCTGCCCGACACGCTGGCGAAACGTCGAACAAAACCCTCCAGTTTCGATACCTTCTTTGGTGCTCGAAATTCTTTCTGGCGGTCAAGGCTAAAGAAAACTGGAGCATCATAAGTCTTGTTCTCGTGTTCCATCCCCTCCGCCGACCCCGTCCACTCCGATCCCATCCGAGCGAACCGAACTTACGCCGCGATTTACGCGGGCCGCCAGCGTGGCAGCCTGAGCTGGAAACGGGACCGCCTGCGCGCGACCTTACGCGGGCGGCTCACCTTCTCGGGCGACCTTACGCGCGACCTTACGCGCGCGACCTTACGCGCGGGCGACCTTACGCCAGTGTTGGCGCGGACGACCGCGCTTCTCTGCCTCGCTCACCTGGGAGGCCCATGCGGGCGCGCCCAACCGAACTCTGGCAGCCCATCCCCTTCCATGACGTCATCCTCGGGCCGCACACATAAACGTCGGCCAGAAGAGGCAGGTAACAACATGGAGAAGGAAGGCGGATAAAGCAGATCGGGTCCAGGCCCTCCCAAAAATAACAAGACACCGCAAAAGCGCATCGATTCTTGAAGTAGGAAGGCGCTAGAAGCAGATCGGGATCTGGGGTTCCAAAAACACCTGCTTCCCACGCCCGGCGTGCACGTCCTGCGGCGAGGCGAGGGGCACGTCGTGGAAGGGGATGGCCTGCGGCTTGCTAAGGGTCGGCCAGGCCATCCCTGAGCGTAGAGCCCCTTCGCCAGACCGCGTCCTCGGTCCTCGGTCGTCGTCGTCGCCCCCCGCGGGGCCCTGGCGGCGGCGGGCGCGCCCTCCGCCCGGCGCGCCCACGCCGCGCGCGCGCGGCGCTGCAGCGCGCTCAGGCCCGCCGGGCGCGCGAGCATCGGCCCGGCCGCGCGGGCGCGGGCGCGGCGGGGCGACGGCCCCCCTCCCCGCAGGGCTGCAGAGCGGCGACCTACCAGACCACCCCAACCCAACCCGAAGACCCGAATTTCGGCTTGGGGGGGGCAAGGGTTCCACATGTGTTTTTTCAATGTTTCCCGACCCCCCCCCACTGGAAATCGAGGGTAAATCTGAGCCTTCGGGTTGGGTTGGGGTGGTTTGGTGGGTGGTGAGAAGAGCGGCGACCAGGCCCACGGCGCAACCACTGAGCAGGGACCGGCCGTCCCGGCGTGCCTGGAGGCGTACCGCAGGCGCCCGACCGCGCTGCCGACCACAGCGAGCGCCCCAAGAGGGCAACGGGCGGATCGTTGGCCGACCACTGCGATGCGGTCGCGCGATCCACAGACCCAGGCTTCCGGCACACATCCAGGCTTGACAGGACAGGGCAGGATGCTGAGTACGTGCCGCGCGCGCGCAAGGCACGTACTCAGGCGTGTGCACAGTAGGGCCCCACAAGAGACCTTCCGGACGTTCCTTGATTTTTGGCGTGGGAGCGTCACGCTTTCCGCAGCAGAACCCTCGAAACCCAAGAGACCCAGGAGGGCACCCTGGAGGCAAGCAGGGTGTTTCTGGGTATGGGTCTCCACTGTACCACGTAATATTCTTGGAACAGAAGGCTGTTCCAAGAACAGAAACAATGTTCTAAGAATATGAAGCCGATACGTTGAAGCAAGACAGTCCCAGCCAGAAATGTTCTGAGAACATTTCGCGCAAACCACAAAAGGTTCTTAGAACATTCTTTGGTGGGCCTATAGGCAAGCCAGGACGCTTCGCCACTGCCCGAAACCAGTCCCTCGGAAAGGCCGAACGTACTCCTGGGACAACGCACCCCACAGCGATTCCGGCCACGGTGGGCGCCAAAACGCAGCCGTTGGGCGCCCCGTGGTGGACCCTGCGGCCCGCTCGCCAGGACACGTCTGTTCTGGGGGTACTTTCGGTCCCCCCGGATTCCCCACCATCCACCGCGAATCTGCACCAGCGCGGTCTGAAGCGAGCCGAGGGGAGAGAAGAGGAGCGGGAGGAGGAGGTCGATGAAGACAGCCTCCACGGGCGCCCCCAGAAGCCCCACCCACCCACCCCGGGGGGGAAAACAAAAAACACCCGAGACGTCGGAGATCGGGGAGAAGGAGAGGGACAACGGCGACGACGGCGACGAGGCCAAGGCGGGGAACACTCCGAAAAAGCAAAACGTCGAAAGCTGGTGCTTATGCCGCAATCTCGAAGGCCTCCCAGATGGGGTCCGAGTAGATGGGGTCGGAGGATCCCGCCGCATCGTCGATGCATCAGCGCCGTCGGCCAGGCTATGCATCGGCGCCGTCGGCGTAGAGAAGCTCGGGCTCCACATCGAGACGCATCGGGAACGCATCGGCGATGCGACGCGATCCTCCGAAACCATCTACTCGGACCCCCATCTGTCAATAACCTATGAAATAAACTTTGTCGCCGCTGGAGATCCCCTGTCCCAGGGCGGCTGGGAAAGTTGATACCCCCACGGTGGCATGTCAGGGTATAAACTTTCCAGCCGCCCTGGGACAGGCGCCCCGGTCGATGGAACGATTGATTTTACACCGGTCTTCGCCCGCTGAATCTAGAAGGCGCCTCCCCAAGGTGCGAGGACGAGGGCAGGAGGAGCCAGTCTTCAATACTCGCGACCACGCCCGTGACCGGCGCCGACCCCCCGCCCACCCCTGGTCACGCCACCATCCGCGCCGGCGCCGTCTGGGAATGAGCCATCCTCGGGCACTGCCAGGCGGCGCAGGCGCGCCATCGTGACGCGACTGGCCCCATCCCCAGCCCCCTGCCCCCCGCCCCCCCTCGGTCACGCCCGTCGTCATCGCCAGGGGATCAAAGCGTCGTTCTCCAAGAGAGGAGCAGCGTTCTGCCGGCGCCGCCTCGGCTGCACAGAAGAGCGACTCCGGGGCTTTCGCGGGGCGCGGCGGTCGGTGGGGCGCGGCTTTCGGTGGGGCGCGCGGGGGCCAGAATCGAGCGCGCCAGCCGCTGCTGCCGCAGCGCACTCGGCCATCTGGGAGCCTCCTCTGTGCCCGCACCAGAAGTCACTCTGGCGAAGAGTCGCTTACGTGGAGTTGACCAAGGGGTAAAAAGAGTCTCTAAGGTCAGGGCCCCGTAGACCCGGACACGCTAGACCCGGACACCCAACATCCCTCGAAACCAATTTTTCCAAACGACGGCACGAACAAAATACTGCACTGCAGCATTTCAAAAATAAATCTGGACACAGACCTCAAAAGCCTGCAAGACACCCCTAAACCCGGACACAAACCCGAATCCTGCAGTGCAGTAAACAAAACATGCACGGGTGCTGAAAAACGTGACTTTGCAGAAAAAGATGTCGTTTCCATGGTTTTCCGTGTCCTGGTCTATCTGTGTCCTGGTCTCTGGGGGCCTGATAAGGGAGAAGCGGCTCTATGCCGGGGGGATCAAAAAACTCGCCGTCGCTCGGACGTCCATTCCCCGTACATGTATCGGCTTCGTGCGTGCATTGTTGTCGCAGGATGGTCAAGATGCTCCTCGATGGTCCTCGCCGAGGAAAAATACACACGTCCGAGCGATGCCCCAAAAAACAGTCACCAACTTAGCACAAGGAAACGGGTCCTGAGGGAAACGGGTCCTGGACCCTGAGGCCTCCCCCAAGGACGAGATCTCCATGCTGAGCTGTTCTCCGACAAGTCCCGGGGCCCGTGGAGGGCCCGAGGGCACCAAAAACGGCGAAAGAGCCTCAGGACCCGAGTCCCTCAGGACCCGCTTCTCGGGGGGGCGAAAGAGTATCAATGTCACGCTGCCGCGGGGGCCCCATCGGCGGGTTACTGTCGATCTGCGCTGTCCTTTTCGGACGAAGAAAAAAGAATAACACGCCGATGGGGCCCGGGGCCCCCCGCGGCGGCGTGACATTTACTGGGCCACATGCGAACCATAACCCTTACCCCAAGACTTCTGAGGGGCAGGGTGGGGCTCACTCCGCTCGGGAGCTCTCGCACAAAGTGAACCCCACCCTCCCCCTCAGAAATCGTGTGGGGTAGGGGCAGGGTTCGCATGTGGCCCCCTAACATTGATACACCCTGCGAAATGCTTAAGAAATCATAGGTTAAGAAATTCATAGTCTCAGATCTTGAATAAAAACCCAACATTTCTAGCAAAAACTTAGGATGTACATTGAAACGTTGAGAATACTCGAGGCTCTGGCCGAAAACTCAAGTTTTCTTCAGCATCGCCTAAGGTGTACTCTTCCTCCCCCCCGAGCCTCCCCCGTGGCGAGCGAACAAGAGGAGCGGCTTTCTGCCAGCGCCGCCGCTCATAGCCGCCAGCGCGCGCCGGCGCCCTGCGCGCGGCGGCGGCAGGCCGTCCGCGGCCGCGCGCGGCGGGGGGGGTGGCGCTATCTCGGCCCCAGGTCGGCGCGGGACAGCGCCCCTGCGGGGCGGGGCGGTGGGGGGAACCCCATCCCTGCCCTGCGGCTCCTCCGCCAGGGGGGGTGGGCCGAGGATCGGGGGGTCCAGGACGGAGGGATCTCGAGGATCGAGGGAGGATCGAGGATCGAGGGGGTCGAGGGGGACACCGAGGAACGAGGGAGGGATCGGGGGATCGAGGCGGGGGGGGGTCGGGCGTCGGCGTCGGCCCAGGGGTCGGAGCGGGGACCAGCGCCCCTGCAGGGCAGAGGGGGGGAGGAGTCCTCCTGCCCTCCTCCTCCTCCTCCTCCTCCTCCTCCCTCCTCCTCCACCACCTCCTCCTCCTCCTGCTCCATCCCCTCCTCCTCCTCCTTCTCCTCCTCCTCCTCCTCCTCCTCCTCCTCCTCCTCCTCCTCCTCCTCCGCCGGATGAATGACGAAAACAAGCGGACCGTACGCGACGGGACCTAACGACTCCTCGCCGCGGTTTACGCGGGCCGCCAGCGTGGCCCACCGCGTGGAGAAGAGCGCGCTTGCGCGCGACCTGTCGCGGGCATTTTGCGCGCGAATGCCCGCGCAGCCGACACCATCGGCTTCCGCCAACGAGGTGGAGGGAGGGATCGAGGAGCGAGGAGGGGCACGGAGTCGAGGGACCTCGAGGATCGAGGGAGGGATTGGAGATCCAAGAAGGGAGGAGAGGGAGGCTCCTTCTCCGTCCCCTCCAGAACTTCGACGATCGAGGGGCAGTGGCAGGAGGGCCAAAGAAATCGAATCGAGATCGAAATGAATCGGATCCAGAATCGGCGATCGAAATGAATCGGATCCGGGGAAATCGGCGGCCGAGTCGGAAGACGTCGGATCGGCAGAAACTGGCTGGCTAGTAGGCCTCCACTGCGAAATCGGAATCCAAATCGGAATCCGAAGTCACATCGAATCGGAATCGAAAGCCATAGAAATCAAATCGACATCGAATTGGAGGAGTCGAAATATGCCCTGCAGTCGAGAAACCTCCACCAGCAAGGAAGTTTCGAGGATCGAGGGGTCCTCCTCATCCAGGGGGGGAGGTCGATGATCGCGGGTGCAGGGCAAAGGGAGGAACCTCCTCCTGCAGCATTGGGGGATCGAGGATCGAGGTCTTTTCGAACGCTGCCGGCCGCTCTGGCCTGCGGGGACTTTTTGAGGGACCTCCCTGCGCCATCCTCTCTCTGCCATCGTCCACCTCCTCCTCTCCCCCTCCTCCTCCTCCTCCTCCTCCTCCTCCTCCTCCTCCTCCCCTCCTCCTCCCCTCCTCCTCCTCCTCTCCCCTCCTCCTCCTCCTCCTCCTCCTACTCCTCCTCCTCCTCCTCCTCCTCCTCCTCCTCCTCCTCCTCCTCCTCTCCGGGCTCGAACTAAATAGTGTGTTCGCTTTCCCTCGTCCTGTCTTCGATCCACTTTTTGCTGCACAGCGAAATCAAGACGAAAACGGCCCACGAAATCGCCCAAACACCGTTCAGCTCGAGTCCTGCCTCCTTCTCCTTTTCCTGCTCCGTGTCTTCCGCGTCAATGCTCTGCCCAGACTCGAACCGGTTCTCAAACGCTGCGGATGCAAGACACCTGCCGCGAGCGCTCATGAATTGCGTACCGCCTGTGGTCTCTCGTGGTATCTGAATTTGTTCGTTCCTACTGTGCACATGCATTGGTGCTGATGCTCGCCGACAGCTCCAGAGACAGCGCAACTGACTACTAGATCTATGCCGTTGAAACGAGCGAAAACTGACTCAAGCCAAACCGACCCAACGACTCACCAACACGAATGCCCGATACTTCTCGCAAGTCGTATGCACCATGATGCTGAATCGCAATCATGCCGCTAAATACTTAATCCACGCCTCACGAGAACGTTATGTTCAGCATCCGTGACACACTCTGTCAGGTGTTTGCAGTATTCACCTACGATGGAATCATCGCCCTGGATGCTCACGCACAAGTTGCTGTGCACTGTTCCCTCCAAAACAGCACCGGGCATATGAGACAACGTTCGACATGGAATTTGTCAGCAAAACGTCGCTGCCATAAAATCTCGAAAGTATGGAGGAACGTGCGGAAGCAATTCATCATGTTGCGCATGTTTGACACCCAAAACTTGATATTTATATTTCCATTGCCCTGGTGGGTAGCAGCTGCCCGCCTCATCTGCAACCTCTGCATGCATGAGAGCCCAACCAAGTGTCGTTGGCCGTTGCTATGCCTGCGAATGTCCATCGCCGCGCACGGATTGGAACCAACAGGGGTCAGTTGATATTGCTGTGGTCTCATCCTCCTACGACCACCATGAAAATGTGTGATGATCTAGGCGTGCAGTAATCGTGCCCTGCCATGTTAAGGAACAGCGGGGCCGTTCTGGCCACGGCGACCCTCGGCCACGTGGTCGGCGGCGAACGAGGGGGAGAGTGAGAAATCGACGGCCTTCTCAAAAGGCTCGGAAGTCCCCCGAGCCTTCTGAGAAATGATTCAAGGCTTCCCCCCGAAGACCAAAAAAAACCTCGCAAGGGTCGGAGACTCTGTGAGAAGCCCCGCCGCCTTCTGGGAAGGCCCTTTCCTCTTCTCTGGAGGCCTCATATATGGGGTCGAATCAGATGGGGTCGAAGGATCGCGCCGCATCGCCGACGCACCGGTGATGCATCGGCGATGCATTGGCGATGCACCGGCGACGTGGAGGAAATCGGGATCCACATCGAACCGCATCGGCGATGCATCGGCGATGCGGCGCGATCAGCCGACCCCATCCACTCCGACCCCGTCTAGGAGGCCTCGAGTATCACTTCCCCCCCCCATCGCTCGCTGCCGAGAACAGGTTCCCCGACCCTCGGTGCCAGGAGCGGCCCGACGAGACCGCGGGGGAGGGAGCGGCGGCGGCAGGGCGGGGCAGCGCAGGAGGAGGAGAGCGGCAGGAGGAGGGAGGCGGCGGCAGTTGGCGGAGGAGGGGGAAGAGGAGCACGCAACAAGCTGAGCAACGCAAAAGGAGGAGGAAGAGGAGGAGGAGGAAGAAAGGAGGTGGAGGAGGAGGGAAGAGAAAGTGGAGGAGGAGGCGGCGGCGGCGATCGCATCAGGAGCACGGGTCCTCGTTTTCTCTAGCAGGCGGCTCAAACACGGCCAACTAGCACCAGCAAAAAATTAAAGCCCAAGCTCCTCGCGTGCGCTTAAAGCGGTGCATAGCACTGAGGGGGGCTCAATGTCTCGCGGACATCTCTGGACATATCCAAGGCCGCAGACACCCCGACAACACTTCGTTGCTACTAAGGAACGACTCGAAACAGGAAAAAGAGGGCAAGAAAAAAGGATGGTGGCCACTCTGGCCCCGCCAACCAGTCGCCGCTGGCTCACTGTCCAGAGGCGCCGTCGGCTCTCCGAGGGGCCCGACCCACCAGTCTAAGGATACAGGCCTCCAGAGAGTTCGAGCGGGGGTGAGTCGACGGCCTCGAAGGGCGAAGAGGAGGAGGTGTAGAGCGATTCGAAAAGCGATGTTCGGTCATCCTAAGACTCGGCCTACGAAAATCAGTTCGGCGCTCACTCAGCTGGGGCTCAGGCGGAGCAGTAGATACAGGCAAAGCCCCTTCAGCTGAAGACCGTCTGGCAGAGGTCTGTCGCGTTCTCTGCAAGGGCTGCCCCGATGTCCCACTTGTCTGTGAAATACGATGCAGGAGTTGTAATATTTTCCCGACCCCTGAGAGAAGCGGCGATCCACCGCCCGCTCCGCTGAAGTCCGAGTCCTTGTGAGTGGTCCGTGAGGAGGAGGAGGAGGAGGAGGAGGACGAAGAGGAGCAGGGAGGAGGAGCAGGACGACGAGGAGGAGGAGGGAAGCGGCTGAATTGGAGAAATCCGCCGTTCTGGCGTGTGAACTACAAGGAGCCTCAGCAAGAGCTTCAGCTCTGAGCCTAAGCAAGAGCTTCAGCTCTGCTTGGGGGGTCGCCAGGGTGGCTCTGCCGGGGAAGTGGGGAGGGGGGGGAGCCACCTGGCGTTTTCTTCATGATTTGCGCATCCGGACCGCCCCGGGGAAGGGGGGGGAGCGGGGGTTTGTTCCCCCATCTGGCGTTTTCTTCATGGCTTGCGCATCCCCAAGATATTTCGTGGGGTCCCAGGGACCCCCCTCAGATCTAGCCGCTACCGCCCCCAGGACCCTCCCCTCGGAACCCTCCCCGGACCCCCCAGGACCGCTCCAGGCACCCCCCCAGAGGAGAAGAAAGAGGACCAGAAGAATCGAGGAGGGAGGAGGCCACAGAGCCGCGAAGATCACCGAATCTAGAGCCCCCCAGATCGGCGGCACTGGCCGGAGGCCATTAAAGAATTAACTCCGGAGTTGACAGCCGGCACGGCGATCTACCCTGGGGAAAAAATAACTCCCGAGTTAATCCACGGAAGAACCGGTAGCAGGATCCTCTCTGGAAAAAAATCCGAAGCTAATCCACAAGGGAGAGGTGGATCAGGGCGCCGCCCTGGGCCCCGTGAGTTAACTCCGGAGTTAATCCACAGGGGAGGGTTGGATCAGGGAGCCGCCCTGGGCCCTGTGAGTTAACTCCGGAGTTAATCCACGGGGGAGGGGTGAATCAGGGCGCCGCCCTGGGCCCCGTGAGTTGACTCCAGAATCATCCACGGGCGCCGCCCTGGGCCCCGTGAGTTAACTCCGGAATTAATCTTCGGGGGAGGGGTGGTTCAGGGCGCCCTGGGCCCCGCGCGCGTGAATTCACTCCGGAATTAATCCACGGGGGGGGGGGATCAGGGCTGCGCCCTGGGCGCCGTGAATTCACGCAGGAGTTGAGCCACGGGGTGAGGGTGGAGCAGGGCGCCGCCCTGGGCGCCGTGAATGAACTCCGGAGTAAATCCACGGGGGAGGGGTGGAGCAGGGCGGCGCCCTGGGCCCTGTGAGTTAATCCATGGGGGAGAGGTGGAGCAGAGGCCGCCTGGGGGGGGCGCCTCCAGGCGGCCTCGGCGGGGACGCTCCAGGAGGCCTCTGAGAGGCGCTCCAGGCGGCCTGCGAGAGGCGCCCCGGGCGGCCTCTGAGACGCCCTCCAGGCGGCCTTTGAGAGGCCCTGCAGGAAGCCTCTCAAAGGCGCCACGGGAAGCCTCTCAGAGTCGCCCCGTGGAGCGTCTGATCCACCCCTCCCCCGTGGATGAGCTCCAGAGTTGATAACAAGAGAGGGGTGGATCCAGGCGCCGCCCTGGGCCCCGTAAATTACTCCATTTTTAATCCACGGGGGGGGGAATCAGAAGCCTCCGGGGGGGGCCTCCAAGAGGCCTCCTGGGGCGCCTCCAAGAGGCCTCTCAGGAGGTCCTGGGTGGCCTCTCAGAGGCCAGCTGCGGCGCCTCTCAGAAGCCTTCTTGGGGGCTTCTCCGAGGTCTCCTGGGGCGCCTCTCAGTCGTCTCCTGGGGCGCCTCTCGGAGGCTTCCTGGGGCGTCTCTGCCTCTGAGAGGCGCCCCAGGAGGCCTCTAAGAGAGAGACGCACTCTTGAAGTTGCGAGAATCCGCGCGAACAAACCTTAAACCCTGAATCCAACATGCAAGCAGGATAATGAGGATGAGACTGTTGTAGGTGATCTAGGCAATGGCGCTGACCATAGAGGCGAGACGCTGATGATGGTAAACTAAATGATGGTGACGATAATGCCTGCCAGAGCTCGAAGAGGCATCGCAGAGGCCTCTTAGAGCCCGCAGATGCCTCGCAGAGGCCTCCCAGAGCTCGCAGAAGCTTCGCAGAGGCCTCCCAGAGCTCGGAGAAGCCTCGCAGAGGCCTCTAAGAGCTCGGAGAAGCCTCGCAGAGGGCCCTCAGAGCTCGAAGAAGCCTCGCAAAGGCCCCTGAATGCTTCTGAAAGCAACACTCCTTAAAAAGAATGAAGCACGTCTGAAGAAGAAATAAGTACTTCTGAAGAAGAAATACTTCTGAAGAAGATAGATATACGTCTGAAGAAGAAAGAAGTACTTCTGAAGAAGAAGTGGAGATGACCATCTGAAGAACGAAGAACTAGTATGAAGAAAAAGTACTCCTGAAGAGGCAAGAAGTAATTCTGAAGAAGAAAGAAATAAGTAATTCTGAAGAAGAAAGAAATACGTCTGAAAATCCATCGGGGGCCCTTCCCAATACAAAACGCACTCTCGGGGAGAAGGGAGGGGGGGCCCGAGACCCGGAAATCGCCATGTTCCAAATGTCCGATTCTGAGAACCCTGTGCCCAAAAACGTTGTCATCTCTTGAAGGCGCTCTTTTTACTTCCACCGCCTGCCGCCGAGCTTCCGCCGGCGGCCGCCAGAGGAGGCGGCCTCGTTTTGCTTCCGCCGACCTTCTGCCGACCTTCCGCCGCCTTCCGCCGCAGAAGAGATGGCAACTCCTTTCGATCCTATGCAAGGCCGTTTTTGGAACGCCCCAACTGAAATCCTATCGGAGGGCCTTTTTCTCGCGGCTGGGCCACCCCGCTCAGCGTCGGGAGCGCCCAGATGGGTTTTTACCCCGGAACCGTTCCAGGGTGAAAATCAATCTGGGACCCCCCCAGTTCAAAAAAGCGCTTTCGGGGAGAAGGGTGCGGGTGTACCCGCGACCCAAAGCCGCAATGTGCCATATGAAATCTCTTCTTGGGGAGCCTTTTTCTCGCGGCTGGGCCCCCTCGCCCAATCTCGGGAGTGCCCTCGATGGAATTTCACCCCGGAACCGTCCAAGGATAAAAATCCATCTGGGACACCCCCCCCCAGCGCAAAAAAACGCTCTTGGGACCTCGAAAAAACGAAAACCATTCGAAAACCAGAAGCCCCCCCCAAACAAACAATCCGACGGCGAAAATCCCATACAACCAGAAAACCAGAAAACAGGAAAGCGGAAACAAAAACACCAACAAATTCAAGACAATCCGAATCCGAAACTCGAAACCATCCGAAGCCCGAAAAGGGAAACCCGGAACAATAAGAGGAAACACGAATGAAACAAAAAAACAAAACCCGAAACACACACACACACACAAAACAAACAAACAAAAAAAACTGAAAACGCAGAAACCCGAAATACAAAAAAACGCCAGACGCTTCGGCTTCCGATTGCTTCGAGCTTCGGTTCCGGATTGTTTCGCGTTTCGGCTGTCGGGCTTTCGTTGTCGAACTTTGGGGTCCTGTTTTCGGGCTGCGGCTTTCGGACTTCTGGTTTCGGGTTTCGGTTGTCTGGCTCGGCTTTCGGGCTTCGGGCTCTTGTGTTCGGGGTTCGGTCTCTGGGGCCCCGCGAAGGCCCCGCGAATTAACTCCAGAATGGATGCGCGGGCGGGCTGGCAGCGGAGCGCGCGCAATTGTGCGGCCCGTTCTCTGCCCACACATTTTCCTATCCCGTCGACCTGGGCCCCGTGAATTAACTCCGGAGTTCATCCACAGGGAGAGGGGTGGATCAGGGCGCCGCCCTGATCCCCGTGAATGAACTCCGGAGTTCATCCAAGGGGGAGGGGTGGATCAGGGCACCGCCCTGGGCCCCGTGAGTTAACTCCGGAATGAATCCACGGGGGAGGGGTGGATCAGAGGCCGGCTGGGGCGCCTCCAGGCGGCCTCTCAGAGGCCCTCCAGGAGGCCTCTGAGAGGTGCCGCTCTGGGCCACGTGAGTTAACTCCCGAGTTAATCCACGGGGCAGGGGTGGATCATGGCGCCGCTCTGGGCCCCTTGCAGTAACTCCGGAGTTGATACACAGGGGAAGGGTGGGTCAGAGGCCGCATGAGCCCCTCCAAGCTGCCTTCCAGAGGCCCTCCAGGAGGCCTCTGGGGGGCGCCGCCCTGGGCCCCGTGAGTTCACTCCCGAGTTAATCCACGGGGGAGGGGTTGGATCAGAGGCCGCCTGGGGAGCCCCCAGGCGGCCTCTCAGGGGTCCCTCTGAGAGGCGTCCAGGAGGGCCTCTGGGGGGCCTCTGAGAGGCCGCCTGGAGGCGCCCCAGGCGGCCTCTGATCCACCCCTCCCTCATGGATTAACTCTAGACTTCACTCACGGGGCCCAGGTCGGCACCTCTCAGAGGCCTCCTGGAGGTCCTCTGGAAGGCCACCTGGAGGTGCCCCAAGCGGCCTCTGATCCACCCCTCCCCCGTGGATGTACTCTGGGGTAAATGCACGGGGCCGCGCCGTGATCCACCCCTCCCCAGTGGATTAACTCCGGAGTTAACTCACGGGGCCCAGGGCGGCGCCTGATCCACCCCTCCCCCTGTGGATTAACTCCGGAGTCAACCCACGGGGCCCAGGGCGGCGCCCTGATCCACCCCTCCCCCTGTGGATGAACTCCGGGGTTCATTCACGGGGATCAGGGCGGCGCCCTGATCCACCCCTCCCTTGTGGATGAACTCCGGAGTTCATTCCCGGGGCCCAGAGCGGCGCACCGGTACATACCCCTCCCCCGTGGATGAACTCCGGAGCTCATCCGGGAGGAAGAGGCTGGCTCGTGGATCCGCTTTCCCGTGGACTCACTCCAGAGCTAATCTACGAAGTTAATCTGCGAAATGCATTACACTCCGGAGCTAATGTCTGATTAACTCCTGGTTTCATCCATTTCGGACGAGGAGGAAGAGGAGGAGGAGGAGGAGGAGGAGGAGGGAGGAGGGAAGAGGAGGAGGAGGAGGAAGGAGGGAGGAGGAGAGAGGAGGACGAACGCAAAATGGCGATCATTTCAGCGCGGGCGGAGACGTGCGGGAGGCGGGCGCCGCCTGGCGGGGGCGGCGGCGGCAGCCCCGCGTGCTGGGCCAGCTGCCTCCGCGCTCGACGACGACGACGACGATGACGACGACTGCGACGCCGGCGACGGCGGCGGCGGCGGCGGCGGCGGCGACGGCGGCGACGGCGACGGCGACGGCGGCGACGACGACGACGACGGCGGCGGCGCTGGCGACGGCGGCGGCGACGGCGACGACGGCGGCGACGACGACGACGACGACGACGACGACAGCGGCAACGACGGCGACGGCGACAGCGACGGCGACAGAGACCGACGAGGACGGCGACGACGAGGACCACCACCACCACCACGACCACCACCACCAACACAGCCACGACGACGACGACGACGACGACGACGACCACGACGACGACGACGACGACGACGACGACGACGACGACGATGGAGATCCGCCACCGTGCCCCCCTGGCACGCTGAGGCGTGGTAGAATGCCAGGGGGCGAGGGAGCGCGCCCGTGGAACACTCCCAAAGAGGGGGAGAGGGGGAGGTCCCCCCTAAGCCACCTTCCCCCCACCCCTGAAGCTCCCCTGCCCAAGCCCCCCCCATCCTTCCCCCTGTTTTACACCCGTCGTTCCCCCCCCCCCGCTCCCCCCCTTTCGCGCTCAGGAGACGATCCCCCCCATTTCCGAAGGAGGGGGGGGTTCAGCTCCCTCCCCCATTTGAACGCCCCCTGCCGGAAGCCCCCCACCTCCCCCCTGTCTTTCCGCCCTGCGGAAACTACCCCTGTCTCCCTCTTGTCGCGCTCAAGAAGCTACCCCCCTCTCCTGCTCGAAAGAGGGGAAGCGTAGCTACCCCCCCGCTCCCTTTGGACCCCCCCTGCTGGAAGGCCGACCCCTCCCCTCCCCCCATTTTGGCTCAAGGGGGGGGCTTGGAACCCCCTCCACCGCCCCCTTCGGCTAAAGGGCGCTGAAAATCAGCAAAGCGCCGAAATCAAAATGGCGCCGAAAACGGAAAGAGCGCCGAACACCAGAAGCGAGCCGAAAATCAAAGGGGCGCCCAAAACCGAAAGGGCGCCGAAAACCGAAGGTGCGCCGAAAACCAACAGGGCGCCGAACACCAAAGGAGCGCCGAGAACCAAAGGGGCGCCGAAAACCAGAGGGGCGCCGAAAACCAAGAGGGCGATGACGCGCCGAGAACCAAAGAGGAGCCGAAACCCAAAGGGCGCCACAAAGGCAACGGGGCGCCGAAAACCAAAAGGCGCCGAACACGAAAACAGCGCCAAAACCAACAGAGCGCCAGAAACCCAAAAAGGCTCCGAAAACCAGCGGGGTACCGAAAACCAAACATGCGCCGAAAACCTGAAGAGCGCCGAAAACCAGAGCAGCGACGAAAATCAGAAGAGCGCCGAGAACCAAAGAGCACCGAAACCAAAAAGGGCGCCGATTACCACAGGGTCGCCGAATTCCGAAAGGGCGCAGAAAACAAAAAGGGCGCCGAAAACCAATAGGGCACCGAAAACCAAAGGAGTCACCGAACACCAAACGATAACCGAAAACCCAAAAGGGCGCCGAAATCAAAAGGCGCGCCGAAAACAACATGAGCGTCGAAAACCAAAGGGCGCCGAAAACCAAAGGGGCGCCGAAAACCAAAGGGAGCCGAAAACCAAAGGGGCGCTAAAAAAACCAAAGGGCGCCGAAAACCAAAGAGGCGCCGAAAACCGAAGAGACGCCGAAAACCACAGGGGCGCCGAAAACCGCAGGGGAGCATAAAACCAGAGAAGAAAAGTAGCTTCGAAGCCCCCCCTCGGCCAGAGCCCTCCAGCTGGAAATGCCAACAAAAGGAGGGGAGGGGGGGTAGTTTCGGAAGCCCCCACCATTTGGAAAGGGGAGCCCAGGCTTACCCCAGGCCCCGAAAAGGAAGGGAGGGGGGTGGCTTCCAAGCCCCCCTCCTTTTGGCTAGGACACCCCAGCTAAAAAATGCCAACCAAAGGGGGGGGTGCACCCTCGGAAGCCCCCCCATACTTTCCAAGGGAGGGGGGGTAGCTTGAAGCAGGACCCCCCCCCCCCAAGTAAGGAGTGCTCCACGAGCGCGCAAGGGCTGGCTAAGAGACCCCACCCCCTCTCCCAACGCTCAGCTGCGTGCACCGCCCACCTCCTGACAGCACGACCCCTCCAAAAAACTACGGAATCGCGCCCCCGAGGCCACGACCCCTCGCAAAAAAAAACGCGCTATCGACCTTCCAAGACGGCAGAGGCAAGCAGCCAAGGCCGCCAAGAAGGCCCAAGATGCCTCCACGACGGCCCAAAATGACCCTAAGCTGGCCTCAGATTGTCTCAAGACGGCCGACATGCGATGTCCCTACGAGGGCAGAATTACAAAAGGCCACAAGAGGATCCCCAGCAAGGTCCGAAGAAGCTAAAGCCCGTGATTTCCCAGCGTTTCTTGTTTACGTAATGGTTCTCCAATTCTCGCATTCTCGGGCTCCCTCAGGCCCCAACCCAAAACAGCCCAAGAAGCCCCCAAGAGGGTCCAAAGACGGCCTAAGGACCCCATGATGGCCCAAAAGGCCTCCAAGACACCAAAATGGCTCCAAGACGGCCCCTCCGGAGAGACCGAAGACGGCCTCAGAGGGCCGTTCCACGGCCCAAGACGACGCGATGACGGCCAAGAGTGCCCCAAGACGGCCCAAGAGAGCCCCAAGAAGACCTCAAAGCGCCCCAAGAAGGCCTCAAGAGGGCCCAAGCCTTTCTCCACCTCTTCCTCCTCGGGCTCCCTCCTCCTCACGAACGCCCTCGTCACCATCCTCATCATCCTCATCACGGCTCTCCCAAGCTTGTGGACACGAGGTATCACACGTGACCACCTCCCGCAGCACCTCCAACAGTCGCCACCAAGAGTGCTGGGGTGGCACATTGGCGGGACGTGCCGCAAGCAGCTGGATACTGGGCTGCTTCTGAGCTTTATGGCTTACGGGAGCCTCCAGACGCTCTAGTGAGATTCGGGGATCTCCAGGAGGCCTTCAAAGACTTGTGGAGGCCTCCTCCTCCTCCTCCACCTCCTCCTCCTCCTCCTCCTCCTCTTCCTCCTCCTCCTCCTCCTCCCTATCCTGGCATTCCCCTCCCCTGCCCTCTTCCTCCTCGCCCTCCCCTCCCTCAATGACTCCTCGCCCTCTTACCTCTCCTTCTCCAGTGGCCTATCCCTCACCCCCCCTCCGTCCCACGACCTGATGAGTCCGTATGCCAATTCGCGCGCTTCACTGAAGACGTCCTTACAGCTTACTCTCTTCGAACGCTGCAGCAAACAACAACAACAACAACAACAACAACAATCATTTTACCCGAACGCTCAGTGTTCTCCCCAGTGCCAGGGTTTTCTTGTGACACCAGCCAATACCCCCACTTCGTGGGGGGGCCGTTCAAGCTCTACCAAATATCCAAACGACTCTTCGAGACCACCCACACCCAGCTTCCCGCCCTATGACGTTGGGACACTTCACTTCGTGGCGTGCGGACGACCCTGGCTACTACACTGGCGTGGGGTACACACCCACAGAGGTTGATCACATCTGTTACATATGATGTGGTACACGGTACACGTGAGATGGTACGCAGTGCCAAGATAGTTGGTCACATTTTTGGGGCAAATTCGTGGGGATGGATGCAAGGGATGGTGGCCCTCGCAGGCGCGCAACCGTTGTTGGAGAAGTTCAAAGCACCTGAAGAAGTAGCACGCAAAGACCCTTTTGACAGAAATGTTTAAAAAGTGGTGTGTTTCCTATGAATCCGCAAGAGCGCGCGGAAGGACATTTTGACAATTTTTTCTTAAAAAACCATTGGGTTTTTGATGTTTTTATGTTAAAATCGTTACGAAACCTAAGGTTTTGGAAGGATTTCGTCTTGCGAGCGCGAATGTCCACTTTACCTTATTTTTTGCAAGGGATTCTTGAAATTTGATCAACTAAGAACAAGAATTTTCATTTTCTATTGTTTTTTGCAAGGGAAAACGAGCGTCAACAAAAAACCGGATCCGGGGGTAATCCACTTTTCTGAAGCTTTCGCAGAAAAATGATGAAAATGTAGCTGCGGCCTAGGTTTTGGGCGGGGGGCGTGCACCAGGGGGTCCAACAATAATAATTCTTTAGAAGTAATAGTGTTCAACAACAACAACAACAACAACAACAATTACTAGCACGTGGGGACACTCCGTTCTCACCAGTGCCAGGGTTTTCATAGGAGGCGGGCAATACCCCCACTTTGTGGGGGGGCCGGTTCAAGCTCTACCAAATTTCCAAACGACTCTTCGCCACCACCCACACCCAGCTTCCCGCCCTATGACGTTCGGACACTTCACTTCGTGGCATGCGGACGACCGTGGCTACTATTCAGGGCCCCGCGGCCGACGACGACGGCGTGCGCGCGCGAAGAAAAAACGAATGTGTCCCGCATGGTATTATTTGACAGGGATGATGGCCCTGGCAGGTGCGCAACCGTTGTCGCAGAAGTTCGAAAAAGTTGCTCGCAAAAGCCCGTTTGACAGAAATGTTTAAAAAGTGTTGGGTTTCCTACGAATCCGCAAGAGCGCGCGGGATGAGATTTTGACAATTTTTTGTTGAAAAACCATTGGTTTTTTGATGTTTTTATGTTAAAATCGCTGCGAACACTAAGGTTTTGGAAGGATTTCGTCTTGCGCGCGCGAATGTCCACTTTACCTTATTTTTTGCAAGGGATTCTTGAAATTTGATTATATTAGAACAAGAAATGTCATTTTCTATTGTTTTTTGCAAGGGAAAGCGGATTACAACAAAACAACCGGATCCTGTACACACCCTCTTTTCTGAGGCTTCCTCACGAAAATGATGAAAATGTAGCTGCGGCCTAGGCGGCGCAGGGGGGGCGCGCACCAGGGGGCCCAACAATAATTATTCTTTAGAATAAATAATGTTCAACAACAACAACAACAACAACACCAGCAACAACAACAACAGCCACAACAGCAGCAACGACAACAGCAATAACAACGACGACGGCGACAGCACCAGCACCAACAACAACAGCAGCAGCAACAGCAACAATAACAACAAAAACAATAACGACAACAACCACAACACCGACAACCACCACAATAACAACTACAACAAGAACAAGAACAACAACAACAACAACAACCACCAGCAACATCAACGACAACGACAACAACAACTACTACTACTACTACATGGATGTACAACCGGGGGTTTTCGTGCCGCTAACGCCGTAACGCTCAAAAATCTCGCTCTAGCCATCGCGCCGCGCACATTCAATGTAACATGTTGCAACAGCTTCAACGATGGAGTCTAGCTCGATACTCAGTCAAAGCCTGACCCGAAGTTCCAAAAGGTGCAATAGTTGTGCGGATGGATGACTGATCCTTTCAATGTCAGCCAGCTCACTGTGGAGGCAATTGAACTGTGGAGGTGAGATCTATGCAGTGTAAGTTGTACGGTTCAGGCTATGCCGTAGAAGCTTGAACAGTATCCAGTGGAAGCTGCGTGGTGCAAGCTCGAAGCACGGGGCGCTCACGAGGCGCCCACGGGGCGGTGCGGGTGGCAACGTGGCGCAACCTCGGGAGACCCACCCAACGCATGGCCCGTGGGTCACAGGGAACCCACCCATTCGGTGGCAACTCAGGAGAGCCTCCCATACTATCTTGTCGGCTCTTGCGAACCGACGCCTATCGACGCGAAATCGACGCTGCTCGACGCTGAATCGACGCTAATCGACGCTAATCGACGCTGAATCGGAGCTGTCGCATCGACTCCAGACGCTAATCGACGCCAATCGACGCTGAAGACGGAATCAAGAGGGCACACCAGGCCCCCACGATTTGTCACCGAACACCCAGCCTCGTGGGCGCCCCGTCCGGCACGGGGCGCCCACGAGGCGCCCCACGAGGCGGCACGGGCGGCAACGTGGCGAAAGCCCAGAATACCCCACCGAGTACTTAAGAAAGCCGAGTCAGAACCCTCAAAGAGCAAGCACTGGTGTGGGAAAACGGGGATACCGCTTGGGACTTCCGCATTTGTTACAACCAGAACTGCACGGTTTGGATAGATGACAGATCCTCTTCGAAGCGGAGCTATCGCTCGACACATACTTGAACTTGATCATGATACCTCTGTGCGTCTCTTCGGCTCGAAAGATGGAGGGTGGATCCTTTACCCAAACGGGGTCTCGCCTGAGTGGTAGGCTCACTGGGCGATCGTCACTCAAGGTGTGCGCTCCCCGCAGTGGAAAGGAAAGCTTGTAGTGATGCGGATGAGACTCGTGACAGGAGGCTGTAGTGCAGCATCGTTGACGCATCCTGTACTTACTCTGAATCGGATCCAGAAGGCGGGATGACACCACAGGCAGCGTGCGCAGAGAAAAACACTGCACGACGCTGCCTGTGGTACTCTGGCAGCGTCGCGCAGTGTTTCTGCGCTGTCTCCTCCTCCTCCGCCTCCTCCTACTCCCCGTCCTCCTCCTCAACACCATCCGAATCACCATCATGAGTACCATCATCATCAGCATCATTATCATCATCATCATCATCACCACCACCACCATCAACATCATCATCATCATCATCATCATCATCATCATCATCATCATCACCATCATCATCCTCATCCTCATCCTCATCATCATCATCATCATCATCATCATCATCATCATGAGCATCATCATCATCATCAGCAACATGATCATCATCGTCACCATCAGCATGATCATCAACAACTGCATCGACATCATCATCATCATCATCATCATCATCATCATCATCATCATCATCATCAGCATCCTCATCATCATCAGTATCATCAGTATCATAATCATCATCATCATCCCCATCAGCATGAGCATCATCATCATCAGCAGCATGATCATCATCATCATCATCAGTATCATCATCAGCAGCAGCATCATCATCGGCATCATCAGCGTCATCATCACGATCACCATCATCAGCATCATCGGCATCAACATCATCAGCGTCAGCATCATCATGTTCATCAACGAAACGTTCATCGTTATCATCAGCATCGTCATCATCATCAGTGTCATCATCGTCATCATAAGCATCAACATCATAATCATCAACATCCGCATCATCAGCATCATCAGCACCAACACCAGCGTCATCCTCATCCTCATCAGCATCAACATCATCCATCATCACCACCCTAATCATCATCATCATAACCACCAGCATCATCAGCATCGTCATCAGTAGCATCATCAATATCATCGGCATCATCAGAATCATCATCAACCGCATCATCATCACCTTCAAAAGCATAGTCATCATCATCATCAGCCTCATCGGCATCATCAGAAGCAGAGGATGCATCGTCAACTTTATCATCCTCGCCATCAACAACAACAACATCAGCTGCAGCATCAGCATCACCATCATCCTCATCATCATCCTCATCATCATGAGCAGCAGCGATGTCATCAGCATATGCATCATCAGAACCACCAGCATCATCTGCATCGTGATCGGTAGCATCCTCATTATCATCCGCATCATCAGCAGCATGATCATCATGAGCATCATCAGCAGCATCATCATCAGCATCATCATCAACAGCAGCAGCGGAAGCATCACCACCATCAGCATCATGCTTTGCATCAGCAGAATCACCATCACCATCAGCATGATAACCAACATTGTCAGCACCATCAGCATCACCAGCAGCATCATCAGCCACAGCATCATCACCATCGTTATCCGCCTCATCATCATCATCGGCAGCATCATCATCATCAGCATCATCAGCATCATCATCATCATCATCATCATCATCATCATCATCATCATCATCATAGAGATCATCATCATCAGAATCAGCATCAGCTTGATCATCATCATCACCACCACCACAACCATCATCTTCATCATAATTATCATCATTATCATCATCATCAGCATCATCATCTGCGCAATCATCATCAGCATCACAATAATAATCAGCATCATCATCATCAGCATCATCATCATCATCATCATCATCAGTATCGTTATCATCACCACCACCACCACAACCCTCATCATCATCATAATCATCCCCATCTTCACAATTAGCATCATAATCATAATCATCATCCTCATCATCATCAGAATCATCATCATCATCATCATCATCATCATGATCAGCATTAGCATTATCATCACCACCACCACAACCATCATCATCAACAGAATCATCATTCTCATCATCTACACAATCATAATAGTCATCAACAGCATCACCATCAGCATCCTC
Source organism: Prorocentrum cordatum (assembly GCA_963575745.1). Classification (NCBI taxonomy): domain Eukaryota; class Dinophyceae; order Prorocentrales; family Prorocentraceae; genus Prorocentrum; species Prorocentrum cordatum. Next base: position 47,302 of record CAUYUJ010005184.1, read on the forward strand.
ATTACCATCATCATCAGAAGCATCAACATCATCAACATCGTCATCAGTGCCATCGTGATCATCAGTCTCAGCATCACTATCATCATCAGCAGCATCAGCATCATTATCGTCATCAGTACCATCACCATGACCATGCACCATCGCCCACATCGTCATCATCACCACTACCATCACAAACACATGATCCACATCACCACCACCACCACCACCACCACCACCATCATCATCATCATCATCATCATCATCATCATCATAGTCATCAGCATCATCATCATCATAATCATCATCATCATCAGCATCATCATCATCATCATCGTAATCATCATCGGCATCATCATAATCATCATCATCATCAGCATCAACATCATCATCGGTGTTCCCCGCTCTCTTCCTCGTCCTAAGCCTCCTGCTCGTATTCCTCCCCCTACTCTTGCCAGAACTCCTCAGAAATCTCAAGGACCAGTCGGGCCCTCCGACGGCAGACTGCATCGATGGGATCATTACGACTTGTAAGGGACGACGGTTCATGCTATCAGTCCCCCTATTCCTCCTGCCCGTGAGTAACCTTAATCGTCCTCCTCGTGATCCACCTATTCCATACCTTCCTCTCATGCTCATCATCATCATCATCATCATCATCATCATCATCATCATCATCATCATCATCATCATCATCATCATCATCGTCATTATCCTCATCATCATCAGCACCATCAGCACCATCATCATCATCATGATCATCAGCCACATCAGCATCATCATCATCATCAGCATCATCATCAACATCAATATCATCAGCAGCAGCATCATAGCCCTTGTCATCCCGATCGCGGAGGCGGGCCGGCGCGATTCGAAGGGGGGGTGCCCGCCAGGGCTACGGCAGCTGCGATGGCGGCCTGATCGTGATGCGGCTACAACTTTTCATCGGCTACGAGCTCCTGGACGAGGCTTGCGGCTCGCAGGTGCGCGGCTTCGGTCGTGGCTTCCTAGCGGATGGTGTGAAGATATCGTCTGCTACGGCCAGGAGTCAGGAGGAACCGGCAGCTCCTGCACACGATCCCAGAGGTTCAGAGGCAGGAGTTCATCACGGACATGAACAGAGAGCATGTGGTGGAATCGGCATCGCCATCGGGCTCCCGAATCACTTGTGCGAAAGATGACGACCAAACACGGGGACTAACCTGTCCACGAAGACTAACCTGAGAGTCATCTCAAAGCTGGACATCCGCCTGTGCAGGGTGCTGGCGAGGAAGCTCGTCGAGGTCAAGGTTCGACTCAGAAAGGACCTGGACAAGGAGAAAGCTTCGAGCCGGGTGGAGGAGCTGCCAAAGCAGTGCGAGGCAGATGCCCAGAAGCCTGACCTGAAGATCAAGATCTGAAAGTGCGTGTGCACATTCGCGAACTTCGGCTTCCGCTCGACATGCAAGGCGTGCAACCTACCGGCGCCGGAGCCCGCGCGGGCACAGCAGCGCCTTCAGCACTCGGAGGAGCTGGCGGCGGCGACAGCGTTGAAGTTGGAGGGGGGCCAGGACAACCAGAGCGACCTCGACAAGATCCTTGTGAACCGCAACCACTGGACTCTGCCTCAGTAGTCACGGGAATGCTGGAGGATGATGATGCTGCCTGGTGAAGGTTGTCTGCTAAGCAAACAGTCCTCGACGCTGGGCCTGCAGAAAGAGTTGTATCGGTGAATCAGATCCCCAGCAGCCTCACTGGGAACTTGAATGACACACTCGTGAACGGAACGGAACGGAACGCCCGTGCGGGCATGCGCCTGGGGCCTTCAAGGCGAGACAGGTGAGGTCATTGCTCGCATGAGAAACTGCGGGCGCCAGGCACCTACGCAGGGAGATGCGAACTTCACGAAACTGTTTCCAAACTGTTCCAACTCCTTTGTCATGGCAGGTTGTAGCCACGTGGTGTCGTTGAGGTCGCAGTGCCTTCGCGGCGTCTGCCGTCGGTTGTCTGCGTCGTGAGACTGGCGGAGAAACCCGCGGATATCATCGTCCCATCTCTTCCACTGTCCTCATGATGGCGCTGAGGCGCGAAGGCTCAGGTGCCAATGATGAACACGCTGTGGACATTCATGCGGTAGTCGCTTCACAACGTGGGCTGCGCATATCCACACCCTCCTTCCTTGCGTTGCCTCCCAATCGTGTAGTTCATGTTTGTGCATGAAGACCTCTGCTTGTCGAGTCGCTCGCTTGATGTATGACGTATTCAGCCCATAGCTCTAAACCGTCGCCCCCATGGCTGGCTGTCCTTGCGTAGTCGTCGATGTTTTCGTGCTTTGCTTTGCTAGTTTCGGGTTTCGGTGCTCAAGTGGGCGGTCGGCGGGTTGCTGTCTACATCTTCTCCGTCGGTGCTGTCTGCGCCAGATGCCGGAGCTGGTGTCGAAGGTGGCTCTTGCAGGCCGGTCGCTCTGGACGTTTGTCTGACGTCGGTGCTTCGTCGTCGAGGGGTGCCGATAACCATGCGTAGCATGCGCCGTGTGTGCGCTGTAGCTGTTGTCGCAGAGGCGCAGTCAACGTCCAGGTACCTGCACCATAGAGAACAGTCGGCGTAACCGTGCCGTCCAAAAGCTGGAGTCGTTGTTTCAGCGGGTAATGCTTTCCTGTGAACTTTTGTATGTGAGTTGTGGAAGTTGCTCACCCTGCCTTCGGGCGGTTCTTCACCTCTGTGGATACTGTGTCGTCGAA
>CAUYUJ010005184.1:55000-62500 GCA_963575745.1 Prorocentrum cordatum
CCCTTCCCGCCCCCCAGCGCGGCCTGCGCGGGCGACGGACAGGGAGGCGGAGATGAGATGCGGCTCCAGCGGAGAGGCCACTTTGGCCCCCAGGGTGCCCCAAGAAGCCATCGCAAGGCCCCATCCTCCGCCTCCTCCTCCGCCTCCACCGCCTCCTCCTCCTCCTCCTCCTCCTTCTCCTCCTCCTCCTCCTCCTCCTCCTCCTCCTCCTCCTCCTCCTCCTCCTCCTCCTCCTCACTCGCCACGAGCACACCAACAGAACACCAGCGATGCAGTATGGGCAAGCGGAATGAGCAAAGCGATCGAGTAAACTATCACATGTATCGAGCGCCCGTTCTGGAGTCCCCTCACGAGAAGGCCAGCCTTTCCTCGATCATTTTGTAGATCTTCTGTATGTTGACAGCGTCGGCCTGCAATATACATCAACGGGGCGAGATCATAGAGGCCTCCTGGATGGGGTCGGAGTAGATGGGGTTTGAGGATCGCGCCGCATCGGCGATACGTCGGCGATGCATCGGCGATGCATCGGCGATGCATCGGTGATGCACCGGCGATGCATCGTCGGCGTCGGCAATGCATCGGCGACGTTGACATCAAGCAAATCGGGCCCAACATCGAGCCGCATCGGCGATCCTCCGACCCCATCTACTCCGACCCCATCGAGGAGGCCTAGAGGTCAGCATCCAAGGCAGGTGTGCTGCAATCGCATCAACCTTGCGAATGAGGTGAGACCAAGAGCGTGCACGCAAGTCTGGTATCTTTGTGAGGAGGTGGAAAGTATAGACATGTCCGCACTCCAACGACCTCTCACGTGCGGCAAGTAATCAAAATTCGCACGTGCGAAATGCGATAAGAAAGATCACAAATCTCGGCACATGTCATCAAATCCAGCTGCCATCGACACCCCCACACCTACTCAATACAACCGCAAGAGATATGCCATATATTGCATGAGTAAAGCCAAATGGCCGACGACGTCTGGCCACGAAATGGGGCAAGAAACGCCGAACATGAGAACAGCAAACACGAGACCCGACAGCCCGTCTGCCGTGTGGCCGACTCCAACACGTCTAAATACAACTGCGGGGACCTCTCCAGGAGTCCGACTTGTTCTTCCGCCAGCTTCCGCTGGTTTCCGCCAGAGAAGCCTTCAACTTCATCCTTCCACCGACCCTCCGCCGAGGTCCTCCCCCGATTCCTCGGGAGAGCCCTTCTTGAAACAACGCACGTGGTAGGCCGTGGTACCTCAGACATCCAACGTCGTGGACTTCTTCACGACCTGTGCCCCCCACCCCTAGCCCCGGAGCGAAGACGCTCTGGGCCGAAGACGCCCCACCGCGAGAGGCCGAGACTGCGGAAAAACTGCCCGGCGCAAGGCTTGTCCTGATGCGACGCCGAGGTGCCGCGAGGCACGGAGTGGAGTGTCCTCCGGCCCCTTCTCGAATTCAGTGCCGAAAGTTCTCAGGGCTCCAGGGTACGAATTCCCAGGAGGACTGGGCGCTCCTGGGCGCTACTGGGACGCCACTGGGGGGGTGCGGCGCGTGCCTTTTTGCTCTGCGAGCCCCGGGAGCGTAGAGAGGGGGAGAGAGGGGAGGGGAACGGGGGAGGGCGGCGGTGAGGGAGGGGGAGGAAAGGAGGGAGGGGACGCAGGGTGGGAGGGGGGAAGATGGGGAGGGAGAGGAGGGGAGGGAGGGAGGAAGGTGAGGAGAGAGGGAGGGAAGGAGGGAGGAAGGGGGGGGGCGAGCTCACACGTCCCACGTGTCCTAAGGTGGCCCTCGAGAGGGACGTCCTGGGATGCTCTTGGAGGGCATCTTGGGCCGCCGTGGAGAACCTGGGGGCCGGCCCAAGGTCAAAAACCACTGAAAAACAACGACTTGCCATCGCTCGGACGTGCGTTCCCCGTGCAGTTGTCGGTTTCGTGCATGCTTTGTTGTCAGAGGATCCAGGATAGCCCTCGATGGTCCTCGCCGGGGACAAATCCCCACTTCCGAGCGATGCCAAGACGAATGCTTTCGCGGGGGGGCGCATACAGGCAGCCCCCAAAAGAGGGGCCAGAAGCGTCTAAGCGGCCCCCAAGAGGGGCCCAAGACAGGCGAACTCAAACTGGTACGGAGACCCCAAGATGGCCCCCGAGAGAGCCACAAGCCCCCTGGATGCCCGGAAAAGGCCCCCCCCCCAGCAGAGGAGGGGGAGTCGGTGACTGGCAAGAGGCGTCTCCGATAGAAGACTTGACATCTCTCGCGAGGACATAGCCATAGATGCATCCGCCAGCTTCTGCTGGCCTCTCGTCAGCGTTCGCTGCAATCGGTTCAGGTCCGCCAGCCTCCGCGGGTCTGCAGCCGGCCTCCGCCGAAGAAGAGCTGCCAGCCCCTCGGTCCACCGAAGGCGAAGTCCTGTTGGAAGGTCTCTGGAGCTCCCTCGAGGTCTCGCAGCGGTACCCAAAGGGCTCGGGAGACCTCCAGAGGTTTCCAGAGGGCCTGGACAGAGGCCACTCCTCCCCTGGACGGGGAGTTTGGGGCTCGAGCGACGCGCCTCGCCGACTGGGCAAGAGGCCCCTCCTCCCCTGGACGGGGGGGGTCTTCTTCCTCCTCCTCCTCCTCCTCCTCCTCCTCCTCCTCCTCCTCCTCCTCCTTCTCCTCCTGACGAGTTCTTCATTCTCTTTCCCAAGACACCTCTTCCCTTCGAGGGGTGCCCCTCCCCTCCCCTCCCTGACGTTTCTGTTGGGGGGGGTCCGCGATGTGTCAGAGAGTCCTTTCTCGCTATCCATGGCCCCCCCGTGAGGCCACAATCCTTCCAAAACCTACGGAAAATCAAAGATGTTCACCTTCTCGCCTTTTCGCTTCCGATGCGCTTTGAGCGCCTCAATCTGGCCCCAATATGGCCCAATAGAGCCCTGAGAAGGACCCCCAAACGCGAATTTGAGGCCCCCACAGAGGGAGGGGGCGGAAACTGTAGGACCCCGCGCCGTTGATCGCTAGCATCCAAGATGGCCCTGCGAGTTCCTCAAGGGCTCCCAAGAGGGCCCCGAAAGAGCTCAAATATTGCCGCAAGAGGGCCCCAGGGCACCCTAAGAGGGCCCCAACAGGACCCCAAGACTCCCCAAAAGATCCACGAGGAAATGTGTCTCCTCCTCCTCCTCCTCCTCCTCCTCCTCCTCCTCCTCCTCCTCCTCCTCCCCGTCCATCCCTTCTCCTTATAAATAACCCCTCCCTGTCGCACCCCGAGGCAAGTTTTTAGGGCGGGCCGGGCGTTTCGCCTGAGACGTCTTCACCATGTGTAGCTCTGCAGCTTCAAAGTGGCAACCGTTTCACAGATGGAGGGCGGGTCGCTTTCAAAAGGTGGTCCTCGCCTTAGCACCGCGCACATTCGTTTTAAACAACTTCAAGAGCTTCACGGATTGAGGGCTGGTGGTTTTCAACATGTGGCTTTGGCCTTAGCACCGCGCACATTCGTCTTGACAAATCGCAAGAGCTTCACGCATTAAGGGCGCGTCGTTTTCAAAATGTCGCTCTCGCTTTAGCGCCGCGCACATCCGATTTAGAAATTTGCAAGAGCCTCAAAGATTGAGGGCGGATGGCTTTCAAAATGTGATTCTCGCCGCAGCGCCGCGCACATCCGTTTAACAAATTGCAAGAGTTTCACGGATTGAGGGCGGGTCGTTTTGAAACTGTGGCTCTCGCCTTAGCGCCGCGCACATTCGTGATTGACATATATATATATATATATATGTATATATACACATGTATCTATATAAGTATCAATACACAAAACAACAACAACAACAACAACAACAACAACAACAACAACAACAACAACAACAACAATCATTTAAGACTGGGGACACTCCGTTCTCACCAGTGCCAGGGTTTTCATAGGAGGCGGGCAATACCCCCACTTTGTGGGGGGGCCGGTTCAAGCTCTACCAAATTTCCATACGACTCTTCGCCACCACCCACACCCAGCTTCCCGCCCTATGACGTTCGGACACTTCACTTCGTGGCATGCGGACGACCGTGGCTACTATTCAGGGCCCCGCGGCCGACGACGACGGCGTGCGCGCGCGAAGAAAAAACGAATGTGTCCAATATGGTATTATTTGACAGGGATGATGGCCCTGGCATGCGCGCAACCGTTGTTGCAGAAGTTCGAAGCACGTGAAAAAGTTGCTCGCAAGAGCCCGTTTGACAGAAATGTTGAAAAAATACTGGGTTTCCTCAGAAATCCGCAAGAGCGCGCAAGATGATGTTTTGAAACTTTTTTTTTTGAAAAACCATTGGGTTTTTCATGTTTTTATGTTAAAATCGCTACGAAAACTAAGGTTTTGGAAGGATTTCATCTTGCGCGCGCGAGTGTGCACTTCGTGTCATTTTTTGCAAAGGATTCTTGAAGTTTGGTTATGTTAGAACAAGACATGTCATTTTATAGTGTTTTTTGACAGGGAAAGCGGGCGTCAACAAAACAACCGGATCTGGATGACATCGTTTTACCTGAGACTTCCTCACGAAAATTATGAAAATGTGGCTGCGGCCTAGGCGCGGGGGGGGGGGCGTGCACCAGGGGGCCCAACAATAATTATTCTTTAGAATTAATAATGTTCAACAACAACAACAACAACAACAACAACAACAACAACAACAACAACAACAACAACAACAACAACAACAACCAAAAACACGGGTTCCCAATGATCCGGAAGAGCGTGTTCTACCGCTGCTGGCGGAAAACCGGGGGGGGTCACTACCGGTTCGAAACCCTCCCCCCCCCCCCTCTGGAAAACCGGGGGGGGTCACTACCGGTTCGAACCCCTCCCCCCCCCCCCAGTTCATCATGAAAAGGGGGGGGTCACTACCGGTTCGAACCCCCCCCCCCCTCGAACTCGAAAACCGGGGGGGGTCACTACCGGTTCGAACCCCCCCCCCCCGAAAACCGAGGGGGGGGTGCGGACAGTGGTGGGGACGGTGGTGGTGGGGACAGTGGTGAGGGGACAGCGGGACAGTGGTGGGGACAGTGGGACAGTGGTGGGGACGGTAGTGGTGGGGACAGTGGTGAGGACAATGGTGGGAACAGTGGGGACAGTGGACAGTGGTGGGGACGGTGGTGGTGGGGACAGTGGTGTGGGGACAGTGGGAATGTGGTGGAAACAGTGGGACAGTGGAGGGTACAGTGGTGGTGGGGACAGTGGTGAAGGCGGTGGCGAGGACGGCGGTGGGACAAATGGGACAGAGGTACAGTGGGGACAGTGGTGGGGACAGTGGGGACAGTGGTGGGAACAGTGGGACAGCTCAGTGGGACAGCGGAGGAGTCAGTGGGACAGTGGGGACAGTGGGGATAGTCGTGGAGAAAGTTGGGAGAGTGGAACCGTGGTGGGAACAGTGGTGGGGACAGTGGGGGACAGTGCGACAGTGGTGGTGGCACTGGTGGGGACAGTAGGGGCGGTGGTGGAACCAGTGGGGACAGTGGTGGTGAGGACAGTGGCGCTGGGAACAACAGTGGGGGATGTGGTGAGGACGGTGGTAGGGACCGGAAGTCGTTTGCTGGAGGTGAGAGGTGGGGAGGGGTTCGAACCGGTAACCTCCCCCTCCGGTTTTCGAGGGGGGGGGGTTCGAACCGGTAGTGACCTCCCCCGGTTTTCGAGTTCGGGGGGGGGGGGTTAGGGGAGGGGGGGGGTTTTGCCGGGGGAAGGAGGGGGGGGAGGGATTTTCGGGAGGGGGCGGGGGACCCCCGGGTTCCGGAGGAAAAGGGCGGCAATTTTCCACAGTAGAGCGGCGGTGGATCACGCTCTCTCAAATCATGACGTCGGGGGTTTGGGAACAGGGGGTTGATGATTACGGGGGGACGGATATCACGGCGGGGACCATGACCTCTCCCCTGATATCATGGCACCGTTTCTTATTTCAGTGCGTCCCCGCCCCCCCCGCCCTCTTGGCCGCGCGGATGCCGCCGGCCATGATTTGCGCCCCCCCCCCCCCGGGCGCCCCCGAAGAAGGGGCTGGCCTTTTCAGAAGGTTCGGAAGTCTTCAGGCCTTCTGAGAAGCCCCGCCGCCTTCTGAGAAGGCCTTCTCCTTGTCACTTCCCCCCTCGCTCGCCGCCGAGTTGGGTCGGGCGCATCCTCGACGCCGCCGTCGTCGTTGCGTCGACCCCGAGATCCTGGCGTCGCAATGGTGTCGAGTGTCGGGCTGTTCCTGCAATTGCGGGCTTTCACGACCATCACAGATCGATGCGCCAGGAAAAATGCTGCAGAAAGATATGGGGTCCTTGGCTCTAGTCGTAATTTTTTACAATGTTGCAATTTTCTCGCGTTGTCAACGAGCTCCGATGTAAGTTTTCGTATGTTTTCGGAAGTGTTCGTCGATTCTTGGACATTGTATCGCAGCCGAAGTCGCGCCTCGCCAAGGGCATTCCAGGGCTGTCAGAGTCGTCCCGAACGGCCGCTGGAGACCCGAGGCATGATCCGAAAGCCGAGTGACCCAGAGCGCGACGATGTGTTTTTGTTCACTCCTGGCGTCGTTGGTCGGGCCGGACGGAAGGGCAGGGTAGGATGACGGAGTCTGCTGCATGCAGTTGGCTTCCCCCCCGCCGCTGGGCGTATTCCTCGATCTGCACAGGCGCCTCTCTGCGCTGGGAGGCGCCAGGGAAACCAGCTACGTGAGCTGATTCTCCGCCCTGCCCGTTGCTGTCCTACCCTCTTGTCCCCCCCCTCGATGCTCGTCGCCCACTTGGCGTCTCTTCGGGGGGTTCTCGGGCGGACGTTTTCGTCGGGCCTCGGCGGCGCCCCACTGGCCCCGGGGTGCTGTCCAGCGGCTGCGCCTCGTGGCACCGATCGGACGTGTGCATTTTTGTTTGTTTTCGGCGAGGGCATCGAGGAGCGGTTTGGGTCATCGTGCAGAACGCGTGAGCTCTGTTCCGCCGCAGCGCGGCGGAGGCGATCCGCACGCGCATCGGGGCGAGACCGGTGCACGGCATCGCGAATCGGCCCGCAGGCAGGAGGGAGAGGGGAGGGAGGGGAGGGGAGGGGAGGAGAGGGGAGGGGAGGGGAGGGGAGGGGAGGGGAGGGAGGGAGGGGATGGGAGGGGAGGGGAGGGGAGGCAGGAGGGAAAGGGGAGGGAGGAGGGCGGCCGCGGAGACGGGAGCAGGGCGCGGGGGCACACGCACGCAGCGAGGCTGCGGCGAGTGCGCGGCCGCGGCCGGGCTGGAGGGTAGTAGTATAGCCCCCGGACAGCAGAGGACGGGAGAGAGAGCCGAGGGCGGCGACGCTCGCAGCACGACACCATGAGATTCAAACACCGTAGGGAACTCGACGATTTAAAATAGGGGCAAGAGAGCGGAGAGAGCGGCCTGGAGGCGCTAGAGTAAAGGAGAAAGAAAGAAAAAAGCAGACCAGGGGAGGCAGCAGGGGGGGGGAGCTAGCAGCCGCAGTGCGGGCGGTGCCCAGCAATCGGGCGATCGCAAACATGGATCAAGGGGGCGTGGATTAGCGACGGGTCCCGTTTCCATGGGAAA
>CAUYUJ010005185.1:0-15000 GCA_963575745.1 Prorocentrum cordatum
GTAGTAGTAGTAGTAGTAGTAGTAGTAGTAGTTAGTAGTAGTCAGTAGTAGTTAGTAATAGTAGTAGTAGTAGTAGTAGTAGTAGTAGTAGTAGTAGTAGTAGTAGTAGTAGTAGTAGTAGTAGTAGTAGTAGTAGTAGTAGTAGTAGTAGTAGTAGTAGTAGTAGTAGTAGTAGTAGTAGTAGTAGTAGTAGTAGTAGTAGTAGTAGTAGTAGTAGTAGTAGTAGTAGTAGTACGTAGGTAGGTAGGTAGGTAGGTAGGTAGGTAGGTAGGTCGGTAGGTCGGTAGGTCGGTACGTCGCTAGGTCGGTAGGTCGGTAGGTCGGTAGGTCGGTAGGTCGGTAGGTCGGTAGGTCGGTAGGTCGGTAGGTCGGTAGGTCGGTAGGTCGGTAGGTCGGTAGGTCGGTAGGTCGGTAGGTAGGTAGGTAGGTAGGTAGGTAGGTAGGTAAGTAGGTAGGTAGGTAGTAGTAGTAGTAGTAGTAGTAGTAGTCGTAGTCGTAGTCGTAGTAGAAGTAGTAGTAGTCGTAGTAGTAGTCGTAGTAGTAGTAGTAGTAGTAGTAGTAGTAGTAGTAGTAGTAGTAGTAGTAGTAGGGGAATCCGGCGTCCATGTTCCGCTTTTGGAGGCCCTTGGTGCCCATGGAATTCTCCTCAGGATTCATAAAGAATTGCGTTGCGTGGCATTCCTCGGGCAGGATTATTGCGGATTCCTTCCGGATTCTTCAGGATTCCCGAGGATTACTTTGGCTTCTTGAGGATTCCTGAGGAGCCCTCAGGATTCCCTGAGGATTCTCGAGGGTTCCTCCTGCAGGATTCCCGAGGATTCCTTCAGGATTCTTGAGGATTCCTTTGGATTCCGAAAGATTCCTCCGGATTTTTTCGAGATTTCTTAGGATTCCTGAGGATTGCTTCGGATTCTTGAGGATTCCTGAAGAGTCTTGCGGATTCCTCCGGATTCCTGAGGATTCTGGAGGATTCTTGAGGGTTGCTGAGGAGTCCTCAAGAATCGTGAGGAAGGATTCCTCCGGATTCCTCAGGGCTCCTCAGGATTCCTGAAGGTCCTGCGGATTCCTTAGGATTCCTGAGGATTCCCCCGGATTCCCTTCAGATTCTTGAGGATTCCGGAGGATTACTATGGATTCTTGAGGATTCCTTCGGATTCCTTAGGATTCTTCAGGATTCCGGAGGATTCTTGAAGATTCCTGACGAACCCCTGCGCAGCAGCATGCCGCGTCGCCCGCGTCTCTCGCCACTTTCGCCCGAGGTCGCGGGGGGCTGCGGATTGGGGCGGAACTGGCGCGAGGCGCGGGCGACGAGGGCATTCTGCGTAGTGTTTTTACGTCGTGTTTCCAGGGGCGCCCCGAATCGGCGCGCAACCACGCAGCAAACAACGACGCCCAAGCCTCGCGTCAACCGCGTCGCGTCTCACGCCACGCTCGCCCGAGGCCGCGGGGAGCCGCGGTTTCGAGCGGAATTGGCGTGAGACGCGGGCGACGGAGCATTCTGTGTAGTATTTTTACGAGGTGCGTTCAGGAGCGCCCCGAGCCGGCGCGCAGCCACGCGGAAGACAGCGCGCCCGAACCCCTGCGCAGCAGCATGCCGCGTCGCCCGCGTCTCTCGGCAGTTTCGCCCGAGGCCGCGGGGGGGTGAAGATTCTTGTGGACACACACACATATATATACACACATACATATGTATATGTATGTATGTATGTATGTATATATATATATATATATATGTATGTATATATATATATATATATGTATATATATATATATATAATGTTTTGTTCGGGGCGCGCTCCCGAACCCGAGCCCGAACCCGAACCCTCACACCCTCTACACCCTCTTTAGGCGGAACAAGAACACCGGACAACCCTAGTAGTTGTAGTAGTAGTAGTAGTAGTAGTAGTAGTAGTAGTAGTAGTAGTAGTAGTAGTAGCAGTAGCAGTAGCAGTAGTAGTAGTAGTAGTAGTAGTAGTAGTAGTTGTAGTGTAGTACGAGTCGTAGTAGGAGTTGTAGGAATAGTAGGAGTAGGAGTAGGAGTAGGAGTCAAGCTAGCCAGCTCGAGCGAGTCAAGCATGGCATGCCCAGTCCCACCCGCCCTCCCACAACATAAGAAGCAAAGCTGGCACAACTGGGGGCCGAAGTCACACCGGCCAGCCGGTTTGGTACAGCTGATGCGGCCGCGATGGCGGTTGCCGACGGGAACTGGCGAGCGCGTGTTGAATGCCGCGCACGCATTGCCAGACGAGTCGAGAATGGCCCGGTACACCGCAGGAAGCCAGAGGTGGCCGGAGGAAGCCCGACGGTCTGACAGGACACCCCAAAGCATTTTTGTGAAAAGGCATTGGGTTTTTGATGTTTTTTATGTTGAAATGCTTGCAAACACACGGTGTTCGGTAGGATTCTGACATGAAACGCGCGACTGTGCTCTTTGTATGGGCGCTCTGGGCAGCATTTGAGCGCGGGGAGAAGTCGCGCGAGCGTCGTGGCCCCTATTGGCTATCTTCTTGCTTGTCTCTAATGCTGCGGGACGGCTATTCACGGCTGAGGCGGATCCCCACCCTGCGCGCCCGCGAGCGCGTTCTCGTCGTAGGTGAATGGGATTTGTCTCACGCGTGGCCGTCCCGCTGGCGGGATGCGTTTTTCGCGCGCGTTCGCTTGGCCGCTCCGCCGCCTCGTTCTCCCGTCGCAGGGTTCCCCCCCCCCCCCCCCCCCCCCCCCCCCCCCCCCCCCCCCCCCCCCCCCCCCCCCCCCCCCCCCCCCCCCCCCCCCCCCCCCCCCCCCCCCCCCCCATCTCCCGCGCGCGCGTCGCTTGGGCCGCTCCGCCGCCTCCTCCCCCCCCCCCCCTCCTCCCGCGCGCGCGTTCGCTTGGCCGCTCCGCCGCCTCTCTCTCCCGTCGCAGGTTCCTCCCCTCGCCCCTCCTCCCGCGCGCGCGTTCGCTTGGCCGCTCCGCCGCCTCTCTCTCCCGTTGCAGGTTCCTCCCCTCCCCTCCTCCCCCACAGGTCCGCGCGTCTACTTCGTGGAGAGCACCTACGTCCCTCGTCGGTTTTGCGGCTCGAAGGTAAGGACACACATGAGTACGGGTCATCCTGGGCCGAATGCCGACCCAGTGCGCAGTATGCCTGCGGATGCCGTATGCCGGCCACTTGTCCCCTGCGCTGTGCTGCAAGTGCGCGCCGTATGCTGGTCCCTTGTGCGCAGTATGCCTGCGGATGCCGTACGCCGGCAATCATTCCTCTGTGCAGTATGCCTGCAGTGTGTGCCGTATGCCGGCCATTGTGCGCAGTATGCCTGCGAATGCCGAATGCCGGCCCCGTACGCAGTGTGCCTGCGATTGCTGCCTGTCAGCCCCTCTCCGCAGTATGCCTGCGCGTGCGGCTGTATGCCTGCAAGTGGGCGCCGTATGCCGGCCATTAAGCGCAGTATGCCTGCGAGTGCCGTATGCCGGCCCCCCCCCATAGCGCAGTATGCCTGCGTGCGTTGCAGTATGCCAGCAAGTGTGTGCCGTATGCCGGCCCTTGTACGCAGTACGCCTGCGGTTGCCGCATGCCGGCCCAGTGCGCAGTATGCCTGCGGATGCTGCCTGTCAGCCCCAGTGCGCAGTATGCCTGCGGCGTGCGTTTGCCTGCCCTCTTGCGCTGGATACCTGCGGGTTATGTCACGTGCAACCGCCAGCGCGCGATAAGGACGCCGAGGGGGATACGTGCACGGCGCTTTCCGACGCGCGCGCAGCATCCATGGCGCTGGCTCGCTCAGACATCGTTGAGTTGCTTGGCGATCTGCCTGCTGGCGCATTCGGCACCGACAAAAATGCCATCAGGGCGCGCGCGCGCGTCTCCGTGCGTCTACCGCGGGCATGAGCCCGCTCGCAGCGGCGCGCAAGGCCGATTGGGTCCTCTTCGTCGCAGCGGCCAACGCGGCGGAGGGGGACGCATCGCCAGCTCCCGAGCTGGTGCTGTGCACCGCGGTCGCGCGCCTGATGGCCGAAGCGATCGGGGCGGTCCGCCCGATTGATTACTCGGATGCGGCCATGCGCGATATGTTGATTGCGGCCCTGAAGCCAGGCGCGAAGCCGTTTGCGGGCGATTCTTCCGCGGAGTGGCGCGATTTCGCGATTAAGCCGTGCCACATCAATATGGCGCTGCGGACACAGTCGCGAGCGATGGAAGCCTTCGGGCGGAAGGCCCCCGCCCCGTTGGTGCGCGAGGACGCGGGCCGCCGCACGGCGTGCCGCCAGGAGGGTCAGCAATCGGCCCCGGCGGAGGCGGCCGCCAAGCCCGCGGAGGAGACGACGCGGATTGCGGCGGCAATGGAAGAATACGTGAAGGCCAGCAAGGAATTGCTCGAAGAAAAGCGGGAGAAGCCGCTGGCGTTTGCCATGGAGGCGCGCCGCGTTTTCGCATGCGCGGGCGGCATTGTTCGGGGATACGCGCCTCGGCAGGACCGTGTGCGCGAGGTCTGGCTCGGCAAGTTCCCCCGTGAGGGATTGCCGACCGAGGAGTCGATGCGCAAATTCGCGGCCGCGGGCCGGACGGCCCAGTCCCATGGCCGCTCATACATTGGGAGCGCCGAGGGCGAGAGCCTGCAGGCTCCCTGCTCGGCGGCACGTGCAATGACAAGCTTCCGTTTCGCCGATTGCTCCGCGCGCAGGACCACTGCAAGCCCCAATGGGCGCGAATGCCGAAGCTGGACTCGGTACCAGCGGGGGCGGGCTCGTGGCGCGATCGCGCGTCGGCCGTCACCGCGGCGAACCGCGCGGGTGCGGCCCTGGACCGAATGGATTTTCTCGGTTATGCGCACTTCCAGGTCGCGCGCGACGCAGCGCAGCGCGCGCGCCCACGCGCGCCCCGTGGCGCGAGGCCCACGTAATGGAGTGGGGGCTTCGCTGCATCTTGTCCAAAGTGTTTGATCCCGTCGTGCTGTTGGGATACATGCACCAGCTCGCGCGCGTGAGCGAGGAGCACGGGGGCGTCAAGGCGCGTCCGCGGAGCGGCGGGCCCGATGCCCAGGGAGCCGCGCGCGGGAGCCCGCGCCGCGTCCAGGTTTCCTACACGTACGATTTGCTTCTCCGCCAGAAAGTGGCGAAAGACCTGGAACACGGCGACGAGGATGCGACGGCCTCGTTCACTGCGTTGTCGTGGGACATTCTGCGCGCCGCCAAGGAGCGCAGCGCTTTTGAGTGGCCGCCGCCCTGGCATCGTGCATCGCGCTGCGCGCTGTAGGAGAGAGTCCAGCAGTCGGACCGCCAGGCGGCGTTCGCCAAGGGCGGGGGCAAGAAAGGCGGCAACGACCGGCGCGACCAGGCGCGAGCCCGCGCGCGCGCGCCCCGCGAGCGCGAGCACGCGTCGCGGCGCGCGAGGCGGCGAAGCCACGGACCCCGGTGAGCCCTGTCCTCCGCCAGCGCTCGCGCAGCCCCCGCCGCGATACCTTCAGCAAGAAGGGGAGCGGAAAGGCCGGCAAGGGAGGGGCTCCCAAGGACGCGGGGAGCTCGTGGCACAAGCCTGAGCGAAAGGAGTCCTGGCGGTGGTGAAGCCAGGGCGCCGGCGCTGTGCATGCTAATTATTCGCCCGCCCGAGGCGCGCTCCGCGCGCGCGCGCGCGCCCCCCCGCGGGGACGCCGCACCAGCCAGTGATGCAGACGACGGGGCCTCCCCATTGCACCCTGCCGACAGCGGTGAGGGCGCAGTGTGGCGCGGGCCGTCGCCCGAGGGGCAGGAGGCGCCGCCAGTGCGCCGCGCGCGAGACCGCCCCGCCCGCGGCGAGCGCAGCGCAGGACGCGGATGTTGATTCCGACGACGGCGCCGAAGGCGGGGGCGGCGACCTTTGCCCCCAGCAAATCCACGATGCCGGCTGCGCATTTGAAGAGGCCCTTGCCCGCCACTCTACGGGGGCGGAGCCGCGAAGCGCGCGCGCGCAGATCAAAGCCGCCGTGGATGCGTTGCTCGACGACGAAGACAAGAGGGCGGGCATGAGCCCTCTTTGCCACGCCGCCTGGGCGGCACATGCCGCGAGTCCGCGAGATAGCGCCGCTTGCGGGACCTGAGCGCGATGCGGCGGTGGCGGCGAGCCAGACGAGCGACGCACTCTTGCAAGAGAGGCGCGAGGCGGCGTTGCAATTTTGGCGAGAGCGCAAACGTGTGACGGCTTCAGAATGGAAGGCGCCGCCCGGCACGCCGCTACCGCGAAGCACCGGCGGAGAGCGCGGTCGGGCGAGGCACGCTATGCGAAGTTACCATGGCATGTGCGCTCCGTCCTTGGGCCTGACAAGAACTTGTTGCTTTTGGCCGAAATGATGCAAGCTGCAGGGGTGACCAGCGACGCAGCGCGCGCGCGCGACAGCGGGGCGCGGCTCCGTGCTTGAGGCGTCCGACGAGAATTTGACGCGTGACTTGGAGCGGGGCTTCCCGCTAGTGGGGGTCCTGCCGCGCTCGGGCATGAACGCGCCCGTGACCCCCAGGGAGCCGAATGCCCATCCGAGTTGCGCAGCCGAGCGGACACTTTGAACGCCGCCACCCTCGAGCGCGTGTCTCGGGATCTGGGGACCGACGCGGAAGTCACCCAGATTTTGCATGATAAAGCATACGAAGAGGCGCGCGCCGCGCAAGCCAGCGGGGACAGTCGCCCATGCTGCGACGTCCGCGAGCGTGCAGGTGGCCGCGGGCCAGGCAGCGTGGGTCCGGTTGTCCGACCTGCCACGCGGGGCGGTGTTAAACCCGCGATTCCCTGTAGACGAGGGATGGCGCTGGAAGTTGGAAGAATGGATACGCAAGGAATGGCGCATTCGCCGCGGCATGCACCGTCCCCTCCCCTGGGCGCCGCGCCGGGAGCCAACGCGTCCAGGTACGCGCGATCGACGATTTCACTGCCACGGGCGTTAATGACTGCGCCGCCGCAGCCGAGAGGTGCAGGCGGGCCCTTTCCCCCCCCCCCCCGCCCCTCGCGCGCGCTGTCCGCTCTCCCGTGTCGCCGCGACCGCGCGTAGGGTGGATTCTCTCGATGCTCTGGTCGAGCTGGCGCGGATCGCGGCCGCGGCCGGCACGCCGGTGCTGAGCAAAGAAGATTTCATCGGTGCTTACAAAACGTTGCCCGTGCGAGGCGCCGACCTCCCGTTGGCCCATTCGGTATGGGCCAAGGGAGCCCGCGAGGGCTACTGTCTGCAACTCTTGAGCTGCCCCTTCGGCGCCGTGGGCAGCGGATGCGCTTGGGACCGCGTTGGGGCGGCGCTCCAGGCGCGAGGCGCGAGCGCCGCGGCGGCACGGCGAGCGCCCCGCGAGCGCGGCAGGCCATCCTTGCCAAGCTGTTCTCGCTCGCTTCGGGCCGATTCGTGGACGATCTGTTCCGGGCCGACGCGGACAGGGGGCCCGGCACGGGCGGCCCCCGCGATGCCGCAGAGGTCCTGAGGGCGGTCGTCGAAGACCTTTTGGGCTGGCGCCTGGACGCCGGCAAACGCGTTGTTGCCGAGCCGAGGGCCACTGTGCTCGGCGTCGACGCGGAAGTGCGCGGATCGGGCG
This sequence comes from Prorocentrum cordatum, assembly GCA_963575745.1. NCBI lineage: Eukaryota > Dinophyceae > Prorocentrales > Prorocentraceae > Prorocentrum > Prorocentrum cordatum. Next base: position 7,511 of record CAUYUJ010005185.1, read on the forward strand.
ATGAGCTCTCGTTAGTATTCGCGATCGGTGGCGACAAGCGCCACAAATGGATCCAAGAGATCGAGTGGGTGCTGGAGGCAGGGAGAATGTCGCCGGCGGCGGCATCAAAACTTGCCGGCAGACTCGGATGGGGCTCCTCTGCGGTGTTCGGCAGAGGCACGCCCAAGCTCCCGCGCGCGAGCGACGCGCGCGCGCGAGAGCGACGGCAGGTGCCCGGGTATACCTCGCCCCGCTGTTCTGGCACGCGCAGCAGCGGGGATGGAGGTTGAAGTCGCGGCTCCGCGGGGCATTGGAATGGTGGCTGCGCTTCCTCCGGAGCGCGCCGGAACGAGCGGTGCCCCTGCGGGTGACCCCGGAGCGGCCACGCTACCTCGTCTATTCCGACGCGACGGGCGGCGGCAGGCGACATACGCGCGCGCCTGTTTGGAACGGCGCCCGCATTGCCCGGCCCGCCCCGCCTCCGCAGGCTCGCGTGGGTCATCATTGGGCCCAGCGGTAAGCGCTATGCAGCGGCTGATGTGCCTTCGTCGATCAAGCGGTGGACGAAGCACCGCAAGACGCAGGCGGGGGCGCCCCGGCCACGCGTAGCCTGGCGGACAGCCCGCCGTGTTGCGAAAGGTCGCGGCATGGGAACTCGTCGCGGCCGTTTGCGCCTTGCATCATTTGCTCGCGACGCTGCGCGATGCGGAAATCGTGTTGTTTGTCGATTCGAAGGCGCGGCCGGGCGCGGGTCGCCGAGCTGCCCGTGCGATGCTCCGCTGACCGCGCCAGGCCGCGCTCGGGGTGCTCCTACGCGGGACCTCGCGCCAGGCAGATTATAACGCGCTCGTGGCAGATATTTGGTTCGCAGCAGCGACCGCGCGGTGCCTCCTGAGCGCGTGGTATGTGCCATCCGCGCTCAACGTGGCAGACGCCCCTACGCGGCCCGCCACGAAGGCGGCCGCGATTGCGGCCATGCACCGCGAGGGCTTCACCCGAGTGGCGTGGCCATGGCCCCGCGCGGCGCCCTGGCATTCGCGCGGGCATGCATAGCAAGTAGCACAGGGCAATTTGTAGGGGGCGCAAAGGCTTGCGCGGCGAGCGCGTGACGACCAGGCCCGCCGCGAGAGGGGGCCCGCGGGCGCCATGCTTGCGTGCTTGTCACACGCGTCGCGGTGGACGCCCGAAAATGATTCGCATCCGGTAGGCGCGGAAGCTCTGCAGTGTCTGACATCCATGCTCGCAGCCGAAGGAGCGGCGTATCCCCCCGACCTGTCCGGATTCACGGCGAAGGAGGCGAGGGAAGTGTTCCCGTGCCTCCGGGAGTGGTCAGAGTGCTTCACCGTGACGCTTATTACTCACGCGCGTAAGCTGACCCACGAAAAGGCAAAGCGGCCCCGGGAGGACGATGCAGCGGTATCGCTCTCCCAGGTCGAGCGCGCGCGCGCAACTCCGCCCCATCCGGCGGAGCAAGCAAGGCCGGCCGCCGCCCGCTGACCCGTGGGCGCGAAGGCGGCGGAAACGTTACTCGAGAAAGCGGCCAAGTGCCCGGCACCGGCACCGGGCTTGCGCGCGAAACGCCGGCCCGGCGGGGGTTTGACGCCTCAAGAAGCCCTCGCGTTGCTCTCAGCGGCAAGGCAGGCACGGCAGGCACCACCGCGCGGCGCCACCGTCCTCGTGCACCGCGCGCGGCGCGGAGGTACCAGCGCCGCCGATGCTGGCAGAGGCAATCCGCCAGCTGACGAAACTCCAGGCTCCGCCCGCGATATTCATAAGCGAAGGCGGCATTCCGCGGGAGGTGCGCGCGAGGCAGGACATCGGCGTGCGGCGGGTGCCAGGAACACCTCGTCGGCGCGCCGAGGAATTGCGGGTGTCAGGAGCAGGACTGGAGTGCATGCGCCGCATCCAGATGGCCGCGCTGTGGCGAGAATTCCACGCGTGGAAGCTCTCGGCATACCCGTATGCCTCGGCGGTGGAGTTGTACGGCCAGGCGTGCGATGCGGCAGGCGTCCCGCCCTGGCCGCCGTGCGCCATCGCGCGGGACATGATGGTGGCGCTCTGTCGCCGCCCGGGGACCCTGTCGAACTATTTGCAGGGCATTCGCTCAGTCCTGCATCTGCTCCGCGCAGACACAGGGTCTTTGGCGGACACGCGGACCCTGGTATTCGGTGCCCGAAAGGTACGGCCGCCGCGCGCGTCGGCCGCGAGCCCATGATATCGGCGGCAGGCGGAACCGCCTGGTGCGCAAAGATTTCGTGCGCGCGCCACGGCCGAAAACGTGCGCGCGATGTCGGATTGGCTGCGCGAGGCGCGGCCGCGCGCTCTTCGAACTAAGCGGCCTGCCGTGCGTGCCGGCCCGCGGGCCTGGCGTTTGGCAGATCGGACGCGGCGATATGGCCGACGCTTTCGTCATATGCTGGCAGTTCTGCTTGCGCTTCGGCTCCGAAGTAGTGGGGCTGAATGCGCCTGGGCATAGTGCCGTCTCGCTCCACGTAGACGAAGGAAAGCACCAGGTGCAGGTGCAATTCCGCCAGCGGAAGGGGAGAGTGGCTCCCGACCCGGCGGGCCGAGCGCGCGCGCGCGGCGGGGCGCGCCCCGGGCTCCCCGCATCGCGAGGTCTGGAGGGTATGCGTATGCCAGCTCCAGGGCAAACGATTGTGTGCGGTCTGCATCATTCGGCATTCGCTCCGGCCCGGCGAGCAGCTCCTGCCGGGCGTCTCTTACGTGGACGGGCTCGCTTGCGTCAAGCTCGCCGCTGCCCACCTCGGGCTCCATAGGGAATTGGAGTGGGGGACGCATTGCTTCAGGCGCGGCCGGGCCGACCAGGCATGGGCTCCCCTTGCCGTCCCCTGCCTACCCAGGGCCCGCGCGCAGTTCGTGTCTCTCGCACACAGGCACTCCGCACCGGGGGGCCAGCAGCGCTGTTCTTCGAAGGGGGTTGGAGATCTGTGGCCGCGTTCGGGCACTCCATTCCGACAGGGGGCACGGCCGCGCTGCCTGGGTCGCGAGGGCGCGGCGCTTGGCGGCGCACAGGTACCCGGCCGCAAAGACGCGAGCCATGGTGCTGGCGGCAGAAGCCGAGATCGCGCACTCCGATTCCGACGAGGCGCCGCCCTGCAGGCATCGGGGTCGGGGCTCCGCGGCGGCGCGTGGCGCGCAGGACGCGCCGATCGCCGCGGAAGCGGTGCAGGGGCCGCCCAGGCCGTGAGTCAAGCAGACCAGGCATCTGCGGTCTGCTTAGAGCGCGCTTGGGCGTCGTTCCGCCGAGCATGCATCGGGAGGCGTCGGCGAGGTTGCTCGGCTCCGCGACGCCGACTCGCGCTCACCCCACCGCCTGGCCTGGGCCTGCGCCAGTCGACGGTTGTGCCCTGCGTTAGCGCGGGCCCAGCCTCGACGCGACTTCTCATGGGCGCTCTGGGCAGCATTTGAGCGCGGGGAGAAGTCGCGCGAGCGTCGTGGCCCCTATTGGCTATCTTCTTGCTTGTCTCTAATGCTGCGGGACGGCTATTCACGGCTGAGGCGGATCCCCACCCTGCGCGCCCGCGAGCGCGTTCTCGTCGCAGGTGAATGGGATTTGTCTCACGCGTGGCCGTCCCGCTGGCGGGATGCGTTTTTCCCCACCCGCCCGACCCTGCTGCGCGAGCGCACTGGCGTCGCAGTGGCTGCTAGTTGTGTCGAGGCTGGGCTGACCCAGCGCCAGGCTTGGGGGAGGCGTCGGCGAGGTTGCTCGGCTCCGCGACGCCGACTCGCGCTCACCCCACCGCCTGGCCTGGGCCTGCGCCAGTCGACGGTTGTGCCCTGCGTTAGCGCGGGCCCAGCCTCGACGCGACTTCTCCGGCGCCGACCGTGTCGGCAGGGCGTCCCGCTGCAGGGGTCGTTCGGCCGTCCGCGCCAGGGCGCCCAACGCCGCAAAAGAACAGGCCCTGGAACGCAAACTTTGCAATTTTTGGGTCACCCTGAGCCGCCCCGAAGGCGCTTTCAGAGTCCCTGCGGTGCGACGTGGGCGCCCATGTCGCCCATGTCGCGCGCGGCGCCCATGTCGCCCACGTCGCCCATGTCGCCCATGCCGCCGCCCATGTCGCCCACGGCGCGAGCGCGCCTTTGCGCGGCGCCCGCGTTGAACGCGCGGTTTTGGCGGCGCCGACCGTGTGGGCAGGGCGTCCCGCTGCAGGGGTCGTTCGGCCGTCCGCGCCAGGGCGCCCAACGCCGCAAAAGAACATGCGCTGGAACGCAAACTCTGCATTTTTTGGTCACCCTGAGCCGCCCCGAAAGCACTTTCAGAGTCCCTGCGGCGCGCGCGACCGTGCGCGGCGCCTTTCGATGCGTCCTTTGCGCGGTTGAACGCGCAGTTTTGGCGGCGCCGACCGTGTCGGCAGGGCGTCCCGCTGCAAGGGTCGTTCGGCCGTCCGCGCCAGGGCGCCCAACGCCGCAAGAGAAAATGCCCTGGAACGCAAACTCTGCCATTTTTTCGTCACCTCTGAGCTGCGCGCGGCCGTGCGCGCCGTCTTTCGGTGCGCACTTTGCGCGGTTGAACGCGCAGTTTTGGCGGCGCCGACCGTGTGGGCAGGGTGCCCCGCTGCAGGGGTCGTTCGGCCGTCCGCGCCAGGGCGCCCAACGCAGCAAAAGAAAATGCACTGGAACGCAAACTCTGCCATTTTTTTGTCACCTCTGAGCTGCGCGCGGCCGTGCGCGGCGCCTTTCGGTGCGCACTTTGCGCGGTTGAGCGCGCAGTTTTGGCGGCGCCGACCGTGTGGGCAGGGCGTCCCGCTGCAGGGGTCGTTCGGCCGTCCGCGCCAGGGCGCCCAACGCCGCAAAAGAAAATGCCCTGGAACGCAAACTCTGCCATTTTTTGTCGCCCCTGAGCCGCCCCGAAGGCACGTTCAGAGTCCCTGCGGCGCGCGCGACCGTGCGCCGTGCGCGCTGCCTTTCGGTGCGCACTTTGCGCGGTTGAACGCGCGGTTTTGGCGGCGCCGACCGTGTGGGCAGGGCGTCCCGCTGCAGGGGTCGTTCGGCCGTCCGCGCCAGGGCGCACAACGCCGCAAAAGAACATGCGCTGGAACGCAAACTCTGCAATTTTTTGGTCACCCTGAGCCGCCCCGAAGGCACTTTCAGAGTCCCTGCGGCGCGCGCGACCGTGCGCGCCGCCTTTCGGTGCGCACTTTGCGCGGTTGAGCGCGCAGTTTTGGCGGCGCCGACCGTGTGGGCAGGGTGTCCCGCTGCAGGGGTCGTTCGGCCGTCCGCGCCAGGGCGCCCAATGCCGCAAACGAACAGGCCCTGGAACGCAAACTCTGCCAATTTTTTGGTCACCTCTGAGCTGCGCGCGACCGTGCGCGCCGCCTTTCGGTGCGTACTTTGCGCGGTTGAGCGCGCAGTTTTGGCGGCGCCGACCGTGTGTGCAGGGTGTCCCGCTGCAGGGGTCGTTCGGCCGTCCGCGCCAGGGCGCCCTACGCCGCAAACGAACATGCGCTGGAACGCAAACTCTGCATTTTTTTGGTCACCCTGAGCCGCCCCGAAGGCACTTTCAGAGTCCCTGCGGCGCGCGCGACCGTGCGCGCCGCCTTTCGGTGCGTACTTTGCGCGGTTGAACGCGCAGTTTGGCGGCGCCGACCGTGTCTGCAGGGTTGTCCCGCTGCAGGTTTCGTTCTGCCGTCCGCGCGCCCTGGGCGCCCAAACGCCGCATAAGAAATATGCCCTGGTGGAACGCAAACTCTGCAATTTTTTGTTGGTCACCCTGAGCCGCCCCGAAAGCTCTTTCAGAGTACCTGCGAGCCGGCGCGACGTGCGCGGCGCCTTTCGGTGCGTCTTTGCGCGGTTGAACGCGCAGTTTTGGCGGCGCGTCCCGTTTGGGGCAGAATTTTGTCCCGCTGCAGGGGGTGTGTTCGGCCGTCCGGCCAGGGCGCCAACGCGCAAAGAAAATGCAATGGAACGCAAACTTCTGCCATTTGTTGGTTCACCTACCTGAGCTGCGCGCGGCTGCGCGCGGCCGTGCGCGCCGCTTTTCGGTGCGCGCTTTGCGCGGTTGAGCGCGCAGTTTTGGCGGCGCCGACCGTGTGGGCAGGGTGTCCCGCTGCAGGGGTCGTTCGGCCGTCCGCGCCAGGGCGCCCAACGCCGCAAAAGACCATGCGCTGGAACGCAAACTCTGCATTTTTTGGGTCACCCTGAGCCGCCCCGAAGGCACTTTCAGAGTCCCTGCGGCGCGCGCGACCGTGCGCGCCGCCTTTCGGTGCGTACTTTGCGCGGTTGAACGCGCAGTTTTGGCGGCGCCGACCGTGTGGGCAGGGTGTCCCGCTGCAGGGGTCGTTCGGCCGTCCGCGCCAGGGCGCCCAACGCAGCAAAAGAAAATGCCCTGGAACGCAAACTCTGCCATTTTTTTGTCACCTCTGAGCTGCGCGCGGCCGTGCGCGGCGCCTTTCGGTGCGCACTTTGCGCGGTTGAGCGCGCAGTTTTGGCGGCGCAGGGCGTCCAGCTGCAGGAGTCGTTCGGCCGTCCGCGCCAGGGCGCCCAACGCCGCAAAAGAACATGCCGTGGAACGCAAACTCTGCCATTTTTTGGTCACCCCTGAGCCGCCCCGAAGGCACTTTCAGGGTCACTTCGGATGTGCTTGCGGGCAGCCCAGGAAAGCACCTGGGAGGTGCCTGCGGGCAGCCTAGGCAAGGCACTTGGGAGGTGCCTGCGGACGCCGGGGGAAGGCACTTGTGCAGTGCCTGCGGGCGCACCAGGAAAGCACCTGGGAGGTGCCTGCGGGCAGCCCAGGAAACGCACTTGAGAGGTGCCTGCGGGCGCCTGGGGAAGGCACTTGTGCAGTGCCTGCGGGCCGCCCAGGAAAGCACCTGGGAGGTGCCTGCGGGCAGCTCTGGGAAGGCACTTGCGAGGGCGTGTAGGCAGCCCAGGAAAGGCACTTCCGATGTGCCTGCGGGCCGCCCAGGAAAGCCACTTGGGAGGTGCCTGCGGCAGCACAGGAAAGGCATTTGGAGGTGCCTGCGGGAGCCTGGGAAGGACGTGGTGCATGTGCCGCTGGGGGGGGGGGGGGGGGCGGGCGGCCCAGGAAAGGGACCTTGGAGGTGCCTGCGGGCAGCTGTGGGAAGGCACTTGTGAGGTGCCTGCGTGCGGCCCAAGCGATCAGGAAAGTACTTGGGAGGTGCCTGCGGGCAGCCCAGGAAAGCACCTGGGAGGTGCCTGCGGGCGCCTGGGAGCGGCGCTGGGGAGGTGCTTGCAGGCAGCACAGGAAAGGCACTTCCGACGTGCCTGCGGGCCGCCCAGGAAAGCACCTGGGAGGTGCCTGCGGGCGCCCCAGGAAAGCACCTGTGAGGTGCCTGCGGGCGCCTGGGGAAGGCAATTATGCAGTGCCTGCGGGCGGCCCAGGCGCACAGGAAGTGCACTTGGGAGGTGCCTGCGGGCAGCCCAGGAAAGGCACTTGGGAGGTGCCTGCGGGCGCCTGAGAGCAGCGCTGTGAGGTGCTTGTGGGGAAGCCAGGGAAGGCACTTCGGATGTGCTTGCGGGCAGCCCAGGAA
>CAUYUJ010005185.1:25000-27500 GCA_963575745.1 Prorocentrum cordatum
GCACCTTTGCGCGGTTGAAACGCGCTGTTTTTGGGGCTCCTATGGGCGCCCGACCGTGCGGGCAGGCGTCCCGCTGCCGCGCGGGGTCGTTCGGCCGTCCGCGGCAGGGCGCCCAACGCCGCAAAAGAAAATGGCCTGGAACGCAAACTCTGCAATTTTTTGTGTCACCCCTGAGCCGCCCCGAAGACACTTTCAGAGTCCCTGCGGCGCGCGCGACCGTGCGCTGTGCCTTTGGGTGCGCACTTTGCGCGGTTGAGCGCGCAGTTTTGGCGGCGCCGACCGTGTGGGCAGGGTGTCCCGCTGCAGGTGTCGTTCGGCCGTCCGCGCCAGGGCGCCCAACGCCGCAAAAGAACAGGCCCTGGAACGCAAACTCTGCAATTTTTGGGTCACCCCTGAGCCGCCCCGAAGGCACTTTCAGAGTCCCTGCGGCGCGCGCGACCGTGCGCTGCGCCTTTGGGTGCGCACTTTGCGCGGTTGAGCGCGCAGTTTTGGCGGCGCCGACCGTGTGGGCAGGGTGTCCCGCTGCAGGAGTCGTTCGGCCGTCCGCGCCAGGGCGCTCAACGCCGCAAAAGAACAGGCCCTGGAACGCAAACTCTGCTATTTTTTGTCAACAATGATCATCGCGCGGCCGTTCGCGCCGCCTTTCGTGTTTGCGCGGTCGCGCGCGGTTGATGCGCGCAGTTTTGGCGGCGCCGACCGTTGTGTGGGCAGGGTAGTCCGACTGCAGGGGTGTTCTTGGCGTCCGCGCCAGGGCGCCCAACGCCGCAAAAGAAAAAGCTCCTGGACGCAAACTCGGCAATTTTTTTGTCACCTGAGCCGCCCTTGTCCAGATATCCAGATCCCTGCGGCGCGCGCGGCCGTGCGCGCCGCCTTGCGGTGCGCACTTTGCGCGTTTGAACGCGCAGTGTTGGCGGCGCCGACCGTGTGGGCAGGGCGTCCCGCTGCAGGGGTCGTTCGCCCGTCCGCGCCAGGGCGCCCAACGCCGCAAAAGAACAGGCCCTGGAACGCAAACTCTGCAATTTTTTAGTCACCTCTGAGCTGCGCGCGGCCGTGCGCGCAGCCTTTCGGTGCGCACTTTGCGCGGTAGAACGCGCAGTTTTGGCGGCGCCGACAGTGTGGGCAGGGTGTCCGCCTGCAGGGGTCGTTTTCGGCCGTTTCCCGCCTGGGCGCCCAAACGCCGCAAAATAAAATTACCTGGAACGCAAACTCTGCAAATTGTTTGGTCCACCCCCTGAGCCGACGCCGAAGGCGCTTTCAGTGTCTGCGCGGCGCGCGCGACCGTGCGCGGCGCCTTTCGTGTGCCTTCTGTTGCGGGTTTTGTACGCGGCTGTTTGGCGGCGCCGACCGTGTGGGCAGGGCGTCCCGCTGCAGGGGTCGTTCGGCCGTCCGCGCCAGGGCGCCCAACGCCGCAAAAGAACAGGCCCTGGAACGCAAACTCTGCCATTTTTTTGGTCACCTCTGAGCTGCGCGCGGCCGTGCGCGCCGCCTTTCGGTGCGCACTTTGCGCGGTAGATCGCGCAGCGTTGGCGGCGCCGACCGTGTGGGCAGGGCGTCCCGCTGCAGGGGTCGTTCGGCCGTCCGCGCCAGGGCGCCCAACGCCGCAAAAGAAAATGCCATGGAACGCAAACTCTGCAATTTTTTAGTCACTCCTGAGCCGCCCCGAAGGCACTTTCAGAGTCACTTCGGATGTGCTTGCGGGCAGCCCAGGAAAGCACCTGGGAGGTGCCTGCGGGCAGCCAAGGCAAGGCACTTGGGGAGGTGCCCTGCGGGCGCCCTGGGGAAGGCAACTGTGCAGTGCCTGCGGGCTGGTTCCAGGAAAGCACTTGGGAGGTGCCTTTTGATGCCCAACATTCCACCTTTGCGGGCAGCCCAGGAAAGGCACTTGGGTTAGGAGGGGCTGCGAGGCGGCCTGGCCCACATGCTTGTGCAGCGCCTGCGGGCCGCCCAGGGAAGCACCTGGGAGGTGCCTGCGGGCAGCTCTGGGAAGGCACTTGCGAGGGCGTGTGGGCAGCCCAGGAAAGGCACTTCAGATGTGCCTGCGGGCCGCCCAGGAAAGCATCTGGGAGGTGCCTGCGGGGAGCCCAGGAACGGCTCTTTGGAGGTGCCTGCGGGCGCCTGGGGAAGGCACTGGTGCAGTGCCTGCGGGCGGCCCAGGAAAGGGACCTTGGAGGTGCCTGCGGGCAGCTCTGGGAAGGCACTTGTGAAGTGCCTGCGTGCGGCCCAAGCGCTCAGGAAATGTACTTGGGAGGTGCCTGCGGGCAGCCCAGGAAAGCACCTGGGAGGTGCCTGCGGGCGCCTGTGGGCAACGCTGGCGAGGTGCTTGTGGGCAGCCCAGGAAAGGCACTTCCGACGTGCCTGCGGGCCGCCCAGGAAAGCACCTGGGAGGTGCCTGCGGGCAGCCCAGGAACGCACCTGGGAGGTGCCTGCGGGCGCACACGCGAAGGCGCTGGTTGCAGTGCGTTTCGGCGCGGGCCGTCCAGGCGCCCAGGAAAGGCATTGG
>CAUYUJ010005185.1:32500-63668 GCA_963575745.1 Prorocentrum cordatum
TGATTTTCTGCTCCCGGCGCCCGGGAACCCTTCCGGGCCGATTCCGGCACCCAGGCCGGCGCTCGAGCCGGACGCCCGGGCCACCGCCCGGGCTGGCGCCCGGGCTGGTTTGGAAATTGAATTCCAAGGCGGTGCCGAAAAAAGAGCCTCCAAGACACATTTTCCTGTCGAAAATATTGATTTTCTGCTCCCGGCGCCCGGGAATCCTTCTGGGCCGATTCCGGCACTTGGGCCGGCGCTCGAGCCGGATGCCCGGGCCGGCGCCCGGGCCGGCGATCGGGCCGGCCACGGGGCCAGTTCCGGCGCGAGTGCCGCCTCTGGCTGGCGCCAGAAAATACAATTCCCAGGCGGTGCCGAAAAGAGACCACTCCAAGACTAATTTTTGTTTCGCAGCTGCTCCATTTCTGGCTTCCTGGTCCCCCCCGAGGGCAAACCTCCATCAGGTATTACCCTGTAAAGCTTTTGCTTTACAGGAGGGTATCATGGGGACGCCATCCCCGCTCTTTGTTGCCAGGATATCGCATCACTCCAAACATCCCAGAGACTCTGTTCCTGATGTTGCCGTTCCTGAAAATTGCCGTGACTTGAAGTAAGAAAACGCTACAAGCGGAGTGTCGCTAGACAAGAATAATATGATGGACTCTGTGCTGCTCGCTCAATATCGACCATCATCGACATGGAACTGACCCCTCTGCATTCTTTTGCACGCATGCTCTCGAACGTAAGCTTCGCTCTGTGTGCAACACCACGCAACAGCGATGAAGAACTACGCTGCCGCGCGGGTTGGAAAATCTGGCATCAAGTGATGCGTTGAAACTCGGGAGGTGGCCTCGGCCTGTGTGCCTGCCCACAGCTTCTAGAAACCAAATTGTATATTCACCTTTCTGTGCGTGCCCTCACGCGTCCTCGCGCTTGCGCTTCTTCTCCATATTCTTCGCTTTCTTTGGGTTACCTTCGCACTCCTCTGCGTCTGCCTCCGCACGCCTCGCCTTGTCCTTCTTTGTGTTGCTGAAGACCGCCTCTGTGCTTTGGACCTTCTGCTGCTCGCGCTGCTGAAGTTTTTTCAAGTCCTTCCCGCGCCTCTTGAACACTGGTACCAGAGGCGCTAGGATATCTGCGGCAGCGGGCTCGACCTCAAGCAACTGATTGAGGCGATCCTTAACTGTGTCCATGTGGGATAGCTCGCTGGCGATATCGCCTGCATCGATCGGCATGTCCTTGTCGCAGAGCTCGCTCAGCAGGTCGAAGACCAGCTCCACCTCTGTCTTTTCAAATGTTTCGGGGGTCGGGTGATCTTCCTCTGACGAATCGCTAGCGAAGGATACCTTTTTGAAGGCAGTTTTTGCGCCTGCCGCCACGGGCGTGGTCTTTGGAGTCTTCGCGGCGAGGACGCCGTGCTGGCGCTGGATCTCCGAGACGATCAGGGCACGGAGGCGTTTGCCATCTTCTGGATATTTCAGAAGCTCCGCCTTCTCTGCTTCAGACTCCATGGGAACTGGCTCCAAGGGCCACGGGGCCAGTTCCGGCGCGAGTGCCGCCTCTGGCTGGCGCCAGAAAATACAATTCCCAGGCGGTGCCGAAAAGAGACCACTCCAAGACCAATTTTTGTTTCGCAGCTGCTCCATTTCTGGCTTCCTGGTCCCCCCCGATGGCAAACCTCCATCAGGTATTACCATGTAAAGCTTTTGCTTTACAGGAGGGTATCATGGGGACGCCATCCCCGCTCTTTGTTGCCAGGATATCGCATCACTCCAAACATCCCAGAGACTCTGTTCCTGATTCTGCCGTTCCTGAAAATTGCCGTGACTTGAAATAAGAAAACGCTACAGGCGGAGTGTCGCTAGACAAGAATAATATGATGGACTCTGTGCTGCTCGCTCAATATCGACCATCATCGACATGGAACTGACCCCTCTGCATTCTGTTGCACGCATGCTCTCGAACGTAAGCTTCGCTCTGTGTGCAACACCACGCAACAGCGATGAAGAACTACGCTGCCGCGCGGGTTGGAAAATCTGGCATCAAGTGATGCATTGAAACTCGGGAGGTGGCCTCGGCCTGTGTGCCTGCCCACAGCTTCTAGAAACGAAGTTGTATATTCACCTCTCTGTGCGTGCCCTCACGCGTCCTCGCGCTTGCGCTTCTTCTCCATCTTCCTCGCTTTCTTTGGGTTACCTTTGCACTCCTCTGCGTCTGCCTCCGCACGCCTCGCCTTGTCCTTCTTTGTGTTGCTGAAGACCGCCTCTGTGCTTTGGACCTTCTGCTGCTCGCGCTGCTGAAGTTTTTTCAAGTCCTTCCCGCGCCTCTTGAACACTGGTACCAGAGGCGCTAGGATATCTGCGGCAGCGGGCTCGACCTCAAGCAACTGATTGAGGCGATCCTTAACTGTGTCCATGTGGGATAGCTCGCTGGCGATATCGCCTGCATCGATCGGCATGTCCTTGTCGCAGAGCTCGCTCAGCAGGTCGAAGACCAGCTCCACCTCCGTCTTTTCAAATGTTTCGGGGGTCGGGTGATCTTCCTCTGACGAATCGCTAGCGAAGGATACCTTTTTGAAGGCAGTTTTTGCGCCTGCCGCCACGGGCGTGGTCTTTGGAGTCTTCGCGGCGAGGACGCCGTGCTGGCGCTGGATCTCCGAGACGATCAGGGCACGGAGGCGTTTGCCATCTTCTGGATATTTCAGAAGCACCGCCTTCTCTGCTTCAGACTCCATGGGAACTGGCTCCAAGTGCTTTGCCCATGCTCCTGGCACCGTGAGCGCAGCACCAGGCAGCAGCCACATGCCAGACACGACGGCCACGGTGCTGTGGGCAATTGCAGTTGCCCAAAAATCCCATTCCTCGCGCACAGCTTGGAATGCCTTGAGCATATTGGTGACTGCCTTCTCGACCGAGTCCGAGGTCCGCGGCTCTGCAGGGTAGCTATACATATTGAGCTGGCGGCACGTGGTCTGCAGATCGTACTTCCCTGCCCACGCCGCTACTTTGGTCTTGAAGGGTGCCGCATAGATCTCGCACTCTTTCACGCTCTGGATGAAGGCCTGCACACTGGGGGCAGCCTCGGAGAATCCAAAGGCGACGCGGCTGCAGAGCTCTGTGGCGGAGGCGTCGCAGGCAGGGGCGAACGCCTCCGCGCTCTGAAACAGGGCCGGACGCCCGAGGCAGGAGTACGCAGCGGAGGATGCGTCGCCGTCGAACTGTACCTGGTCCGCGTACTTCTTGATGAAGTCTGCCCGCTTGTGGAGTACGGAGAATTCATGGCACTTCTCCCCCGCTTTCCACGCCTGGCGGCCCGCCGTCTTCTTCTCCGCCTTCTGCGGGACGAAGGAGCGCGCGCCACCCGCCGGCATAGCGAAGACGAGGAGAAGAGGTGGTGCTGGACCTGGCGCCGACCTGGCGCGGAGACCAGGACATGCCCGAACGCTCCTGGCGCCGAAGCGCCAGCGGCAGCGCCGCTCAAACATTGCTTGCACTTGGGACGCGGAGAGAGCACGGAAGCACCATAGACGTGGCCGACACAGCGGTGACACGGAGGCCACTTGAGTCTTTTAGGCATACCAACCCCTTTGGCGCTTCCAGAGACTCCTGATGCCAAAGAGCGGAGCGGACACGTATGTCCCAGCCTGCAACCTACCCAGGATGAGCCCCCGCTCGGCACTTTCGTGTCGGGCGACAGCCCAGGGCACTTAAGGCCCTGACGGGTTCGGATGCCATCCGCGGCGTACGCGAGGACTTGGTTTACCTGGACCCCCCAGAGTGCCACGCAGAGCCGCGGGCGTGCAATCCAAGGCGCCAACGACCACCCCACCACCATCACCCCCTCACCCGAACGCTCCCCCCTCACCGCGCGGAGTGCGCAACCCTGTGATCAGCTGGCGCTTTGGGTCGCACAAAGAGTCCAGGCGGGACCATGCACTACCGCAACGAGCGTGTTCCCTCGGGGGCCTGCGCTTCTGGCACGAGACAAGGAGGACGAAACCAGTCCGCCAAGTCCGAGCCAGCAGCGGGCGTGCATGATACCCGGTCCCTTACACAGCTTTCCGGAGGCTCCCCACATTTACTTTTGAGGTGGCCAGCACTGGCTGTCTCGCCAAATGGCCCAAAGATGCCTTGCGGCATGGGGGTCTAACAGATCTGGGGACCAGAAAGCTACGAGTATCACCTTGAACTGCAAGTTCAGGATGTACCTGCAGAAGACAAACCCGAGCATTCCCGATCACTCCTTGGCCCCTGGGAGCTTTTCATGCTTCCGCAAGCTTCCACTGGCCTTCCACAGGCCTTCCGCCAGCTTCCCGCCCCGCTCCCTGGGCCGAAGTCCCCATGAACTCTGCGCCCCGGGGCCTGCTCGACCTTGGGGTCGCCCACGAAATCTGGGCCAAAGTCCAAAGAATGGGCTCCCCGCTCCTCCAGGAGCGGGCCTGCGCGAGGTTTCGGATCCCTGGGGTCCCGCGCTGTTGCGCTGGCGGCGGCGCGCCGTCAGCGTAACAGCAAAAATGCTTCAGAAACCACCCGCAGTGTCGTATTCCCCTGGGATTCTGGGCTCCCCGCGCGCTCCGTACTTAGGCGCTCCGCGCGCTCTCGCAGGGGCGAGCCTGGAGCCAGGCCTGGGGCGCCGCTCCGAGACCCCCGCGCGCGCGCCGGCCGCGGGCGCGCAGCCTGGGCGCGGCCCGCTGGCTCGCGGCGGTGGATCCGCGCAGCGGCTAGCGCCAGCGTGGCCTGCGCGTTCGCGCGCAGTTCTGGAGAGCTTTCTCGGGCGTTTCCACAGGCACCTCTGGAGTGCCTTCCTGGCGTGCCTCGCAGGCACCTGGCGAGTGCCTCCCCGGGCCCCCCCACAAGCACCTCCGCAGTGCCTTTCCGAGCGCTCCCGCAGGCACCTCACGCAGGCACCTCCGGAGTGCTTTCCCGAGCGCTCCCGCAGGCACCTCTGGAGTGCCTCCCAGGCGCTCCGCAGGCACCTCCGGAATGCCTTCCGGGGCGCTCCGCAGGCACCTCCGGAGTGCCTTCCCAGGCGCCCCCGCAGGCACCTGCGGAGTCCCTTCCCGAGCGCTCCCGCAGGCACCTCGGGAGTGCTTCCCCGAGCGCTCCCGCAGTCACCTCCAAAGTGCCTTCCCGCGTGCTCCCGCAGGCACCTCTGGAGTGCCTTCCCGAGAGCTCCCGCAGACATCTCTGGAGTGCCTTCCCGAGCGCTCCCGCAGGCACCTCCAGAGTGCCTTCCCGCTGCCGCAAGCACTTCTGGAGTGCTTCGGGCGCTCCCGCAAGCACCTTCGGAGTGCTTTCCCAGGCGCTCGCGCAAGCACCTCTGAAAGTTTATCGAGCGCTCCCGCAGGCACCTGTTTCCTGAGCCCTCGCAGGCACTCCTGGAGTGTCGTTCAAGCGCTCCCGCAAGCACCACCAAACCTTCCCGAGCGCTTCCCCAGGCACCTCTCGAGTTCCTTTCGAAGTCCTCCCGCAGGCACCTCTGGAAGTGCGTTCCCCGAGATTATCGCAGGCACCTCTGGAGTGCTTTCCCGAGCGCTCCCACAAGCATCTCTGGAGTACCTTCCCTGGCGCCAGCGAGATCTTGTCCAAGCCGACGCTCGGGGGCTTCTGCGTCTCAAGGATAGGCAGAGCAGACATTAAAGAGGGTAAAAGCAAGCACACGAACGCTGTGAATGCGCGATGAGCTGCCACAAGCCAGCTTCCCGCCAGATCGGTCCAGAGTGGGAGGGGACGGAGCTGGGCGGGTGAAGGACCACCAGAGCACTGCTCCAGCCTTCCCTCAGCCCTGGGTCTGCTGTGGGTTACCTTCGCACTCCTCTGCGTCTGCCTCCGCACGCCTCGCCGTGTCCTTCTTTGTGTTGCTGAAGACCGCCTCTGTGCTTTGGACCTTCTGCTGCTCGCGCTGCTGAAGTTTTTTCAAGTCCTTCCCGCGCCTCTTGAACACTGGTACCAGAGGCGCTAGGATATCTGCGGCAGCGGGCTCGACCTCAAGCAACTGATTGAGGCGATCCTTAACTGTGTCCATGTGGGATAGCTCGCTGGCGATATCGCCTGCATCGATCGGCATGTCCTTGTCGCAGAGCTCGCTCAGCAGGTCGAAGACCAGCTCCACCTCCGTCTTTTCAAATGTTTCGGGGGTCGGGTGATCTTCCTCTGACGAATCGCTAGCGAAGGATACCTTTTTGAAGGCAGTTTTTGCGCCTGCCGCCACGGGCGTGGTCTTTGGAGTCTTCGCGGCGAGGACGCCGTGCTGGCGCTGGATCTCCGAGACGATCAGGGCACGGAGGCGTTTGCCATCTTCTGGATATTTCAGAAGCTCTGCCTTCTCTGCTTCAGACTCCATGGGAACCGGCTCCAAGTGATTTGCCCATGCTCCTGGCACCGTGAGCGCAGCACCAGGCAGCAGCCACATGCCAGACACGACGGCCACGGTGCTGTGGGCAATTGCAGTTGCCCAAAAATCCCATTCCTCGCGCACAGCCTGGAATGCCTTGAGCATATTGGTGACTGCCTTCTCGACCGAGTCCGAGGTCCGCGGCTCTGCAGGAAGGCTATACATATTGAGCTGGCGGCACGTGGTCTGCAGATCGTACTTCCCTGCCCACGCCGCTACTTTGGTCTTGAAGGGTGCCGCATAGATCTCGCACTCTTTCACGCTCTGGATGAAGGCCTGCGCACTGGGGGCAGCCTCCGAGAATCCAAAGGCGACGCGGCTGCAGAGCTCTGTGGCGGAGGCGTCGCAGGCAGGGGCGAACGCCTCCGCGCTCTGAAACAGGGCCGGACGCCCGAGGCAGGAGTACGCAGCGGAGGATGCGTCGCCACCTACTCCTCGCTCCTTTTCCTCCTACTCCTCCTGGGAACACCCCCCTGGGGCAGGACATAGATGTCGATAGACTGAGTTCAATATTGCCTAATGCCCGCGTCGGCTCCGTGAGCGTCCAGGGTGCTCCAGAAAAGGATCCCTTTGTTATGGATTGCGCTCAGGACACTCTGAGTGGCTTACCTAGCCCGCACCCTGGGTGCACGTACCTCCGGGCTGGGCGCGCGCGAAGCGCAAGCAAAGAGCCTTTTGGCGCAAGGGCCGCGCTGCCGCGCGGGCGCCCAAGCTTGCAGAGTCCAGAAGGGACGCTCTTTGCTTGCCACTTGATCGCGGCGCCAGCCCGCAGACCAGGACATGCCCGAACGCTCCTGGCGCCGAAGCGCCAGCGGCAGCGCCGCTCAAACATTGCTTGCACTTGGGACGCGGAGAGAGCACGGAAGCACCATAGACGTGGCCGACACAGCGGTGACACGGAGGCCACTTGAGTCTTTTAGGCATACCAACCCCTTTGGCGCTTCCAGAGACTCCTGATGCCAAAGAGCGGAGCGGACACGTATGTCCCAGCCTGCAACCTACCCAGGATGAGCCCCCGCTCGGCACTTTCGTGTCGGGCGACAGCCCAGGGCACTTAAGGCCCTGACGGGTTCGGATGCCATCCGCGGCGTACGCGAGGACCTGGTTTACCTGGACCCCCCAGAGTGCCACGCAGAGCCGCGGGCGTGCAATCCAAGGCGCCAACGACCACCCCACCACCATCACCCCCTCACCCGAACGCTCCCCCCTCACCGCGCTGAGTGCGCAACCCTGTGATCAGCTGGCGCTTTTGGGTCGCACAAAGAGTCCAGGCGGGACCATGCACCACCGCAACGAGCGTGTTCCCTCGGGGGCCTTCGCTTCTGGCACGAGACAAGGAGGACGAAACCAGTCCGCCAAGTCCGAGCCAGCAGCGGGCGTGCATGATACCCGGTCCCTTACACAGCTTTCCGGAGGCTCCCCACATCTACTTTTGGGGTGGCCAGCACTGGCTGTCTCGCCAAATGGCCCAAAGATGCTTTGCGGCATGGGAGTCTGACAGATCTGGGGACCAGAAAGCTATGAGTATCACCTTGAACTGCAAGTTCAGGATGTACCTGCAGAAGACAAACCCGAGCATTCCCGATCACTCCTTGGCCCCTGGGAGCTTTTCATGCTTCCGCAAGCTTCCACTGGCCTTCCACAGGCCTTCCGCCAGCTTCCCGCCCCGCTCCCTGGGCCGAAGGTCCTAATGAACTCTGCGCCCCGGGGCCTGCTCGACCTTGGGGTCGCCCACGAAATCTGGGCCAAAGTCCAAAGAATGGGCTCCCCGCTCCTCCAGGAGCGGGCCTGCGCGAGGTTTCGGATCCCTGGGGTCCCGCGCTGTTGCGCTGGCGGCGGCGCGCCGTCAGCGTAACAGCAAAAATGCTT
Organism: Prorocentrum cordatum; assembly: GCA_963575745.1. NCBI lineage: Eukaryota > Dinophyceae > Prorocentrales > Prorocentraceae > Prorocentrum > Prorocentrum cordatum. Next base: position 40,742 of record CAUYUJ010005185.1, read on the forward strand.
CAGAAACCACCCGCAGTGTCGCATTCCCCTGGGATTCCGGGCTCCCGGCCGCGGCGGATGAGTTTGCGATCCCTGCTCTTTGTTTTTGGCGGCGCGGCCGGCGCGCCCCAGGTGCTCGCCGAGCGCGTTTGCTTGGAGTAACCCCGTCGGGCAGGGTCGGCACCGCAAGACCTCCTGCCAGAGAGGCGGGGGTCGCAAAATACCTTCCGCGACGCGCGCGCTCCGCACTTAGGCGCTCCGCGCGCTCTCGCAGGGGCGAGCCTGGAGCCAGGCCTGGGGCGCCGCTCCGAGACCCCCGCGCGCGCGCCGGCCGCGGGCGCGCAGCCTGGGCGCGGCTCGCTGGCTCGCGGCGGTGGATCCGCGCAGCGGCTAGCGCCAGCGTGGCCTGCGCGTTCGCGCGCAGTTCTGGAGAGCTTTCTCGGGCGTTCCCACAGGCACCTCTGGAGTGCCTTCCTGGCGTGCCTCGCAGGCACCTGGCGAGTGCCTCCCCGGGCCCCCCCACAAGCACCTCCGCAGTGCCTTTCCGAGCGCTCCCGCAGGCACCTCAGGAGTCCCTTCCAATGCGCTCCCGCGGGCACCTCCGGAGTGCTTTCCCGAGCGCTCCCGCAGCCACCTCTGGAGTGCCTCCCAGGCGCTCCGCAGGCACCTCCGGAATGCCTTCCCGGGCGCACCGCAGGCACCTCCGGAGTGCCTTCCCAGGGGCCCCCGCAGGCACCTGCGGAGTCCCTTCCCGAGCGCTCCCGCAGGCACTTCGGGAGTGCTTTTCCGAGCGCCCCCGCAGCCACCTCCAAAGTGCCTTCCCGCGTGCTCCCGCAGGCACCTCTGGAGTGCCTTCCCGAGAGCTCCCGCAGACACCTCTGGAATGCCTTCCCGAGCGCTCCCGCAGGCACCTCCAGAGTGCCTTCCCGCTGCCGCAAGCACTTCTGGAGTGCTTCGGGCGCTCCCGCAGGCACCTTCGGAGTGCTTCCCCGCGCTCGGCAAGCACCTCTGTAAGTCTATCGAGGCGCTCGGCCGCAGGCAACCTGTTTCCTGAGCCTCGCAGGCACTCCTGAGTGTCTGTTCAAGCGCATCCCCGATAGCACCACCAAACCTTCCCCGAGCGCTCCCCCAGGCACCTCTGAGTTCCTTTCGAAGTCCTCCCGCAGGCACCTCTGGAATGCGTTCCCTATAGATTTATCGCAAGGCACCTCTGGAGTTGCTTTCACCCGAGCGCTCACCACACGAAATCCGGAGTACCTTCCTGTCGCCCCCGAGATCTTGTCCAAGCCGACGCTCGGGGGCTTCTGCGTCTCAAGGATAGGTAGAGCAGACATTAAAGGAGGTAAAAGCAAGCACACGAACGCTGTGAACGCGCGATGAGCTGCCACAAGCCAGCTTCCCGCCAGATCGGTTCAGAGTGGGAGGGGACGGAGCTGGGCGGGTGAAGGACCACCAGAGCACTGCTCCAGCCTTCCCTCAAGCCTGAACGCATCTTCCAATGAAGAGGGCTCCGCAGAGAAGCAAGCATGGTATTCTTGATAACTTACTACGAGACAGAGCTCCTGATAGTCATTGGTTTTGTCATGTTTTTGTCCTACATCCCCTCCGCGGAAAAAACTAGAGGATGCTCCATACATGGTGGAAACGTACTTCTCACGAAAGCGAGCTCCATAGAGCCGTTGGACGACGGCACTAATGGTAAACATGCCTTCACACTCAGCGGATGACAGAGGATGATGTGGATTTTTCCGGGGAGCAGCGCCCACAGTACCTGACCACGCGCCTGGCGGAGACACTCATGTCATTCCCGTCGCGGCTTGAAGTGCCTTTCGCTGGGCCTCCCAATGCATCGGAGGTCATCTCTGCCACGAACACGAGTGCACACAGTGTAGCCCCACGCCAAGGGAGCAAACTTTTCGAAAACAACCACCACCTTCGCAATTGTGAGGCCCTCTACTTTGTGTGCGGTGGTGGCCCACCCCAGCTCTGCGTCAAAGCAGTTGGCCAAATAAGCTCGGCCCGACAAGGTCTCCACCCAGCAAAAAAACCGGTGAAGCACGGCGTGGCCACCGGCATCCAAGCGGAGAAGCAGAGCGTGAGGGGATGCTTTCAGGAGAATACCCGAAGCGCCATTTACCAAGCCCTTCGATACAGAAATGTTTTTGCGTTAGCCTCATACGGCATCCGATCTTGAGCCGAGTGTTCACGACACCACTATCTGTCCACAGAGGCACAGCAACCGTGCGAACGCCGTCCATGGATTTCAAGAGTTGTCCATTAATATAACGAGCGGTGTTTTTGGTAGCTGTGACAATCAATCCGCCACCTACGAACTCTGCCGCCTTCTCGCAAACCTCCTCAGAGAGCTCGTCTCCGATGCAACAACAATGACACTCTAATTAATACTCGTTCCAAAATTCAGGAGGCTGTCTGCGTGCCTTGGCATGCTGTGCCTGCCATTCACATAGAGATGGACGCGAAAGGCGCGCAGACGGAGAAAATCCTCACTTCGAAAAAAAAAGACATATACTGAGCGATGCCTGCCCTGGACAGCTCCGTAGTCTGAACCCATCGCATAATCTGCTTGCAGCGCGCATCCTCAGCCACTCGCCGTTGGGGGCTCGAGCTGCTGAAAGTCCACTTCCAGCACAACCACAGGCTCGTGCCCCAAATCCGAGTACACCGCATACATGCGGTCGAATAGCTCTCGTGAGAGCATTCCAACTTCTCCAATGATCCACAAGTTGTAATGTTTCAGTTTCTCCGCCGTGTCTGGCAAAGACATCGTGCCCACGCCGAAGGCCGCATGAAACGTTTGCGAACGCACGCCCATCACGGCCTCGGTGCTGTGAGCTAGCATACCCGTAGGATTCGCCCGCAGAACGTGGAAGCCGCGCTGCCGAGCCAACAACATGAGGTGGCGGCACGCCAGGCTCTTGCCAGAACCAAGCCCGCCAGTGATAAATTGAGGCCGGCGGGCGCGCCGAAGTACGTCTAGCAGTGCCAAATCCGCTTCCTCCTCGGCCTCGCTCTTTCGAACAAGGCTGGTTAGAAGCTTTGCCACGAACGCTGTCTGGTCGGGGTCCGCTCCAGGAATGGGACCCATGGCCGCGAGAGGCGTACGATACAACACCTCGCCACGAACAAGCCTCACAACGAACTCCTGCCTTCGAAGTAGTTTGCACAGTGTGGTCTGCACGTACTCCTCTCTGTGGCCTTGAGACCTGATGTACTCCGCCATCCACGGCTGGGACGACCACTGCTGCGGCAGCAGACACATTGCCGTGTAGAGCCAATGGAAATCAGGCGGCAGAATTCGGGCACGTTGATCGCTTGCTTGCCACTTGATCGCGGCGCCAGCCCGCAGACCAGGACATGCCCGAACGCTCCTGGCGCCGAAGCGCCAGCGGCAGCGCCGCTCAAACATTGCTTGCACTTGGGACGCGGAGAGAGCACGGAAGCACCATAGACGTGGCCGACACAGCGGTGACACGGAGGCCACTTGAGTCATTTAGGCATACCAACCCCTTTGGCGCTTCCAGAAACTCCTGATGGGGATCCAAAGAGCGGAGCGGACACGCATGTCCCAGCCTGCAACCTACCCAGGATGAGCCCCCGCTCGGCACTTTCGTGTCGGGCGACAGCCCAGGGCACTTAAGGCCCTGACGGGTTCGGATGCCATCCGCGGCGTACGCGAGGACTTGGTTTACCTGGACCCCCCAGAGTGCCACGCAGAGCCGCGGGCGTGCAATCCAAGGCGCCAACGACCACCCCACCACCATCACCCCCTCACCCGAACGCTCCCCCCGCACCGCGCGGAGTGCGCAACCCTGTGATCAGCTGGCGCTCTGGGTCGCACAAAGAGTCCAGGCGGGACCATGCACCACCGCAACGAGCGTATTCCCTCGGGGGCCTACGCTTCTGGCACGAGACAAGGAGGACGAAACCAGTCCGCCAAGTCCGAGCCAGCAGCGGGCGTGCATGATACCCGGTCCCTTACACAGCTTTCCGGAGGCTCTCCACATTTACTTTTGGGGTGGCCAACACTGGCTGTCTCGTCAAATGGCCCAAAGATGCCTTGCGGCATGGGGGTCTAACAGATCTGGGGACCAGAAAGCTATGAGTATCACCTTGAACTGCAAGTCCAGGATGTACCTGCAGAAGACAAGCCCGAGCATTCCCGATCGCTGGCCTTCCACAGGCTCTCCGCCAGCTTCCCGCCCCGCTCCCTGGGCTGAAGTCCCCATGAACTCTGCGCCCTGGGGCCTGCTCGACCTCGGGCTCGCCCACGAAATCTGGGTCAAAGTCCAAAGAATGGGCTCCCCGCTCCTCCAGGAGCGGGCCTGCGCGAGGTTTCGGATCCCTGGGGTCCCGCGCTGTGCGCTGGCGGCGGCGCGCCGTCCGCGTAACAGCAAAAGTGCTTTCAGAAACCACCCGCATGTCCTGTATTCCCCTGGGATTCCGGCTCACCGCCGCGCGGATGAAGTTAGCGGTTCCCTGCTCTTTGTTTTTTGGCGCGCGGGGCCGGCGCGCCCCAGTGCTCGCCTAGCGCGTTTTCTTGGGATAACCCTGTCGGGCAGGGTCGGCAACCCCAGACCTCCTGCCCATAGAGCGGGGTCGCAAAATACCTTCCGCGACGCGCGCGCTCACGTACATAGGGCGCTCGCGCGCTCTCGCAGGGCGAGCCTGGAAGCCAGGCCTGGGGCGTCAGCTCGAGACCCCCCGCGCGCGCCGCCGGCCGCGGCGCACAGACTTGCCCTTTCCCCTGCTTCGCGGCGGTGGATCCGCGCAGCGGCTAGCGCCAGCGTGGCCTGCGCGTTCGCGCGCAGTTCTGGAGAGCTTTCTCGGGCGTTCCCACAGGCACCTCTGGAGTGCCTTCCTGGCGTGCTTCGCAGGCACCTGGCGAGTGCCTCCCCGGGCCACCCCCACAAGCACCTCCGCAGTGCCTTTCCGAGCGCTCCCGCAGGCACCTCAGGAGTCCCTTCCAATGCGCTCCCGCGGGCACCTCCGGAGTGCTTTCCCGAGCGCTCCCGCAGGCACCTCTGGAGTGCCTCCCAGGCGCCCCGCAGGCACCTCGGGAATGCCTTCCCGGGCGCACCGCAGGCACCTCCGGAGTGCCTTCCCAGGCGTCCCCGCAGGCACTTGCGGAGTCCCTTCCCGAGCGCTCCCGCAGGCACCTCGGGAGTGCTTTCCCGAGCGCTCCCGCAGTCACCTCCAAAGTGCCTCCCCGCGTGCTCCCGCAGGCACCTCTGGAGTGCCTTCCCGAGAGCTCCCGCAGACACCTCTGGAGTGCCTTCCCGAGCGCTCCCGCAGGCACCTCCAGAGTGCCTTCCCGCTGCCGCAAGCACTTCTGGAGGCTTCGGGCGCTCCTGCAGGCACCTTCGGAGTGCTTTCCCAGGCGCTCGCGCAAGCACTTCTGAAAGTCTATCGAGCGCTCCCGCAGGCACCTGTTTCCTGAGCCCTCGCAGGCACTCCTGGAGTGTCTTTCAAGCGCTCCCGCAAGCACCACCAAACCTTCCCGAGCGCTTCCCCAGGCACCTCTCGAGTTCCTTTCGAAGTCCTCCCGCAGGCACCTCTGGAAGTGCGTTCCCAGAGATTATCGCAGGCACCTCTGGAGTGCTTTCCCGAGCGCTCCCACAAGCATCTCTGGAGTACCTTCCCTGGCGCCAGCGAGATCTTGTCCAAGCCGACGCTCGGGGGCTTCTGCGTCTCAAGGATAGGTAGAGCAGACATTAAAGGAAGTAAAAGCAAGCACACGAACGCTGTGAACGCGCGATGAGCTGCCACAAGCCAGCTTCCCGCCAGATCGGTCCAGAGTGGGAGGGGACGGAGCTGGGCGGGTGAAGGACCACCAGAGCACTGCTCCAGCCTTCCCTCAAGCCTGAACGCATCTTCCAATGAAGAGGGCTCCGCAGAGAAGCAAGCATGGTATTCTTGATAACTTACTACGAGACAGAGCTCCTGATAGTCATTGGTTTTGTCATGTTTTTGTCCTACATCCCCTCCGCGGAAAAAATAGAGGATGCTCCATACATGGTGGAAACGTACTTCTCACGAAAGCGAGCTCCATAGAGCCGTTGGACGACGGCACTAATGGTAAACATGCCTTCACACTCAGCGGATGACAGAGGATGATGTGGATTTTTCCGGGGAGCAGCGCCCACAGTACCTGACCACGCGCCTGACGGAGACACTCATGTCATTCCCGTCGCGGCTTGAAGTGCCTTTCGCTGGGCCTCCCAATGCATCGGAGGTCATCTCTGCCACGAACACGAGTGCACACAGTGTAGCCCCACGCCAAGGGAGCAAACTTTTCGAAAACAACCACCACCTTCGCAATTGTGAGGCCCTCTACTTTGTGTGCGGTGGTGGCCCACCCCAGCTCTGCGTCAAAGCCGTTGGCCAAATAAGCTCGGCCCGACAAGGTCTCCACCCAGCAAAAAGTCCGGTGAAGCATGGCGTGGCCACCGGCATCCAAGCGGAGAAGCAGAGCGTGAGGGGATGCTTCCAGGAGAATACCCGAAGCGCCATTTACCAAGCCCTTCGATACAGAGATGTTTTGCGTTAGCCTCATACGGCATCCGATCTTGAGCCGAGTGTTCACGACACCACTATCTGTCCACAGAGGCACAGCAACCGCGCGAACGCCGTCCATGGATTTCAAGAGTTGTCCATTAATATAACGAGCGGTGTCTCTGGTAGCTGTGACAATCAATCCGCCACCTACGAACTCTGCCGCCTTCTCGCAAACCTCCTCAGAGAGCTCGTCTCCGATGCACAGCTCGTTCCAAAATTCAGCTATCTGCGTGCCGTTTGGCATGCTGTGCCTGCAGATGGACGCGAAGGCGCGCAGACGAGAATCCTCACAGCGATGCTGCCTGGACAGCTCCGTAGTCTGAACCCATCGCCAGTACCTGCTGCAGCGCGCATCCTCGCCACTCGCCGTTGGGGGCTCGAGCTGCTGAAAGTCCCCTTCCAGCACAACCACAGGCTCGTGCCCCAAATCCGAGTACACCGCATACATGCGGTCGAATAGCTCTCGTGAGAGCATTCCAACTTCTCCAATGATCCACAAGTTGTAATGTTTCAGTTTCTCCGCCGTGTCTGGCAAAGACATCGTGCCCACGCCGAAGGCCGCATGAAACGTTTGCGAACGCACGCCCATGACGGCCTCGGTGCTGTGAGCTAGCATACCGGTAGGATTCGCCCGCAGAACGTGGAAGCCGCGCTGCCGAGCCAACAACATGAGGTGGCGGCGCGCCAGGCTCTTGCCAGAACCAGGCCCGCCAGTGATAAATTGAGGCCGGCGGGCGCGCCGAAGTACGTCTAGCAGTGCCAAATCCGCTTCCTCCTCGGCCTCGCTCTTTCGAACAAGGCTGGTTAGAAGCTTTGCCACGACGCTGTCGGGTTCGGGTCGCTCCAGGAATGGGAACCCATGGCCGCGAGAGGCGTACGATACAACACCTCGCCACGAACAAGCCTCACTACGAACTCCTGCCTTCGAAGTAGTTTGCACAGTGTGGTCTGCACGTGCTCCTCTCTGTGGCCTTGAGACCTGATGTACTCCGCCATCCACGGCTGGGACGACCACTGCTGCGGCAGCAGACACATTGCCGTGTAGAGCCAATGGAAATCAGGCGGCAGAATTCGGGCACGTTGATCGCTTGCTTGCCACTTGATCGCGGCGCCAGCCCGCAGACCAGGACATGCCCGAACGCTCCTGGCGCCGAAGCGCCAGCGGCAGCGCCGCTCAAACATTGCTTGCACTTGGGACGCGGAAAGGGCACGGAAGCACCATAGACGTGGCCGACACAGCGGTGACACGGAGGCCACTTGAGTCATTTAGGCATACCAACCCCTTTGGCGCTTCCAGAGACTCCTGATGGGGATCCAAAGAGCGGAGCGGACACGCATGTCCCAGCCTGCAACCTACCCAGGATGAGCCCCCGCTCGGCACTTTCGTGTCGGGCGACAGCCCAGGGCACTGAAGGCCCTGACGGGTTCGGATGCCATCCGCGGCGTACGCGAGGACCTGGTTTACCTGGACCCCCCAGAGTGCCACGCAGAGCCGCGGGCGTGCAATCCAAGGCGCCAACGACCACCCCACCACCATCACCCCCTCACCCGAACGCTCCCCCCTCACCGCGCGGAGTGCGCAACCCTGTGATCAGCTGGCGCTTTGGGTCGCACAAAGAGTCCAGGCGGGATCATACACCACCGCAACGAGCGTGTTCCCTCGGGGGCCTACGCTTCTGGCACGAGACAAGGAGGACGAAACCAGTCCGCCAAGTCCGAGCCAGCAGCGGGCGTGCATGATACCCGGTCCCTTACACAGCTTTCCGGAGGCTCCCCACATCTACTTTTGGGGTGGCCAGCACTGGCTGTCTCGCCAAATGGCCCAAAGATGCCTTGCGGCATGGGGGTCTAACAGATCTGGGGACCAGAAAGCTATGAGTATCACCTTGAACTGCAAGTTCAGGATGCACCTGCAGAAGACAAACCCGAGCATTCCCGATCACTCTTTGGCCCCTGGGAGCTTTTCATGCTTCCGCAAGCTCCCACTGGCCTCCCACAGGCCTTCCGCCAGCTTCCCGCCCCGCTCCCTGGGCCGAAGTCCCCATGAACTCTGCGCCCCGGGGCCTGCTCGACCTTGGGGTCGCCCACGAAATCTGGGCCAAAGTCCAAAGAATGGGCTCCCCGCTCCTCCAGGAGCGGGCCTGCGCGAGGTTTCGGATCCCTGGGGTCCCGCGCTGTTGCGCTGGCGGCGGCGCGCCGTCAGCGTAACAGCAAAAATGCCTCAGAAACCACCCGCAGTGTCGTATTCCCCTGGGATTCCGGGCTCCCGGCCGCGGCGGATGAGTTTGCGATCCCTGCTCTTTGTTTTTGGCGGCGCGGCCGGCGCGCCCCAGGTGCTCGCCGAGCGCGTTTAGGATGTTTGGTAAAACTGATGGATCTCCCCGTCCCCAGAACTGGCGCGGGCTTCCACTTGCGGTTCCCTTGCTCCTGCCCTTGCCTCTTGCTTGCCCTTTCTCTCTCCCTCTCTCTTCACCGCCGCTCCGCGGCTCAAGCCTTTCTAAGGCCAAGCTGGGGGTCGGCCTCAGTTGGCCCAAGGCCGGGCCCCGGAGGGGCCAGAAGACTCCCAGGCCTGGGTCCAGGCCTGGCAGGGGCGCCCGCGGCCGCACGATGCCGCGCCTGGCGCCGCGCGGCTGGTGGGCGGCAGCGTCGCCGCCCGCGGGCGCGCAGCTGCGCAGCGGTGGGGGGCCTGGGCGCCGAGCGGCGCCGGCTCACGCCAGCCGCGGAGCACCCAGGGGCGAGGTGGCATCCGTCGAGGCGGGGCCGCTGAGCCCCCCCGACGAGCTAGTAGCCAGGCGTGAGCCCGCGCCGGCGCTGGCGCAGTGCCAGGCGGGAGCCGCGAGTGGCGCGTGCGCGCCGGAGCCCGCCCGGAGGAGCTGCCCCAAGGCTCAGACGCCGCCGCCGGTCGGCCGGCGCCGCGGGCGCGTGGCAGCCCTGATGCTGATCTTCGCGATGACCGTCGGGATCGCCGAGGCCGACGCCGAGGCCGAGTCCGCGTACTACGACGACAACGTGGACATGAGGGAGTTCTGGCTCGATGCGCCCGTGGACCCCTCGATGCACGCGGGCGCGCCGCCGGACGGGGTCTCCACTACCGGCGGGCGCGCCGCACCTGCAGGAAGCAGCGGAGGGGGACCGCCGCGCGAGCGCTCCGCGCCGCCGGCTGGGCCCCCTCCCCAGGACCCGACCCACCCACCCCCTGACCCCCCCGATGGGGATCCGTCGTCCTGGATCAGGGGTTGGGGTCTTTTCGGTATCAGCTGGAAGGACATCGGCAACCGCACCTACTGGTTTGCCGAGGGGATGGGTGGGGGTACCTTCAGAGCCGTGGGGAGTTTCAGGTCTGCCTTTTCGACTCGCGAGGCAGGAGGTTGGCTTAGCTCAGAAGGTGGCTGGGTGCTCTACATGACGGACCAGATGGGCCTCACCCTGTTCGGCTCCGCCTGGCCGCTGATCGCCGGGCTCGTGGCGGTCTTCGCCGGCACCGGGACGGTCGCGCTCTTGGCCCACAGCCTGAGGACGCTCTTCGCGCCCTGCAGCTGGGCGGCTTGGACTTGCGGCTTGGTGCTGGCATGCTGCCCTTGCCCGAGGCGCCGCACGCCTGGCGAAGTCAAGCTCGACAAGCTGGTTCCGCCGGCGGCCCCGCCGCTCACCGACGTGGTGTGGCATGGGCCGACTACCGGGGCGGACCCGACGACTGACTGGTATCGGAAGAGCATCAAGGAAGGCCGGGGCTCCAAGCGCGGCCAGAACGACCTCTTGATCCGGGTGGACTACAGGGTTGCCCGGCTCAAGCTCAATATGAAGTCTCCTGAACGCATCAACCGCCAAGGATTGTGGGTGGAATACGATTCCGTGAAGGGTGCTAGCGACAAGAGCTTCCGGCGCGAGCTGGAGCAACGGGATCCTCGCTGGCTTCACCTGTGCCGCTCTTCGAGCTGTACTGGGTGCAAGGGGCGCGAGAACGAGCTGCATTGCAAGGAGTACGCGGCCCTCGACAACGAGGCCATCGTGGACCTCGGCGACTATTCGAAGTTCACGCCCTGCCGGATCTTCGTCTGGCTCTGGAGGGGGACGGGTCTCGTCTACAAGTTGCTATTGTACATCCTCTCGTGGTGCTCATGTTGTGGGGCATGCCTCTGCCGCCGGCGCCGCCGCCGTCCTAAATCTGGCGATGCGGAGCCTGGCGTGCAGGGGTCAGTGGCAAGACTACTTGACCAGGAGTCCGAGTCCGAGGTAGATGCCGAGGACAACCCTTGCGAGGCGGTGAAGGTGGGGCTCATGATCAAGGGAAAGATGCGCCCACTGGCTCCCGAGGGTTGTCGAGATGCGGCACGAGGGGACCCCACCGTGCTGCTGGTGGAGGACGGGCGGGCCTCGGACCTCCCTCTCCCGAGTGAGGGGAGCGCAACGGCCTGCCTCTGCGAGCACCACCGGCAGATCTACATGGTCCTGCGCTACGGTGAGAAGTGCTCTCAGGTGACCTGCTTCCGGGAAGCGGTGGGCATGGCCTCAGGGGTTCCTCTCTGTCTGCAACACCTTGGGGGTGACGCAGCCCGTGCAATACACGACAACCCAGCAGGAGTCGGGTTCTTCGCAGGACTACGGCGTCGAGCTCGGCGGAGCCCTGCCGCACGGAGCCGCACACCAGAGCGGGCGGCCGCCCCAGCCAGGAGCCGCACTCCTGAGCGCACCGCACCCCCGCCCTCCGCGCGAGAGGCGCCTTCCAGCCCTGGCGACCCCGTCCCGTCGCCGGCTGGACCACCGAGCGTGCGCTTCGAAGCGCCGCCGGTTCCGGGCTGCCCCCAGCCGCCAACGCAGCCGCCTATGCCCCTTGGACAACATTTCATTCTACGGGCGAGGGTGCATTGGCCCGAGGGGGCGCAGTGGATGATTTTCAGAGGGAAAGCAGTCGATGCCGTCGCGGCCAGCACGGTGGCCGACTACTTCGACGGTGCGCTGGCGCTCGAGGTGGCGGACCCAGCAGGCGTCACCATCCGCTTCCTCGTAAAGCCCGACGGCGTCATCCGTGCGCCGTCTCCAGGACCCTCCGGACGCCTACCCGCAGGGTTCATCGAGGAGCTGCTCCACCACGCACCCCAGGGATGCGAGGAGCTCGGCATCGGCGTCTCGGCGACCAACGTACCCGAGAAGGTTTGGCACAAGCTGGCAGCTTGGCATGGTCTGCCCGTGGGTGGCCGAGCTGGCCCACTCAGCGAGGCACGCTGGCGGCTGCTCAAGGAGAAGGTGGTCGACCTAGTCAAGTGGCACCCTGAGGGGGGCGTGGCACCCAGTCCGAGCTTCGAGGCGCAGGCCACCGAGGCGGACGCCAAGCTGCGCAGCCATTGGCGGCGGCTCGATCGCAGCAGTTCGCCCCGGCCGCCCTCGGGGTCAGCAAGGAGGAGCTCTCGTTCGCCGTCAGCCGAGGGCGGGCGAGCAGCCAGCTCTGAGGCGCCCGCGTCAGGAGATAGTCATCAGGGAGATGAGGGAGGAGTCATGATGGCCTGCTACTTGGAGGAGAAGGCCCGTGGGTCAAGCGATGCGGCCGCTGTGCAGAGCGTGGCTGCTGGCTTCGGGGAGGAAGCCCAGCAGGTGCTCGCCGGCCTCATCCGACATGCTCGATACCTCAAGCAGCAGACGAATGAGCCTGAGGAGCTCGCACGGCTGGATGGGCACATTGGCAGCTGGGAGGTGCTCCAGCAGGTGCCCTCGCGACCGCAGACCCCCGAGGCATCGCCTAACAGCCTCCAAGAGCTCCTCAAGCTCTCACCCGAGCACCACCGCTCACAGGGGCCGCCGGCCCCCACGGCCGACAGCGCGCCTCGGCTTGAAGCACACCCATCACTCTCGCCAGCGGTCGTCCTGCCGGCCTTCCCCGTCGGACAACGGGACGCCGGCCCCCCAGCTACCACGGCTGGGTTGGGCCCGGTCGTCCGCCCCCAGGCGCCGAACATCAGGTCCCTGTTTTGCTACGACCAGCACGTCAGTGACTTGGGCCTGCCCCCAGGCTTGACCACAGCACCGGCACGCTACGCTGCTGGGGCCCGAGAGGACAGTGGAAGTGCCGACCCATTCGGCCTCGTGCAGCCCGGGGCAGCGCTGGACGCGAACACCGCCAGGATGCTCCACGCGTTGGAAGGGGTTGCCAACGCCCGGCAGGGCGACAAGGCAGCCCCGCGTGGGACAGTGGCGGCGCTGGGACGGGCCGAGGAGCTGGACGTCTACCTGGCGCGCGGCTGCGGCCAGCTGACCGTGGAGGTCTGCGACGAAGTCCTCGGACGCGAGCTGTTCTACGCTCTGCGCCGGACCTGCGAGCAGAACAAAGCCCTCATGCTCGCCGTCGAGACGCCCACCACGGTGTCCAACCGGATCGCAATGGCGTGCGCCTCGCTAAGCTTCGGCGGTAGCAGCCTGGACAACCTGGCTCCGTGGTCGGCGTCTGTGGCGGACTTCCCGACCTGCAAGACGATCGCGTTCGACAGGTACAGCGCGCCACACGACACCAAGCTGGAGCCCAGGCCCAGGGCCCCCGTGGTCTTCGACCAGTGGAAGCGGCAGGCCCAGAACATGACCAGGTTCTTCGGGCTTGTCTTCGGGCGAGAGCACGTCAAGGAGCGTCTGGACTGCCTGGAGACTCTCGCACGGGAGTGTGAGAAGGACGACCACGCCTTCCCGCCCAAGTTTGTCTACGAGTTGTGGGAAGAGCTGTGGGCGACCTGGTGCGAGAGGCTCCGAGACAAGAAGCGAGGCCTCCTGCGCATGCTGCAGACGGACAACCCCAGAAAGGAGGACCTCAAGATGGTGGCCTTTGCTCCCAGGCCGGACGGACGCCCAGCTTTCGTCTTCCCTAACGTCTTCGACCTCGAGTCTCCCACAGGCTATTACCAAGAGGTCGTACGCCCGCGACAGCAGCGCTACCTTCAGACCGTTCTCAACGACTCGATGCACGGGGTGCGTGGCGCCCCGGGCAAAGCTGGGGAAGTCCGAGGAGGGGGAGAAGAACCAGCCGTCGAGCCTCAGGAGCAGCGAGCTGGCGCCATCCCCAAGAGGAAGCCCAAGGCCAAGGCCCAGCCGAAGGCCAGCTCCGCACGGGCCGCGCACCCTGCGGGCAAGCGGCTGAACGCCCAGGAGATCAAGCTGTCAGTCCGGCATGCGCCCTGCGACAAGCAGGGCAAGCCGCTCTGCTGGGACAACTCGACCTGGATAGGTTGCAAGAAAGGAACTGCGGGGTGCTCACACTCGCTCGAGCTTATCAAAGGGCTGAAGGACGTGCACTGGACCGTGCAGTGCCAGCTCCTCAGGCGGGGAGGGCTCCGCAACGCCGCCAAGATTGACCCGGCGTCGGTCAACGGGAGAATTGCACAGCTGAGGGCCCAGGCGAAGACCGAGGCGGACAGCAAACGGGCTGCAGGCGCTAGCGCGGCAGAGAGCCAGCCTTCCAAGACAGGTTGGGCGCCACCCGACGAGTACGCCGAGGTCCAGTGCACCGAGCTGGAGTCAGAACTTAGAGAAGCCGCTCAGGGGCCCGATGCGACCTGGCTCGAGGACCCGCGGGCCGACAGCCCGGCCCTGATCGGGACGAGTGTCTGCGCAGACGAGGGAGCTCTGGCCCAGCGGAAGCTGCTCGAGGCCGTCCAGGAGAGCGGGGTACTCGACTCCGTGAGCCATGCCAGTGACTACATGCGGTCGCACGTCTTGGCGCGTCTCGCGTGCGCCCGCGGGCGCGGAGAGGAGCTTTCGGTTGAACAGGTGCTCCTCGAGGCGACGAGCCAAGGCGGACCCACCCTGGCCGCCGAAGCTAGCGAGCTGCTGGACCGCCTTGGAGCGAAGGCTGGCAACCTGGGAGCCGACCCCGATGTCATCATAACGCCAGTGAGGTGGGACGCTGAGAGATCGGTAGGTCAAGGCTCCGTCACGGTGCAGGGCCATACTTGGCGCTACCTCGACTACCAGGACCAGCTGCCCTTGGACGAGTGCATCGCCAAGCGGTTACAGGTGGCCGCCGGTGTTTCAGAGGAGCGGCAGTGTCTCCCACTTCACCTGGCAGCCGCCAAGCTTTGGGTACATCTGGAGACTCCACCCGATGCCCAGCAGGTCAAGGACCTGGCCCTCGAGATCCGCAGGGACCTCCTGGAGAAGGCTACCGACGCAGCCGCAGGTCTCGCCGACGCTCCACCCTGGATATCCCCCAGGGAAGCCGAGGTCCGGATGCACATCCACGACGCAGTGCATCGCGACCACGACAAAGATTTCCGTTGCGTCGCCCTCTTCCCATGCGAAGCCTTGGAGGAGGTGGTGCTTAGAGTATGGCGTGCCGACCACTGGGGTCACTTGGATATCGATACGGTCCTCCCCGTGGGAGAGCCCAAGCAAGAGTGCCACGTGATTATCCATCGCGGGCATATGCGTGTCCTCCACCCACCGCCCGGAGTCGACGGCCGGCGGGTAGCAGACGAGCTCATCCGCACCTGGGCCACGAGCGGGAAGGACCTCAAGGAGCTCCCCACCATAGGCTGGGAGACGTACCTCGCCTCGGAGGAGGATGGCAGCCCGGTGGTGGCCAGCAAGCCCCCCCCATGCCAACATTGCAGAGCCTTGGCAGCACAGCAGCAGCAGCGTGGGAGAGCCGCCGGCGGTGTAACCGCCGCGGTCGAGCTCCCCACCGAGGTGGAGTGTCCAGACTTCGGGGACTTGGAGCCCCTGCGATTGAGGCCAGCGTTCGCATGGGGGCTCAGGACGCGGGAGATTTTCGCCGGGACTGGGCGTTGGACGCAAGCCATGAAGGATGCGGGCATCGCCACCAGCGAGTCTGTCGAGTACTTCGGGCAGCCGTTGCTCGGCAAGGACCCCCGGCCGCAGTTCGACATACGCGACCCACTGGTACGAGAGCGCCTGTACCAGGAGTTCAGCGCGCCCCCTGGGCCCGACGAGGCCAACGTGCTGCAGTTCGCCCCACCTTGCGTGAGCCATTGCCCCTGGCAGTTGGCGGCAGGAGGGACGAGGACTTTCGAGTGCCCAGATGGAACCGGGGAACGGCAGATCGAGATCGATGGCAACATATTCGGGGAGTTCGCGTGCATCGGGGCGAAGAGGGGCTACGAAGCGGGACGAGAGTTCCTCATCGAGTCGTCAGCACGGGATGGGCGGTACCCCAAGCTGTGGGATCGCCCCTGCATGCGGACCTTGATGCGCGCGACGGGAGCCCGGGTTCTCGCCATAGACATGTGCGAGTGGGGGCTTGCGCCACCGGACGAGCCACAGCATCGGTATCAGAAGCGGACCTGGTGGTTGGCATCACTTGGTCTCTACCCCTATGCCTTGATTCTAGCCAGGAGGTGCACAGGCCATCACATGCACCGCACGTTGGAGGGCGGCCTACCGTATGATCTAACGGACGCCCAGGTAAAGCCTACAACCTTGATGCTCGCACGCGGCTCAGTAAAGCCGAGGCCAGCAACAAAGAAATAAAAAAAAAAAAGAAAAGAAAAAAAAAAAAGAATAAAAATAAAAAAAAAAGTAACAAAAAAAAAAGTAAAAAAAAAAAGAAAAATAAAAAACAGAAAAAATAAAAAAAGAAAAAAAGATAGAAAAAAAATAAAATAGAATCAAAAAAAAAAAAAAAAGAAGAATTGAACAAACCTCAGCGCCAAACTGAGCGAAGCCGGCGAGTACTACGGCCTCGGCAACGACGGGGTCACCGTCACACTGCCCCCGGACGACAAGCTGATCCGCGTGAACCAGCTCATCGCGCGAGCTGCCCCAGACAATTTCCACTGGGCGAGGATCGATTTCCGCACCAAACGGCACTACTCCGCCTTGCCGGAGAGCCAGTGGGCCCTCTACTTCGGCAAGACCCCCGAGGGTGAGCTCCGCTTCACCCTCGGCAAGCAGGCCCCGTCCAACCTGGAGGGTGGAGGACGTGTTCCCAGCGGTACTCCCCAGCTCAGTGCAGCAGTAAAGGGAGAGTTGGGAAGCGCAGGCTTCGGGCTGGGATTGCGGGGCATGCGGAGGACCCAGCGCGCAGGGCAGTATGCACCGCGGTTGTGCGCTGCCTGGGCAGCCGTGCTCAAAGCAGCGGCTGCCGGCACCGCCCCAGAGAAGCTGGAACAACAGATCGCCGCTATGGATGCCGAGGCGCGGGCTTTGGAGGAGAAGTTGGAAGACAAGGTGGCGCGGGCCGGGCGCTATGACGCCCTGGAACAAGACCCCCCCCCTCTTTTCAGCCTCCGACCTGTGCGGGAGAGGGCGGCGGTACCGCAGATGGGGCCACCGACGAGTACGAGCATAGCGCGAAATGCGGCAGCCTGGAGCAGAGCGCCAACACCTGCTGCCTACCTCATTCGATATGGGGAAGCTCAATGGAGGTCGAATTCGAGGGGGGCTCAAAGGGCCACCAAGAAGGTGGTCATTCAAAGGACGACTACCTGGAGGGGAACGAGGCGGAGGCGGATGGCCTAAGCTCAAAGGGCGAAGGCCGGGGTGAGGAAGAGGTGGAGGTGGAGACCGACGGCGAGCCAACCATAACCACATGGGGTGGCGACGAGAAACGTGGTGGCAGACGAGGTGGCAAGCGAGGGGGCTGGAAGCGCAACAAGGCGCGCAAGCGTGAAGCACGCGAAGCTGCTGCTCGCGGAGGTGGCGGATCTGGCGGAGGCGGCGATGATGACGGCGACGGGGACGAAAGCCCCGAGGAGGAAGAGGAGGAGAACCGCCGCCAGAAGAAGGCGAGGGAAGCCGAGGACGAGGCGTCGCGGGCCAGCCCGGTGCGGGTCTTCGTCCCGCAGCAGGGGGACCAGTGGGTGTTGCTCAAGGGGGGCCCGTTCGAGGCTGGAGAGGTTAAGGCAAGGTTAAGGGTCGCCGAGACACTGTCCGGGGGCTTCTTCGACGCCGACCAGTTGTACCTCTTCGAGTACACAGAGGATGACGACACTGCAGGGGCATATGGGCCACCTCTCGACGACGAGGAAGCGGTGCGCCCCGGCGAGAAGTTGCTGCTGTGGGCCACGCTGAAGCCGCCCAAGGAATGGACCAGTTGGAGCCCCCGGTGGAACCGGGACCAACAACCCGCACCTGGTGCCACAGCCCAGGAAGGTCAGCGGAGAGTCACGGCCAGGATTGCTGATAGAGCGGCAGCAGCAGCAGCAGCGCCGGCAAGGCCGAGCGGGGCCGCAGCGAGCTCAGCAACCGGCAGTGGCCGCCAGCCAGCCCCAACGTTCAGCGAAGTGGCGGCAGCAGCAGGCGGCGCCCGAGCGAGCTCAGCACCCACGTCCAGCGGTGGCACTTCGAGGAGTTCAGGCGCTTTGATGCGAGTTGAGGAACAGCTCGCCGAAGCTCAGGGGCAGCATGCCCGAGCAGCGAGCGAGGGCGGCGACCAGGAGCTGAGCGCGGCGCGCGTGGTAGGACAGCTGGAGATCAGGCGCAACGAGGTCCAGGCCCGCCGCGCTGCCCGGCTCGAGCGCGAGGCGCGCCGGCGGGAGCGCGAGGACCAGAGGGCCTCCAGCGCACCCCCAGAGCCCCACAGCCCACAGGCACCCACGGGGGCCCCTCCTCCGCCCGAGGCCGAGGAGGACCCAGAGACCACCTCGGATGAGATGGGACGCCGGGTTGCCGAGGCGCACCCGGGCGTAGCCTGCCGTGGGGGGGTCCACAAGTGCAACGCCGCTCGACGATTCGTCAAGAACTTCAACGACGTGCGGAGGGGTGGCAAGAGCTACGACCTGCAGCATGCCGATATCCTGTATCTGAACGGGATCGGGCAGATCAGCGACGTCCTGATGCAGGCATATCCCGGGGCCGACCCGACGGATCCATCCCTGCCGCCGGAGCCTCGCCAGCTCGGCGAGATCCTGGCGCGCTACGTGGAGGAGCATGAGACGTTGAAGCTCAAGATGACGAGCTTAGGCATTCCACGAGACGAACAGGCCGGTGGTGGAATCCTGGACCCCATCTACGTCGCGACTGAGAAGACTTACGTCGAGGAGTACGAGGGTCGAGATGTCCCAAGCGCTCGCAGCCGCAGCCGCCGGCGGAGCGGAGGAGCAGCCCCATCTGGGGGAATGAAGCCCCCCGGGGGCGCACCTGACGACTCAGAGTCATCTGCCTCCGAGACGATGGCTCCTGGCACCCGAGGCCGGCTGCGAGCGAGGTCGCCCCGGGATGAGAGACGGGGGCGCGACTCCGCCCCGGACCCGAGGGATCCGGGGCGCAGGTGCGGAGGCCCTGAGGTGCCGCCGGCGGACACCCGCCGAGGCGCGCACCAGAAGGGCTGTGCGGAGGCACACCAGGACGAGAGTCGATCATCGCCGGCGACACCCCGGCCTGGCACCACCGAGGCCAAGGAGTACTTGCACTGGTGCCTGGAGCACGCTGAGTTTGCTCCCGAGCTGGTGAAAGAGGTGACGGACCTGGGGAACCGCCTGCTACTCGCCGCAGGGAGCGTGGAGGCAGCAGCAGCGAGGCTCCGCGAGGAACGGGAGCTCGTTCTCGGGAACCCGCTCGGGGGAGTGCTCGACCCCGAGTTCGGCGAGGCGCTCGAGGAGGATCACCGGCTGTACCTCCAGGAGATGGCGAGCAAGGGCGTCCCCGTACGGAGGCAGCAGCCCAGGCGCCGGACTATAGCCAAGCCCCACGCCTCCGCGAGGGACCATGCGCTGGAGATGTACGCCAAGGCCTGGAAGGACACGTCCTACGGCGCCGTGCTCTGGGCCACTCCGGAGGCCGAGGCCGCCCTGTCCGCTTCCGAGCTCATCGAGAGCCCGTCAGGGCGCGTGCCCAAGATGTTGCCGGACCGCACAGTGAGCAGCGAGGGACGCCCCATACATGATATGAGGGTAGCCAATGGAGACTCGCCCAAAGAGCTGCATCCGCCAGCGCTCCAGCCCAAGCACGAGGCCCTTGTGCGCCTGTCACTCTGGTGGTCCGCACGCCACCCGGGCGTTCCGCAGGTGATAGCCAAGCGGGACGTGTCGCGGGCCTTCAAGTGGCACTGGGTGCGAGACGAGGACGTGGCCGAGTTTGGCACCTCCCTCCCCGGCGACGCCGTGGGTCTGACCACGCGCGTGATCATGATCCATTGCGTGATGGTCTTCGGGTGGTCGGGGTCGCCGGGCGAGTACATGGCGTTCGCCTGGAGTGCCAAGTGGGACCACGAGCGGCGCCGCCCACCAGACCCAGCGGTCAACGACACAGTGCGCTGGTCGTCCAAGTGGCTGATGGACGACGGCGTCTTGGTCGAGCCGCTGGTCGGCCTTCGGCCCTGGCTCAGCGCAGCCGACTGCGACGCGAGCATGCGGCGCGTCTGGGGCAACGACGCGATCAACGTCGACAAGATGGCAGAGGAGGGCACCTTCCAGGCAGAGCAGCTGGTCTGGGGCCTATACTTGGATGTGGACAAACAGCGCTCGAGGCTCCCCGAGCCCAAGTGCGTGAAAGCCGCCCACCTCTTGGCGATCGACGAGCTTCGCTATGGATGCCGACGGGTTCCCATCAAAGTCGTCCAGGAGCTGAGGGGGTCGGCCCAGTTCTGGGTGGCTACGCAGCCGGCTATCAAGCCCGAGCTGCCAGTCATTGACCGCCTCCTCGGCGGTGGGCTCAGCGCAGCCTGGGCGGAACCCCGAGGTAGCGCTGAGGAGGTCGCCCTTGCCTGGGACGAGTGGGATCAGACTCTCGAGCTGCTGCGAGTGCTCTTCGACGCACCCGAGGCCTGGGCGTCCACTTTCGAGGCAAGCTTCATTTCCTGTCTAGGGTCGCGCGAGCGCCTGGCACTCCCAGGGGCCGCCGCCCGGACGAGATGGACTGGGGGGGACGCAACCACGACGACCATCGGCAGCATCGACTGGGGGCGGGCAGTGGCCGGCAGCAAAGCGATGCCACCTCACTACATGGCCGTGGACGCCGCCCCGCTCCTACGCCAGCTGGAGGACGTGCTGAGCCACCCAGGGGCCGAGAAAGATTGGGCGATCGCCATCGTGGAGCTGCTCGCGTTTGTAGCCCTAGCTGCCGCTAGAGGTCGCGAGTGGCAAGGCGAGCTGGTCTTCTACGTCACCGACAACATGAACGTGCGGTCGTGGAT
The DNA here is from genome assembly GCA_963575745.1 of Prorocentrum cordatum. NCBI lineage: Eukaryota > Dinophyceae > Prorocentrales > Prorocentraceae > Prorocentrum > Prorocentrum cordatum. The sequence continues at coordinate 61,365 of CAUYUJ010005185.1, forward strand.
TTCGAAGAGGCGGCCCAAGCACCCACTGGCACGGCACCTCATTCGCCTCGTCCAGCGCCTGGAGGCTTGCTACGGGTTCAGCACGACCGCGCTGTACATACGCACTTACCACAACGACATCGCAGACTGGCTGTCGCGGGAAGAGGCCAAGAAGGTCCACTCCGAACTTCTTCGCAAAGGGTGGACCCGTATTGAGCCGCCCGAGGAATGGGGGAAGATGTTGGCCGAGGCAAAGGAGCACCTCCTGCGGCTACCTGGAGAGGATGGGCCCATTGCGGAGTCAGCGCTCCGGCATCGGGCGCTGAGGACCCCAACAGCGGTGCCTCGCAACCTCGCCCTCACAGGGCGCCGGGGCCTCGAGCTGGGAAGCCCACTGGGAACTTACGGGCGAGCCTGGGAGCAGCTCGGTGGCGAGCTGACCACGGGCGACTCCACAGGCGTGGACTGGATCATGTGCTCGCTGGCTCTGGACCCGAAGGGCTTTGAAGTCGAGAAGTTGGCATCCTCAGTTACCAGGGCGAGGCCACAAGTTGTCGTGGTCGACGCCCCGGGCAAGCTCGACCTGACCCGCGTGGTCAAGGTACTGCGCAAGCTGGGGTACCGCGTGTACGATCTGGAGGTCGTCTGCACCCACTACGGCGACATGACAGCTCGAGCTCGGAGCCTGATCGTGGCGGGCAAGGGGCCAGCGGGCGTTAGCCTGGCGGGCATGCGCATGCCGCCGGCGCGCCGCTGTCCCCATGGAGTGAAGCACGCGCTGAAGGACAAGCCCAGCGAAGGCTGTCACCACTGGCTCGACGACGAGGGGAGCGTCACTTGGGACCCTGCAGCCCGTGGGGGCTCCGACCCCACACTGCCCAAGGGCATCGGCCACATCAAGATCGCCGGCACCAAGCATCTGGTCTGCTCAGTCGACGGCCCGATCGGCACGGTTCGCTGGCCCGCGGAGGGCCCGGGCGGACCGGGAGGAACCCTGATCCACGTCCCAGGACGCAGTGGCGGGCGCATCAGGGCGCTGTCGCCGGAAGAGGTTTGGATCGTGCAAGGAGGCGACGAGGAGTCGTGGGTGCAGCGACGAGCCCGAGGCGACTCCGAGGCCACCCTGATGCGAGAAGCGGCGAGGTCCCTGCCGCCAGAGACGGCGAGAGCTGTGCTCGGATCGGCTGTGGACGCACTGTCGCAGACCACCCAGCGGGCAGGCGGCTGCCACGATCCCGCAGAAACGGCCGCCTGGGAGACAACTCGACGGTGGCTCAGGGCACGGGCGCGGAGCGAGCTCCAGGTGAAAGCTGACAGGCCAGAGGACAACCAGCACGCTGGAGTACTGAGCGACGACGTCCATAAAGCGAGGCGCAAGAGCCAGGGCGTCCGCTTCAAGGCCATCGAGGAGGACCTCGTGCGGGGCCCCGAGCCCCCCCCCGACGCGGAGGAGGTGAACCTGGGCGCAGTCGTCAACATCCCCAAGAAGCGGCGGAAGAAGAGCCCCAACCGGGGCAAGAAGGTGGAGACCCAGGGCCTGGTCAAGCCGGTCGCCCTGGGCCGCGCTCGTGCCTCCATCGCCCTGCCGGACCACCCGATGCTGGGAGGGGACGACTACGGCCGGTGGATCGAAGAGCAGAAGCGTGAGGCGCTGATGCTGCGACTGTCCGAGGGAACCCGCGCTGGCTACGAGACCGGCTGGAAGCAGTGGCAGAGCTTCAGGGCAGCCCAAGGGGAGTCGCCCTGGCTGGAGGGACGCGACCGCGAGGAGCGACACGCCAACGAGGAGGCACTGTTGGGCTTCGTCATCGTGTTGGCTAAGGTGCTGAAGCGCACGGAGGGTACGGTAAAACAGAAGTTGTTCGCAGTGCGCTTTGCCCACCTCGTGGTCGGGTACCCAGATCCTCTACTCCACCGAGGCCGCCTTTGGTCCACGCTCGCCGGCCTCCGGAGAGGCCAAGGGCCGAGCGGGAGGAAGCGGCCAGTGACGCCTCGCATGCTCCTGTGGCTTCAGGGCTTCCTGAAGGACCAGTCGGACCTCCCTGAGGCGGACACCGCTGTCCTGTGGGCCGCCGTGGCGGTGGCCTTCTTCTTCATGTTGAGGGCGTCCGAGTACCTGGTCCAGCCCGGGAAGACATGGAGTCGAGAGCGCGTTGTGCGTGGAGTGGACGTCACGGGCCGCAGTGGCGACAACAAGCCCTGTGCCTTCAAGGACGCGGTGGAGGTGGTGCTCCACATCACCTCCTCGAAGACCGACCAGTACAACGTGGGGTGCGTGCGGAACCAGTACGAGACGGGCACATCATTGTGCCCCGTGGCAGCACT
>CAUYUJ010005186.1:0-17500 GCA_963575745.1 Prorocentrum cordatum
GGCTCGCGAGGCGCGCGCGGCGCGCGGGGCGCGCGCGGGCGCGCGCGGCGCGCGGGGCGCGCGGGGCGCGCGCGGCGCGCGCGGCGCGCGTGGCGCGCGAGGCGCGCGGGGAGTGCGGGGTCTCCTGGGAAACCGTTTTAGGCTTCCTGAGAGGCCTCTTGGGTATCCTGGGAGGCCTCTTGGGCCTCTCGAGAGGCCTCTTGGGCCTCCTGAGAGACCTCTTGGGTCTCCTGGGAGGCCTCTTGGGCATCCTGGGAGGCCTCTTGGGCCTCCTGGGAGGCCTCTGGGGCTTCCTGGCGGGGCCTATTGGGCCTCCTGTGGGGCCTATTGGGCTTCCTGGGAGGCCTCTTTGGCTTCCTGAGGCCTCTTTGGGCCTTCTGGGAAGCCCGTGGGCCTCCTGAGAGGCTTCTTGGGTCTCCTGAGAGGCCTCTGGGGCCTCCTCAGAGGCCTCTGAAAGACATATTCGGCCTCCTGAGACGCTTCTTGGGCCTCCCGAGGGGCCTCTTGGGCTTCCTGAGAGGCTTCTTGGGCCTCCTGGGAGGCCTCTTGGGCCTCCTGGGAAGCCTCTTTGGCCTCCTGAGAGGCCTCTTGGGCCTCCTGAGATGCCTCTTGGGCCTCCAGAGAAACCTCTTGGGCCTCCTGAGAGGGCTTTGAGGCCTCCTGAGGGGCCTCTGGGGCCTCCTCAGGGGCCTCTTGGGCCTCCAGTGAGGTCTCTTGAGCCTCCCGACAGGGCCTTGGGCATCCTGAGGGGCCTCTTTGGCCTCCTGAGAGGCTTCTTGGGCCTCCTGAGGGGCCTCTGGGGCCTCCTGGGGGGCCTCTCGGGCCTCCTGACAGGCCTCTAGGGCCTCCTGGGAAGCCTCCTGGGGGGCCTGACGACGAGGGCGTGATGATTGTGATTGAGGCGGTCGAACGGGACGAGAGCGTGATGATGATGATGATGGTGCTGCTGCTGGTGCTGCTGGTGATGATGGTGATGATGACGAAGATGCCTATCATGGTGGCGACGTTGACGATGGCGACGGCAATGAATATGATGATGCGGGGTAGTAGTAGTAGCGGTAGTAGTAGTAGTAGTAGTAGTAGTAGTAGTAGTAGTAGTAGTAGTAGTAGTAGTAGTAGTAGTGTTAGTAGTAGTAGTAGTAGTAGTAGTAGTAGTAGTAGTAGTCGTAGTAGTCGTAGTAGTAGTAGTAGTAGTAGGAGTAGTAGTCGTAGTAGTAGTAGTAGTAGTAGTAGTAGCAGTCGTAGTAGTAGTCGCAGTAGTAGTAGTAATAGTAGTAGTAGTAGTAGTCGTAGTAGTATTAATAGTAGTAGTAGTAGTAGTAGTAGTAGTCGTAGTAGTAGTAGTAGTAGTAGTAGTAGTAGTATTGGTAGTAGTAGTAGTCATACAACATGGTACATACATCATACAACATCATACATTATACAACATGCTCCATACATCATATATCATCATGCGTCAAACAACGGGGTACATACATTATACAACACCATTCATCATACAACACTATACATACATCATACATCACCATGCACCATACAACATTATACATGCACCATACAGCATCATGCAGCATACAACATTATACTTACACCCTACCATCATGCATCATACAACATTATACATACACCATCCATCATCATGCGCCATACAACGCTGTACATACACCATACATGACCAACCATCATACACCACCAAACATCACACGCCATCAAACATCATATGCCATCAGACATCATACGCCATCAAACATCACACATCATACACCATCACGCACCATCAAACATCATACATCATAGTCGTAATACACCATCAACCAGTTTACATCATAATACGTCATCATACATTATCGTACACCATACATCATACATCAGACTACACCATCAAACACAATACATCATAATACACCATCAGTCACCATACATCATACCAGACCATCAAACACCGTATAACATACATCATCATACACCATCAAGCATCATGCATCGTAATACATCGCACACCATCAAACACCATACAACAAACAGCAACCATCACACACCATCAAACATCGTACATCAACCATGCACCATCATACATCATCAAACATCAAATATCATGAAACATGAACCATGCAACATCATACATCATCAAATATCAAGCCCCATACATCATCCAACATTAAACATCAAACATCGCACATCATCAAACATCATACAACATCAAACATCGAACATGACACATCACACCCCGTACACCATCAAACATCAAGCATCAAACATCGCACGCCAAACACCACAAATCATTGAATATATAACATCAAACATCATCAAACATCAACAAGCATCAAACATCGAACACCAAACATCATCAACCATACATGATGCATCATCAAGCATGAAACATCAAACATCATACATCAACCACCAACCATCATTCAGCATCATACATCAAACATTAAACGTCAATCAACATCATTTAACATCAAACATCAGGCATCAAACACCAACCATCATTCAACATAAAACATCAAACATCATCAAACATCAGCAAGCATCAAACAACAACCATCAAACATCATCAAACATACATGATGCATCATCAAACATCGAACATCAACCATCATACATCAAACACCAACCATCATTAAACTTCATACATCAAACAGCAAACGTCAATCAACATCATTTCTAATCAAACATCAGACAACAAACATCAACCATCATTCAACATTGAACATCAAACACCACACACCATTCAACATCAAGCATCAAACATCAAACATCATATACCATTAATCACCATACATCTAACATAATCAAACACCATACATCCATCATCATACACCATCATACATCGTCATGCATCATCATACATCATCATACACCATCATACATCACCATACATCATCATACATCATCTCACGTCATTATGCATCATCATACGTCATCATACATCATTTCACATCATCATACATCATCGTACATCATCACACATCACCATACATCATCATACATCATCATACGTCATCATACGTCACCATACATCATCATATGTCATCATACATCATCGTACATCATCGTGCAACATCATACATCTTCATACATCATCGGACAACACCAAGCATCATTGTACATCATCATCCTTCATCGTACGACATCAAACATCATCGTACAACATCATACATCGTCGTACATCATCGTACAACCTCAAACAACATCGTACATCATCATACATCATCGTACAACATCAAACAGCACCGTACATCATCATCCATCGTCATACATCATCATACATCATCATACATCATCATACACCATCGTACAACATCAAACCCCATCGTACATCATCATACATCATCATACATCATCATACATCACCATACATCCTCTTACATCATCATACATCATACATGAAACACCCACACCCACACCAACACGCACACCCACACCCAAACCCTCACCCACAATCTTTCCCTTTTTTTTTGTTGTTAAAGATGTTGGAAACGCGAAACTTCCATCACCACCTTTCAGTCGTCTCACGGACGAACTGCCCGGCCACCATCCCCCGGTCAGCCCTAGTAGTAGTAGTAGTAGTAGTAGTAGTAGTAGTAGTAGTAGTCGTAGTAGTAGTAGTAGTAGTAGTAGTACTAGTAGTAGTAGTAGTAGTAGTAGTAGTAGTAGTAGTAGTAGTAGTCGTAGTAGTATTAGTAGTAGTAGTAGTAGTAGTAGTAGTAGTAGTAGTAGATTAGTAGTAGTAGTAGTAGTAGTAGTAGTAGTAGTAGTGGTCGTAGTAGTAGTAGTAGTAGTAGTAGTAGTAGTAGTAGTAGTAGTAGTAGTAGTAGTAGTAAGAGTACAGCTCCATACCTGCATCTACATCTAGACCCACATGCACTTCTACACCTACAGCCACATCTACATGTACACATACATCTACGTCTACATCTACATCCACAACTACACTCACATCTACATCTACATCTACACCTACACCTACACCTACACCAACATGTACATCTACATCTACACCTACATCTACATCTACATCTACACCTACATCCACATCTACACCCACACCTACATCTAAATCTACATCTACATTTTCGCATTGGTGTTGCTTTTGCTTTGCATTGTCTTTGCTATTGCTCTTGCCTTTGCTTTCCTTTGCCTTTGCTTTTGCTTTTGCTGTTGCTGTTGCTTTTGCTTGTTGCCGATGATCTAGAACAAGTACGCTGTGTTATGCTATGCTGTGCTATGCTATGCTATGCTATGCTGCGCTGTGCTATGCTAAGCTACGCTATGCTATGTTTTGCTATGCTATGCTATGTTGCGGTATGTTATGCTATGCTCTACTATGCTATGCTATGCTATGCTATGCTGCGCTATGCTATGCTGCGCTATGCTATGCTATGCTATGCCATGCTATGGTATGGTATCCTATGCTATGCGATGCTATGCTATGCTATGCTAATGCTGCGCTGCGCCAAGCTAAGCTAAGCTGAGCTAAGCTAAGCTAAGCTAAGCTAGGCTAGGCTAAGCTAAGCTAAGCTAAGCTAGACTAGGCTAAGCTAAGCTAAGCTAAGCTAAGCTCAGTTCAGCTAGGCTAAGCTAAGATGAGATAAGCAACGCTAAGCTAAGGGGACGTAGCTGGGGGAACCACGGGGCGGATGCCGGGGGAACCGCCCGGGGCGGTTTCCACTGCCCGGCCCTTTGAGCACACAGGGTAAGAACCCTTCTAGGCAGAGCCTAGGTAGGGAATACATTTATGCATGAATTGATCGTTGTTTTTAGTACTAATTCCCTGCATTTTTAATGCATGATCCGCACGCGGAGCATGTATTAAAAACGGCACTGTACGGGGGCCTTGTGGGAGGCGTTTGGAGCCCTCTCGGGGGCCCGCTGGGGGAATATCGGGCCCTCGTCGGGGGGTCTTGGGGGCTTCCTAGGCCGTTTGAAGAGCGCATCGGCCCGTCTTCGTTGAGGCTCTCTTCGGGCCCTTTTGGGCCGTCTCGGGGGCCGCCTGGACCGGACCGTCTTGGTGGCTTCGTGGGGCCATCTTTGGGCCCTCTTGGGCTGTCTGGGGGCTTTCTGGGAGGCTTCCTGGGCCGTCTTGGCGCCATTGTGGAGGCTGCTTGGGCCGTCATGAGCCCGCGTGGGCCGAACAAAAAGAAACGATCAAAAAGTAGCAAAAACCATAGGACAATCAATGTTTTTGGCTTCTGGGGGCGCTCTTTGGGGCCTCCTTGAGGCCCTCTGGGGCCGTCTTTGGGGCTTTCTGGGCCCTCTTGGGGCCATCTTGGGCCGTCTTGGGATTGTCCTGGGCCGTTTTGAAGGCAAGTGGTGCCGCTTGGACGCCCCCGTGGACTCCGAGGGGGCCCGAGTAGCCATAATATTGCTTGTCCATCGGCTTTTGCAAGAACATGTGAGATGAGACGAAACGGGTCGGCACCTCGGCGCGGGCCTGGGAAGGGATTAAGGGGGGCTGCTTTGCAATGTGCAATAAGCAATAATGCAATATTGTGCAGTTGGCCTTCTCGGGCGTTGCCTGGCTTGGTCCCTGCGTCACACACCCGTCCTGTCGGTCTGCCGAGACGCTTCGCTACAGTCCGGACGTGGATTCCTCTCGCTTCGCGGGGTGCACGTCTGGAGCACGTACAGTCCAGTCGTTGCGGGGTCTCTTGGGAGCTTCTTTGTGACCTCTTGGAGGTGTCCTGGGGGCTTCTTGGGGCCTCTTCTGCACTGGGCTTCTTTGGGGCCTCTTGGGGCCTCTTGGGGGCGTCTTGGGCCGTCTTGGGGCGCTCTTGCGGCATGTGGCCCATTCGGAGGCCGGTCTCTCGAGGCCGGTCTGGGGCCTCTCGCGGCCGTAATCGCCGCTGTGGAAAAGTGTTCAAATGTGGAAGGTGTGGGCCACGGTGTGGGCGTTGGTTGGCGTGACCTGCTCGGCTGCCGCGCGTGCGTGCCGCTCCGTCCTGCAATCCCCAGGGCTTTTGGGCGGCCTCATGGGGGGCTCTTGGGAGCCTCTTGAAAGCCTCGTGGGGGCTTCTTCGAGCGTCTTTGGGGCCGCTTTGGGGCCTCTTGGGGCTTCTTGTTGACGTCTTGCGCCAGCTTGGGGCTCTCTTGCGCCGTCTGTCCCCTTCGGAGGCCATCTTGGAGGCCTCTCGCGGCCGCCTTAGGGCTCTATTGGAGTCCTCTTGGGCCGTCTTGGGGGCCCCTAGGACCGTCTTGGGGGCCTCTTTTGGCCGTCTCGGGGCCCTCTTGAGCAATCCTGGGGCCCCTTTGGAGGCCTCGTTGGCCGTCTTGAAGGCTTCTTGGAGGTTGCTTTGGCCGTCGTGGTCCTCGGAAAGCCGGAAAAGGCGAGAACGCTAAAATCTTCCAAAAACCAACGGAAAATCAATGATTTTGGCTGCTGGAGGCGCTCTTTCGAGTCCTCTTGGGGCCTCCCTCAGCCGTCTTGAGGGCCTTACCGGCCTTCTTTAGACCATCCAGGGCCGTCTTGGGGCCGTCTTGGGGCCGTCTTGGGCCGTCTTGGAGCCATCTTGGGTCATCTTGAGGCCCTCTTGGAGTCCCCAGAGACCCCAGAGGCCCAAATCGTCGATTTCCTATGATTTTTGGCTGCGGGTCTGATGCCATGTGGATGACAGACGGGGTCTCGTGGGAGGCGTTTCGGGGACGTTTGGGAAACAGTTTTCGAACTGCTAGTGGGCCTCCTGGAGGCCTCTTGTGAGCTTTTTCGGGCCTCTCAGAGCTCCTTGGGAGCGCGTCGGGAGCTTCTTGGGGCAGCCAGGGGGCGGTTTGGGATCGAAGGCTCGAAATGTTAGTTGGAGCTCCCCCTCTGAGCCCCCTTGGGCCGTCTTGTGGGCTTCTTTCAGCGGCCTTGGGGCCTTCTTGGGCCGTCTGGGAGCACTCTTTGGGGCCCTTTTGGGCCTGCGCGGGGCGATCCATGAGGCTTCTTGGGCTGTCCAGGATGCTGTGAACGTGCCGAAGGCGAGCGTGCTGGAAATGTAACTACGTTTCCCATGGAATGGGGCGATGGTTGTCTTTGAGGCTGCCTTGAGACGCCTCTTGAGGGCTTCTTGGGGCCTCTTGGGGGCCGCTCGGGCCGTCCGGAAGCCAGCGCGGTCGTTTTCGACTGATCTTTCGGCGGCTCGTGGCCCTCTTGGACCGTCCAAAGGGCCTCTTGGTGCCCTCTTGGCCTGTTCTTTTCGGCTTTTCGAGCGGTCTCGGGCCCCAAGGGGCTCCGAAGAGGGCTCGAAGAGGCCCCAGAGAGAGCCCCAAGACGCCCAAAGGCTTCTGATCCGATCGGAGCGGCTTCTTCGACTCATTTATATTCGACCTCTTCGATTCGATTCCGGCTCCGATTTCGATGCTGGGCTGTCCTGCGAGCGCGTGAGCACGCGCTGCTGCTGCTGCTCCTCCTCCTCCTCCTTCTCCTCTCTCCTTCTCGCTCCTTGTCCTCCTCCTCCTCCTCCTCCTCCTCCTCCTGCGAGTGCGCGAGGACGCGCTGCTCAACTCCCTGAGCGACGAGGAGCTCCAGGCGCCGCGGCCCGCGCCACAAAGGGCTTCCCACACCACCGGGGCCCGGGCTGGGGCCGGGCGCGCCGCCGCCTTCCCTTTGCTATCCCCCCCTTTCGCCCGGCCCGAGAGGGGGTCCAGCGCAGATCCAAGACATCCGCGCGAATCGCCAAAAGTTTAGGTTTCTGCTATTTTTCTGTCCCTCCTAGCGGGGACGAGGACAGAGGCGGGGGGGGCGTTCCAGGAAGCGCCGCGCCCGCTCTCGGGAGGACATCGAGAGGCTTGCCCTCTCTCGCCCTCGAGGATCGAGGGCGGGGGGCGTTCCAGGAAGCGTCTCGCCCTCCGTCTGGGGCAGCATCGAGAGAGGCGTGCCCCTCCCGCCCCCGGAGGGGGGAACTGCGGCGGCAGACTGGCGGAGGCCCACACGGAAGCGAAGAGCGAAGGAGGAGATCCGTCGGCGGAGGCTGGCGGGGCTCAGTCAGGAGGGGAAAAAGCACACAGACACAATGAATCGTCGATTTCCCAGAAAATATATGGGAAACTATGGGCGTTGGGGGGGGAAGACAGAAACCCAGAAGATATGGGAAAATATGGGGGATAGTTTTATTTGTGTGTATTTATTTGTGTGCTCTGGGGCCCCTTCACTTAGGGCTGACCCTTCAGGAGAGGTCCAGCGGGCGGGGCTAGGATGAGGAAGACTCTGGTCCAGAGCGTTCTGGAACGCTCTCAGAGCGTTGCAGACCGGCCGCTCTGAGAGGGCCGCGGCCCCCGAGACGTCCTTTCAGCACCGCGGGGTCTCAGAGATTCCCGACTTATCTTCGCCCGGTCTTGTCCTCGTGCTGGCTTCGGTTGGCTGGAGGCCCCTAGGTGACCCCCAGAGCCTCTAGGCACCCCGCCTTTTAGGGGCCCTCCTGTCTGAGGTGCATTTTCAGAGGCCTCTGAGACGTGGCCGATCCCTTCCAAGTGCGAAGCCACGTGTGCCTTCTGGCAAGGGCGCCCCACCTCGCCCCACCCCCCCTGCATTGGGCGACGAAACCTCTACATATCTGCTGCCCCCTGGCTGGGCCCTTCCTGGGCCCAGGAGCTGTGTATACGCCCTCCTGGGGCAAGCCACGAGGGCGTGGCGTATACACCGCTGCTGGGTTTAGGACGGGCCCGGCCAGGGAGCAGTGGATATGCATATGTATATGTATATGCATATGTATATGTATATGTATATGCATTTGTATAGGTATAGGTATATGTATATGCATATGTATATGTATATGTATATGTTTAGGTGTAGGTATAGGTATGTGTATATGTATATGTATAGGCATATGCATATGTATACGTGTCTGTGTATATAGATATACGTATAAGTTTTGTGTATGTGCATGTATATATATATACACACCAGTATATGTATATTCATACGTTTATGCACATGTATACGTACTTGTACATGTATATGTAATGCATATGTATTTGTATACGTTTATGTATAGGTATAGGTATATGTATACGTACATGCATATTCATATGTTTACGTATAGGTATATATGTATGCACCTGTATGTATGTATATATAAGTGTATTCGTTTACGTATATGCATATGTAGATGTATGTGTATACGTGTATGCATATGTGTGTATGTTATTACGATTCTCATTATTATTATTATGATTATCATTATTATTATTATTATCAGTATCATTATTCTTATTCTAACTACTAGGTGTATATATATATATATATATATCTATATATATATATATATATATATATATATCGTCGCCCTACAGTAGTGCTCGCCGCCTCCGCGCCTGTGCCATGGATTGCTTCAGAGTGCGGTTGTAAGGCAGAAGGGGTTGGCCCATGCCCCTCCTCCACTGTGGCAGTCAAGACCAGGTCCGAGGATGCATCACTCTGTCTCCGTCAAGGCGAAGTGCCCTTGTTGTCCTGGGGCTCGGTCGTTGCCGCCCCCCGCCTCTCCGCTCGTCCACCTTCCCCTGGCCCTCCTGGTCCACCTGCCTCCTTTTGCACGTCCTGCTGCTGCCTCCCCTGGGCCTCCTTATCGGAGGTGGATAGACCTCCTACCATGACACGTCGATTGAGGAATTGGCCGTTTTCCGTTCGCGAGAGGGCGTCGCGGCCGTCATTTTTGCGGGTCCAGGTCCGTCGGTTTCGGTCCGAGGCCGTTCTCGCTGAGGGGAGGTTTGCTAAAGGGAGGTTTGTCCATCGCCGACCTTAGCCGTTGCGGCTCGAGGAGGCCTCTCCTCAGGGTGCAAGGCCGGGCGCGGGGCCAGGAAGAGGCGGGATCCGCTCCAGAGCGCTCCGGACCGCTCGCCGGGCGTCCCGGCACTTTCCAAGGAGGCTGCGGCGCCCGAGGCGCCCTTAAAACGACGCGAAGATCGGGACAAAATCGGATCGGGATAACTCGAAATCTCTGAGAATCGGCGGGTTTGGAGGATGTATTGGGCGCCGCGGCCGCTCCAGAGCGTTCCGGAACGCTCTGAGAGCGCTCCGGAACGCTCTGGAGCGATTCATCCCGATCCTAGCCCTGTTTTAACCCTCCGGCGACTTTGCGTCCTCTTCCTGGCCTCGTCCTGCAGGAAGGCCCCTCCCCTGGCAGCGCGGGAGAGATTCGGGCCAGACGAAAGGGGGGGACGGAAAAGGGGGGGTACGAAATCTGCCGCATGCAGCTGGTTACAGCCTCACCGAGGGGCCCATTCCTCGATACGTGGCCGCCTCCCGGCGCCGGGGCGCCGGGAGGCGCCAGGAAAATCAGCTGCGTGAGCGGATTCTCAAGCCTCAAGTCGGGCCTGTCCCTCTACAGGAGGAATATTCAAAAATAGTCCAAGAAAAGTAAGGGAAGCGATTTTTGCAGTATTTTTGGCCATTTTGGAGTATTTTTTTACAACAAAAAAAACAATTTCTTACTTTTCCTCGAAAGCCCCCCTGTAGGGGGACAGGCCCGACCTGATGCTGTCCCCCCCTCTCGCCCGGCCCGAGAGATGCGCGCCGCCGCCGCCGCCGCGGCGGCGCCCGCGGCTGGCCGGGGGCCCCGCCGCCGCCGCGGGGGCCCGCGCCGCGCGGCGGCCCCAGGCTGGCGGCGGGGCCCGCTGCGGCGGCGCTCGGCGCGGCCTGCGGGGCCGCCAGCGCGGAGGGCGCCGGCCACGCGGGGAGTCGGGCGTGTGCCTCGAAGCTCGGACCGTCGGAACCTCGGAAGCGAATCGGACAGGACCGGACGGAGTCGATATCGAATCGAGTCGATCGGACCGAGACGGGCCCTGGGGGCCGCAGGGGAGGACCCAGGCCTCCAACGCAGTGAAAGAAATCGAGACAGTCTCTGGCTGTTTCCGGCGTCTGGGTTGAAGCTCGCTGAGGGGCAGCGAACGCGATCTGTGTTTCTGGGGCGACGGGGGAGAGGGCAATGCTTTCGTAGGGCAAGAGCAAGCAGGAGCAGCCCCATCGTCGGCAAGAGCAGACCTGAAAGCAGAGCTTCTCGCGAAGGGCGGCTGCAAGGATTGCCGTTGACCGATCAAGCGCGCCCGCCGAGCCTACGGGGATCTGGCCTTGGAAACAACGCTGCCCCCCCAGCAACCTTCAACGTGTGCCTCCTCTAACAGGAGGAGGCTTCGAGAGCAGCTGCAAGCAGACTTGGGAGGATCCTCGTGCTTTTTTTTTTGTGTGTGTGTGTGTGTGATTGTTTTTTTGGCAAATCTTTTGGGGGACTATTTTGGTGCATTCTTGGTTATTTTTTTGGGGGACTTTTTTTGGTGACGATTTTTCAAACTGTTTTTTTTGTTTCTGGACGCCCGAAATGGGTACGGAAAACATGGGTACAATGCCAAACAACAAATGTTGTCCCAAACCAACAGCGGCCGCTGTTGGGCAGGCGGCCTTCTGTCTCAGATGGGCGCTGGCCGCGGCGGCGCGGACAGCGAGCCCGCGAGCCCTGCTCAACATGAACAGGAACTGCTGTTGGGCATTGTACCCATTCTTTCCGTACCCACCTCGTCCGTGCCTATTTTTGCATGATTCTTCAGAGATTTTTTGGCACATTTTTCAAATTATTTTAGGAAATTTTTTTGGGGATTATTCTGTGAATTATTTAATGACAATTTTTCAGGCTGTTTCTGCACGACTCTTCCAGAGTCCGCCCGTGGGAGGACGTGTCCAGCCTGAGGCCGCGCGCACAGGCGCAGGCGCGTCGGCCGCGGCGGCGCGGGCAGCGAGCCCCGCTCAGCATGAAGAGGAACTGCCGTTGGGCATGGACCCGCTTCGCCCGTGCCTGTGTTGGCACAACTCTTCAGAGTATGTTTGGCACATTTTTCGGAGTATTGATGGCATTTTTTTGGATTATTATGTGACAATTATTCAAGCCATTTTATTCAAGCCACTGTGTGAATTATTATGTGACAGTTGTGGCAATTTTTGACACATTTTTTCAGAGTATTTTTTTGGCCAATTTTTTGCGGGGACTATTCTGTGACAATTTTTCAAGCTGTCTTTGCACCATTCTGCCAGAGCCCGCCCGTGGGAGGCCGTGCCTGGCCTTCAGGGCCGCGCGCACATACGCAGGCGCGTCGGCCACGCCGCGCAAAGGGCCCTCGGCACCGCCGGGGCGCGCGCGGGCGCTTTTTCTCTCGGCGGGGGCCCTTCGAGGAGCACTTTGGACCCTCTTCTCAGGGGACCATGAGAATCTTTTCCGATCTATTTAGACTTTTCCTATCTATTTAGAGCGGTGCCGATCTATTTAGATCCGCCTATCTAAATAGAGCTTGGTGATCTAAATAGACCTTTTTTTAGAGCCGATCTATTTAGATAGGTTTTTCTGCAAACAAAACTCGAATCTATTTAGATCGGTTGATTTTCTAAGAGGCCCAACATGGGTGTCAGAAAAAGGCCTTTCGAGGAGCACTTTGGGTCCTCTTCTCAGGGGAGGAAGAGGTACCCATACCTCTACCCTTCAGTCGGGCCTGTCCCTCGACAGGGGGAATCTTCAAAAATAGTAAAAAAATAGTCGGGGACGATTATTTGAGTATTTTTCGGCCACGTTTGAGTTTTTTGTTAAAGTATTTTTATGTTTCGTCCAAAATCCCCCTGTAGGGGGACAGGCCCGACTTAACTCTACCCTGTCCTCGTATTCCCCTTTTTGGGCCTCCTGGGCCTCCCTCGTTCGCACCGCTGGATTCGCCCCGAAGTCTTGGTCAGAACGCACCCCAGGAGAGGTCCAGGGAGTAGCGGTATCGGTACCTTTTGGTTTCCACATCTTCTGTGAAGAACATGCGCGCGAGGTCGGCAACGTGCACGGGGAATGGACGTCCAAGCGATGGCAGGAGGGGGGGGATACAGTCAAGACGCTGAAGTAAGGACCAGTTTGGATTCGGAAGGGGCCCGATGTTCCTTAATGCTCCTCCATTGCTGTTCCTCTTGCCCTCCTGGGGCACGGAGGCGCTCACACGGCCAAGCAGGGGCTTCGCTCCTTATTTAGCGTTCCTTCTGTCAGCGGCCCGACTGCAGGGGGGACCGACTCCGCGCGGAACTCTGGGGCGTTTTGTGCTTATGCCACTGTTCCTTACCCTGGGGTAGGGTTAAGTCGGGCCTGTCCCCCTACAGGGGGGTTTTCGACGAAAAAAATAATCAAAGAATAGTTCAAACATAGTCTGGGGACTATTTTTTGATTATTTTTTGACCTTTTGGGGTATTTTTTATTTTTCGTCGAAACTGCCCCTGTAGGGGGACAGGCCCGACTTAAGGGTAGGGGGAGGGGGGAAGGCTTCTTAGCAGCACCTCCGATCCTGGGCCCGAGCTCGGTGCGCGTGCCGAGCCGGGAGGGACGCCGGCACCGAGGCCGGGCCCGGCGCGGGCCCAGCCAGGACGCGGCCATCCCCGAGCGCGGTCCACGGCTCGCAGATCTGGACGCCCGAAATGGGTACGGAAATAATGGTACAATGCCCAACAGCAGTTCTTGTTCATTTTGAACAGGATTCGCTGTCCACGCCGCCGCGGCCTGTGTCCATTTGAGACAGAGGGCCGCCTGCCCAACAGCGGCCGCTGTTGGTTTTGAACAACATTTGCTGTTGGGCATTGTACCCATTGTTTCAGTACCCATTTCGGGCGTCCAAAGCAGAAAGTCTGGAGGAGAAGAAACACACAGACACAATTCATCGTCGCTTCCCCAGGAAAATGTGGGGAAGTATGGGCAGTAGGGGGGAAGACAGAAGCCCAGGAAATGTGGGAAGATATGGAGAGTCCTCTTATTTGTGTGTGTATTCATTTGTGTGTCCCAGGGCCCCTTCAGGAAGTGCCTACTCGCAAATGCTCGAAAACCACACGTTCGCCTGGACCTGCCGGATCGCAGACCCCCCGCGGCGGATCCGGGCCACCTGCGAGCAGCTCCTCCGCGAGTTGTGCAACGCGTTTGCTTGGCATCGCTCGGACGTGTGCATTTTTCCTGTGGCGAGGACCATCGAGGAGCATCCTTGATCATTTGGCGAAAGAGCCACGCACGAAACCGAACAAAAGCACAGGGAATGGGCGACCGAGCGATGGCCAGTTTGTCTAGTCTGTCTAGTTCAGGTGTGTGTGTGTGTGTGAGTGTGTTTGGCGTCCTCCGCCCATCGCCACGGCGGCGCCGGGCGGGCGATCGAGCCGCCGCCCGCAGCGGCGCGGGCTCGCCGCCGCCGCCGCCGGCGACACGGCGGTGTCCCCGCTCACGGCGGCCCTGGTCGCCGCCGAGCTGCTGCCGAAGCTGGTGGAGGCGCGGTCCCCGACGCCCGCCAGCTGGCCGTCGCAGACGGACGAGCTGGAGTACGTGGGCCGGCACGAGCAGCTGCTGAAGTACCTGCAGACGTGCTACGAGACGGCCCTGAGGGCGGCGCCGGCCTCGTGGAAGGGCGGGCCGAACGAGGCCGTGCTGAAGGACCTCATCCAGGACCTGGACAAGTCCTGCCAGAAGGGCATCCAGATCTGGCGGGAGGTGACGGGCAACACGTGCGACAAGTTCAAGACGGTGCCCAAGTACTACTTCTCGGAGCTGCGGGGCAGGAGGAAGTGCGCCCTGCCCCAGCCGCCGGTGAACCTCACCGAGGAGGCTACCCTGTCGTTCCTCTGCGTCGAGGTCGTGGCCGGCCTCCGCCGCGCCGAGCGCTTCGAGCTCTTCGCGCGCAAGGCGGACACCGTCGTGCCGGCGGAGCGGTGGGAGAAGAACGCCAAGGTGGCGAAGGCCAGGGCCTCCGACATCATGGCGGCGGCGGTGCGGATCTTCGGCGAGAGGAGGGTGGAGACCGAGCTCATGACCTGCATCAAGGAGGAGAACGAGGTGTCCCGCGAGATGCTCGACGGCTCCAGTGGGCGCGTGCGCTTCGGCGCGCGGCCGGGGGAGGACCCCGCCGCCGAGGACGACGCCGACGACGACGAGGGCGACGCCTGCGACATCTCCGCCGCCCTTCGGCCCGTCTTCATCGTTTCCGACTGCACCGGCGAGTCGGCGCAGCACACGGTGGACTCGGCGCTGGGGCAGTTCAGTCACTGCTTCGATCGCTCCACCTCGGTGAACATGACCGTCTATCGCTTCTGCTCGGAGGCGGAGATCGAGGGCATAGTGGCGCTGGCGAAGGAGAAGGGCGCCTTCATCGTCCACACGCTGGTAGACCCGCGCGTCAACGCCGCCCTAGTGGAGCAGTGCGATTCAGCGGGCGTGGACCACCACGACCTTTGGGGCAGGCTTCTCGAGAAGCTCGAGGGGTACTTCGACGTGACCAGGTCGGCGATCCCGGGGCAGAGGCAGGTCGTGGACGAGAAGTATTTCCAGATGATCGAGTGCATCGAGTATACCCGCACGTTGGACGATGGCGTCCTGCCCCACAGGTGGGCGGAGGCTGACATCATCATCCTGGGCCCGTCTCGCACTGGCAAGACCCCCCTGTCGTTCTTTATGTCCCAGCGCGGATACAAGGTGGCCAACTACCCAATCGTGCCCGGCGAGGATCTCCCCAAGGAGCTGTGGGATTTCGACCAGGACAGGGTGTTCGCTCTCACCATCGATCCGCAGAAGCTGTCGAGCATCCGTAGTAATCGCATGCAGACCTTGAAGATGGGCTCTGGCACCGCGTATGCTAAGGCCTCAAAGGTGCAGGAGGAGATTGCTTGGTGCAGGGCGCTGTACAAGAAGAACCCGCGGTGGACTGTGCTCGACACCACGTACGCTGGCATCGAGGAGAGCTCCGCGTCCATAATGAAGGTCCTGTCCCAGCGGGGGACCCAGAGTCGCATGAGCTTAACTGATAACCCGTCTGCCATCTGAGCGGTGCTGGTCTTCCTGCCGATGTGGGGCTCTCCGTAGCGACGGTCGTGTGGTCGGAAGGTGGTGGTGGTGTAGCGGCCTCAGGAAAAGCAGCACGCGGAGGGCGAAGGTCCATCGCCCTCCGCGTTTTCGAGTTTTCGGCCTGGGGAGGCCAGCTTGAATGGCCTGGCCTGGGCCCGTCAAGGGCGCAGAAGTAGCCACGCGCCCCGTCTGCGTTGAAGCTCGCAGTCGGTAAACGGCTTGCCGGACAATGAGTCCGATAGTGTAGCAGATTCGCGGCAACAAGTTGCGTGTGTTGATAGAGAGTGGTTGGCCATTATTGGTGTTGTGAGTGCCGCTTCCACGGCAAGGCTATTTAGTCAGATGCTTGGAAACGGCCAGTCGTCTGAGTCCCCTTCCTCCCTTCCTCGACCTCTCCCTCTCCAACCCCTCTCCTTCCCCTCTCTCTCGAACTCTTCCTTTCTCTCTTTGCTCAGATGCGCGTGCACACTCGCACACAGTCGGCCCGGAGTAGTAGGTGGACCCTGCCAGATCAAGGATGCCCTTGTATCCTGTGTCTCGCGACCCGTGCTTCCTACACATTCCTGTGGCAGTGTAGCCCTCGGACGGGTCTTGTGTCCTCTCGCGTGTCCTGTCCAACCAGGGCCGACTGCATATAGCGCGGGACCGGGCCCGGGGGCCCCAGGGGCCCCGGGGGGCCGGGACCACGACCACAAGTGTGGGGCCTGCTGCGCGGGGCCTGGTCTTGGAAGGCCCCACCCTGCCTCTCTCGACTGGACGTAGGAGTGACCTTTCGCCGGAGTGACCTCTGGTGCGGGCCAAGTGGGGTCCCTCCATCGCCGAGCGCGATGTGGTGGTAGTGTCTTGCGCGCTTGTGTTTGGTCCCCCCGCGGCCCCCAGAAAGCCGCGCACTGAAGGTCACTCTTGACCCAGGGTCACTCTTGCGTGTAGCCGACTCTCCGAGGCATCCGACAGCCGTCCCGGCGGTCCCGGACGGCCCCGAGCCACGCCCGAGACTGCCTCCCGGGGTCGCATCCGGGGCCTCCAGACGCCTCAGGAGACGCTCAAGGCAGTCCTGGAGGGTCCTGCAGGAGATCCTCAGGGAACACATCCGACGCGCACAGGCCCACAATCGGGGGTGGATAGAACCCCCAACAGTGACACGTCGAATAGTGAATTGTCCGTTTTCGGTTTTCGAGAGGGCGCCGCGGCCGTTATTTTCCAGGCTTGCGCCCGCCAGGTTTGGGCCTCAGGTCGTTTTCACTAAACCAGGTTTCCTAAAGGGAGGTCTGTCCATCCCCGACACAACAACCGAAGGGACATCATCGATCTTTGCTTTCTCGCCTTTGGCTTGCCATGGGCTGCTGAGACATCAGGATCGCCCCCAAGAGGCTCCCAGGGGGTCCCAAGACGCTCCCAAACAAGCCCCGAGGAGGCTTCAAGAAACCCCAAGAGGCCCCTAAACAACCCCCCAAGGAGGTCAGCCCCCCAAGAGGCCCCCAAAAAGTTCCCACGATGCTCCGAAGAGGCCCCAGAAGGGACCCCCAAAGGCCCCTGAGAGCCCCAGACGACGCCCTGGGAGGCTGCCAAATGGCCTCCAGAGTGGCCCGAAGAGGCGTCCAAGCTGGCTCCAAGAGGCGCCCGAGAAGCATGTTAAGAGATCCCAAAAGGTATCCAAAATGCCTCTGACCCACAGCCCAGGCCAGTAGACAAGCGAA
>CAUYUJ010005186.1:22500-45000 GCA_963575745.1 Prorocentrum cordatum
CACCGCCAAGCAACGCAATGTCAAGCAAGCAACGCCTAGCAGTGCCAAGCACTGCCAGGCAACTCCGAGCAAAGTGATGTAGAGCAGGCAACGCCAAGCAACGCCAAGCAATTCCAAACACTGCCAAGCAACGCCAAGCAATGCAGAGCAAGGCAATGCCAAGCAGCGCAATGCAACGTCAATCACTGCCAATCATTGAACAGCTCCCTGACTGGGGTCGCACTAGGTTCATACCTCTATTGCCCTTTCGGTCTCATGAACGTCAACGCCAACCCCACGGCCCCCAAGATCACTCCAAGGCTGCCCAACAGGGCCCTCTAGCACACCCAGCAGCGAACCCAAGAGAGCCCCGAGAGGATGGGCCCCAGGGGGCTCCAAAACAGCCGCAACAGAGTCTCGGGGTGGCTGCGGCATCCCCAAGACGCTGTCACGACGGCCACGAGCCTCAAGGAAATGGACGCGCCTCCCAAGAGGCCCCGCGAGGGTCCCATGAGCTCCAGACGGGCAAGTTTGTCTGATGTCCACAAGCTCTTCTGTATCTTGTTTTGCTTTTTCACCAGCAGGGCTCCAGATGACGCCCCAGCGTCATAGGGGGGGGGTGCTGACGCCCCACCTCCTCCTCAACTCACCTCCTCCTCCTCTTTCCTCCCTCCTCCTGGCGTCTGGCAGCCGTGTAAGAATGTTACTGTTTTCCGCTGTCCCTGTCCATATACACTCTGAGAGTGCTTACGTTTTCGTTTTTGTCGAGGGCCTGCTCAGGCCTGCCCCGCCTCGGACTTGTGGGAAATCAGAGACACGGCGCGCCTCTATGCCGCATTATTACTATTATTATGATTATTATTATTACTATTATTATTATTATTATTACCTCCTCCTGGGTGCCCCCCGATGGCTCTCTCTCCCTTCCCCCTGCGCGCGGGGGCAGGTCCGGAAGGCCGCCCTGCATTCCGTCAACGTGGTCTGCCTGTGCCCCTCCTGCAGCGAGATCCTGCGGGCGCGCCCGCGGGGGGGGGGCGCTGCGCTCCCGCCGAGAGGGCCCTCTGCGCCCCTCCGCCCTCTCCTCTCTGCCTCCTCCCCTTTCGGGCCTGCACCCCTACAGGGGGATTTTCGACGGAAGGAAAATCCTCCCAAATACTTCAAAAAAGGTTACAAATGCCCCAAAAATCAGCGTCCTCGGGGGCCTTGAGTCACCACCCACCAAAGCACCCCAACCCAACCCGAAGGCCCAAATTGACCCTCGATTCCCAGGGGGGGGCTCGGGGAACATCGAGAAAACACATGTGGAACCCGTGCCCCCCCCAACCCGAAGCTTGGGTCTTCGGGTTACGCAGGTTGGGATGGTCTGCTAGGTAGTCATTGAGGCGATCGGGTGGAGCAGCAGCAGGAGCGGGACTGACATCCGCGGTCGCAGCCGCCCTGCCGCCCGCCGCCTGTTCCGTCGGCTGCGCTGGAGCCGCAGGGGCTCTGGGCCCTCCCGAGCAGCTCGCCGCGTCCTGCGACGCCACGGGCTCGGTCGTGGGGCCACCCGCCCTGGGCCTCTGGCCCGGACCCCCCCGCTTGGTGGGGTCCCAGGACACCCAGGCCGCGGCACCAGCCTTGTCCGCCCTCCCGTCCTGCTCTCGCGGGATGGGTTTGGGCCTCTCGGCCACGGCTCGGGCCTTTGGCCGTGGATGTCAAACAGCCGCAGGGGGCTGTGGCCTGGGTGGCCCCGCCTTGGGGATGTCGCATGGCTGCTCGCTCCTGGCGCTGAAACGGTGCAGCTGGCGCTTGCCCACCTGGCCCTGCGGACGTAAGCTGCCGCTCGCTGCCGAGCCTCTTCCGCGCGGCGTCTGCCTCAGCGGAGCTGGCCAAGGTTGCTGGCAGTCTCGCCGAACAGCTCCTTGACCTTAGTCTGCAACTTTGTCGCGAACCTCGCCCGGAGATCCTTCAGCGCCTTCTGGCCGCGACCGTCAACTTCGAGGCCATCCGTAGAGAAGGCCGAGCCCGCCTCGAAGGTGAACTATTCTCCGTCCAATAATGCAGTGAGGTCCAACGTTGCGGGCAGACCTTCTGGAACGGGTTTGTGAACACCTCCCCGCTCAGGATGACCTCCATCGCGAGCCTTCTGACACGCCTGCAACGCATGCTCGGCCTCTGCCTGCGCCGCGGCACACAGGTAGGCCGCCTCCTCCGTTGTCTCCTTGCGCTCCTTGTACCACTCAAGAGCCTTGCGTTATGTCGGGCCTGTCCCCCAGACAGGGGGATTTTCGAGGAAAAATTAAAAATACCCCAGAATTACCCCAAGAAGGTCAAACAATACCCTAAACATAGTCCCCATGCTATTTTTGGAGTATTTTTTGATTTTTTCGTTATCTTTAAAACATTTTTCGTCGACAATCCCTGTGTAGGGGGACAGGCCCGACAGAAGCCTTGCGCCCACTCTCGGCCGCCATCTCCAGCGCCAACTCGGCTGTCCTCTCCGCTGCCTCCGCCCTGTGGTGGGTCTCCGGCGGCGGCCCGACCCTGGGCGGCGCGGCCGGGGGATCCAGCCTGATGGTGGCGAGGGCCTGGGCGATGTGCGGGGCCGCCCGCGGCAGCCGTCGGAGGATTGCTCGATCTCCTGCCTGCTGCTCCTCCTCCTCCTCCTCCTCCTTCCCCTCCTCCTCCTCCTCCTCCTCCTCCTCCTCCTCCTCCTCCTAATCATCTTCCTACTCTCCTCCTCCTCCTGCCTGCTCCGCTGCCACTCGTGGCTCCCGCCCTTGCCCCACGGCGAGCTTCGGGCCACTCCTTCAGGAGGACCAACCTCAGGAAGGAAAAACACACACAGACACAGTTAATCGTCGCGTCCCAGGAACATGTGGGAAAGTATGGGCAGTGGGGGGGAAGACAAAAACAGAAAATATGGGAAAGTATGGAGAATCTTTTTATTTGTGTGTATTCATTTGTGTGTCCTGGGGCCCCTTCAGTCTTTGCGACCACGGCGAGTCTTGGGCCACTCCTTCCAGGAGGGCCAGCCCGCCTCCTCCGCCGCTGCCTTCTGACTGCGCCTCTCCCCAGCCCCTTGCACCGGTGGGGACCTCCAGGGTGGTGGGGACACCCCCAGGGACTTGCTGCACTTGCAGCACGTGCCACGACTTTCCAAGCTCCATTTTCATCCGCAGGCCCCACGCTTGAGGCACCAATCTGACATGTGGACACGCACTGAGTGCCGGGGGACCTGGAGACGGACCACTCGTGGGGTGGACCACGCGTGACCTCGGCCTGGGGCGGACCAGGCGAATGCTGAGAGCTGCCGCGGATCAGCGGTATCCGTGTGCTGTCGAGGAGGAGGAGGAGGAGGAGGAGGAGGAGGAGGAGGAGGAGGAGGAGTAGAAGGAGGAGGAGGAGGAGAAGGAGGAGGAGGAGGAGGAGGAGGAGGAGGAGGGGCGAGGTGTACGAGGAGTACCGGGAGGCAGACAAGGAGGGAACCAGAAGCGGCGGGCACGAACGAACGTGAGCGGGTGGAGGAGGACGTGGCTGTGAGTTATCGACAAGAAGCGACACAAGCAGATGACCTTCCGGATTCGAGTCGGAGGATCGAGGATCGAGGATCGAGGTTCGAGGTTCGAGGTGGAGGAGGTGGTGGATGATGATGAGGAGGAGGAGGAGGAGGACGAGGAGGAAGATTGGAATGCCCCCCCTCTTGCCTCCCCTCTCGCCCTCGACGGCAGGATGGCGCCCGCGCCGCATTGCCGATGCTCGAAGAAGAAAAACACCATAAACATAAACTTTTGGAGTTCCGCGCGGATTTCTCGGATCGGCGCTGGGGCTCCCCCGGAATGCCTCCGGCGCTGCCCCTGGCGCGCTCTGCGCGCCGGGGGGGGGAGGGGTCCAGTGCCGATCCGAGAAATCCGCGCGGGCCTCCGAAAGTTGATGTTTGTACAGTGCCGTTTTTAATACATGCTCCGCGTTCGGATCATGTATTAGAAATGCAGGGATTTAGTACTAAAAGCAGTGATGAGTTCATGCACAAATTTATGCTTAAGTTCGTCATGCATCAAACATCCAATATTTTTAACAATCCCATGTATTAAAAACTGCCCTGTACAGTCGGGGCCCTGAAGAAGGAACCCTTTTCGTTGGGGAGGGGCTCCGCGTTCCTCAAGTGTTTCGCAGCTTTTGGCTCAGGTTTCCCTTATGTTTTCGATCGGAAGTCGAAGGTTAACTTATGGAAAAGAGGGGCCTCGTTCCTTATTTTAGTGTTCTTTAGGTCAAGGCCCCGGCTGTCCCATCTGCTGCTCCTCCAGGGGAGGAGTGGCCCTTCGCCGGGAGCGCCCTCCTGTGCGGCCCCCCCGCACGGGTCCAGTCAGCTCTGACCTGCGCGCCTGGACACTCGGCCTCCCCCCCCCCCCCGCGACCGCCCGAGGCCGCGCACCAGGGGCCTGTCCTGCCCGGAGCCACTCCTGCCGAACGAGCCACACACACACACCCATACCCATAGGGGGTTCGTTGAGAGGAGGACTGGCTATGGGTATGGGTGCGGGTTGTCGGACCCTGGGGAACGCTCCCGTTCGAGCGGGGACCCCCATCCGACAACACGCACCCATAGCCCTCTCCGACCCCCCCTACGGGTATGGGTGTGTGTTGTTGGTTCGTCACTCCTACGCGTAGCCTTATGTCGGGCGTGTCCCCCTACAGGGGGATTTTCGACGAAAAATACAACATGCCCCCAAAATACCCCCCAAAGGTCAAAAACTATTCAAAAAATAGTCCCCAGACTATTTTTGGAGTATTCTTGGACTACTTTTGGGGGTATTTTTCATTTTTCGTCGAAAATCCCCCTGTATGGGGGACAGGCCCGACTGAATCCTACGCGTAGCCGAGGGGTCCGCGCCACGGGCGCCGTCCTTCTGTGTCCCAGGCCGTTCTGTGTCCGCGCGCGCGCTCAGGGCGCCATCCAGGTCGGTGGTGCCTTCGCGATATGCGGGGGCTCCATGCGTGCAGCAGCGGTCATATGCCCTCCGGGGCCGGCGCGCGGTGCGCACAAGGCTGCACGCTCGTGCGCTGCCGCACGCCACGGTCGTCCCTTCAATCTACGAGCTTCTCGCATAGCCTTATCGCAGGCCTAGAGGTTGACATCAACACCAATTTCGTCGGTGTGCATCCACCGAGGGAAGAAGATCCCGATCCCGGTGATGGTGGTAATATTCTGGCTTCCAAGGTGGCCCACACATTACCACCAACACCGACATCTAGGATCATCTTCCCCTTGTGGAGGGACCCCCCTGTGTTGGTGTTGGTGCCCATTTCCAGGCCTCCACCCTCAGACCGCAGTCCTCCCTGATGGGGCCCGGGCACCTGAGGCCGTCGGCCTTACTTACCGCGTCGCTGATGCTTCGGCGATGCGGCGCGAATAGGGGGCCACATGCGAACCCTACCACTACCCACCACGATTTCTGAGGGGGAGGGGTGGGTTTCACTTCGCTCGGGAGCTCCCGAACGAAGTGAACCCCACCCTCCCCCTCAGAAATCGTGGGGGGTAGGGGTAGGGTTCGCATGTGGCCCCCTAGCGAAGCTGGACTCCGATGTCTCTGCCCCGGCGCTGCCCAGCGTCGGCGAGGCGCTGCCATCCTTGGGGCCTGCTCGCTCCAGATCCGCAGTCAGGAGGCCTCCCAGTCGCCATCGGGTGCGGTGCTGCGCGCCTCGGGGGGCTCCTATGCACAATATCGCAGGCATAGAGGTTGACACCAACACCAGTATCGGCGGTGTGCCTCCACCAATGGAAGAAGATCCCGATCTCGGTGATGGTGGTAATATTCTGGCTTCCAAGGTGACCGAAAGATTGCCACCGACACCGAAATCTAGGATCACCTTCCCCCTGTGGAGGCAGCCCCCTGTTTTGGTGTTGGTGCCCACTTCCAGGCCTCCAACAATACCTCCTTCTCCAGGCCCGATTCCGTGCGGCCGACGCGTGGTGCGCACAAACTGTACGCGCATGCACCGCTTACCCAAAAGTTTCTCCTGCATTCGCGAGGAGGAGGAGGAGGAGGAGGAGGAGGAGGAGGAGGAGGAGGAGGAGGAGGAGGAGGAGGAGGAGGAGAGGAGGAGGCGGAGGCGGAGGCGGAGGCGGAGGCGGAGGCGGCGGCGCGGCGGCGGCGGCGGCGGCGGCGGAGGAGGAGGAGGCGGAGGAGGAGGAGGAGGAGGAGGAGGAGGAGGCGGAGGAGGAGGAGGAGGAGGAGGAGGAGGAGGTGGAGGAGGAGGAGGAGGAGGAGAGAGGAGGAGGAGGAGAGGCGAGGCGGAGGCGGAGGCGGAGGCGGAGGCGGAGGCGGCGGGCGGCGGCGGCGGGCGGCGGCGGCGGCGGAGGAGAGGAGGAGGAGGAGGAGGAGGAGGAGGAGGCGGAGGAGGAGGAGGAGAGGAGTGGAGGAGGAGGAGGAGGAGGAGGAGGAGGAGGAGGAGGAGGAGGAGGGAGGAGGAGGGAGGAGGAGGAGGAGGAGGAGGATCCCCTCCCCCCGTCCCGCCGCTCCTCGCCTCCTCTCCCCTCGCCAGCGCGCCCGAGTCTGGGGCCACTGCGCGTTCGAAGTCGGGCTCCTCGCGGGGCAGCAGATCTGTCTGCCGCGGGGGCGCGCCGACTGCCAGACAAAAGTACTCCAGATGTCGTAATAAAAGGGAGGGGGTCTCATTTCGGGGGGGGTCTCTTCCAGGCTATCCTGGAGGGCCTGGCGGGGTCTGGGGACGATGTTCTGGAGGGTTCTCCCACGGGGGGGGGGGGTCTGAAATGGTTTGTCTTGGAGGGTCCAGACCCCCTCCCTTTTATTACGACATCTGGAGTATCCTCTCGCTCCGCCCTGCCTTCGACGGCACCCAAGCTCCCACCATCCTACCAAGGGGAGGGAGGAGACGAGAGAGACTTCCCCCATCCTCGCTGCAGGGCCACACGGACTTCATCTTCGAGCGCATCAAGGAGTTTCGGGGGAAGTCCCGAGAGGTGGGGTACTCCTCTCGTGTCCACTGGCGCTCCTGCATCTGTATGTGTGTATGCACGCCTTGTCGTCAGAGTGAGGGGGCCGAACGGTCATTCATTGTCCCTGGGTGTGTGGCTAAAATGGGGATCCGTGGTGAGGATTCTGCTTGTTGTGTTGTTGCGTTGTTGTTGTTGTTGTTTGTTTGTTGTCGTCGTCCCACCCGCGACTCACCCTTGACCCACCCCGCGACCCACCCCGCGACCCACGCTGCGACCCACCCCGCGACCCACCCCGCGACCCACCCGCGATCCAGCCCGCGATCCAACCCGCGACCCACCCCGCGACCCACCCGCGACCCACCTGCGACCCACCCGCGAGCCACCCCGCGACCCACCCGCGACCCACTCCGCGACCCATCCGCGACCCACCCACGACCCACCCGCGACCCAACAGCGACCCACCCGCGACCCAACCCGCGACCCACCCGCGACCCACCCGCGACCCACCCGCGACCCAACAGCGACCCACCACCCTCGACCCAGCCGCGACCCAGCCGCGACCCAGCCGCGACCCACCCGCGACCCTCCCGCGACCTACCCACATTGGTTTCGAGTGAATCGGCGCCTGCGGCGGGCTCGTTGTATAATTTGTGGAACTTTGGCGCCTGCATTTGCGGGGTGCTACGTGTATATTTGTTCGACTTCTGATTGCGTTGTGAATTAGAGTTGCTGGCAGTCAGCCCCACATCTGATTCAGCTGCTCTCGACCCCTCACAATTAAGATGGAGCAACTAACACATCGGAGGAGTCGGTTGAGGGTCAATGAATGCATCCGAAGTTGGCGCCCTCGAAAGCTCCGATCACCAGGCAAGTTGTCAGCGTCTGCGGACACTACTATGAGTTCTGACGTAGGACAATTAATTTCTTGAGTTCTTGTCACGGCATCTCCCTTCGTATGCACAGTCGGAGTCCAGGCTTGCGATTGGCCCACCCCCAATGTCTAAGGTCGGTGTAGTCGAGCG
Organism: Prorocentrum cordatum; assembly: GCA_963575745.1. Lineage (NCBI taxonomy): Eukaryota > Dinophyceae > Prorocentrales > Prorocentraceae > Prorocentrum > Prorocentrum cordatum. The sequence goes on from CAUYUJ010005186.1 coordinate 30,442, forward strand.
TTATTCGCACAGCTGAGTTCAGGTTAGTTATGTGTAGCCCGTGCTTCGGCTTTGGCTCAGCATTCGGTTTTCGCAGCTGTCGCTTCAGTCTAGAATCGCCTCTCCCAACCTCGCGTAACTTGCCTTGCCATTATCTTAGCCACCGTGGTCCTCAGCAAAAGAGTTTAGCCATTTTGAAAGTATGGACAATGCGGTGTACACTTCATGGTGTACGCTATGCCGTGTTAGCTACGTGCTGCGAGTATCGGAGCTGGAATACATGTGGGGTAAGTTATTTGGTGTAAGGCATGTCGTGCAAGCAGTGTGGTGCAAGGCATGAGATGTAAGTCATGCCGCGTAAGCTGTATGGTGTACACTAGGAGGTGCATGTGCGTTTGAAGAACTTGGAGTCGTCGATTCCACTGCTCGCGCACCCGTCCTGCCCACCCACCCTAAACCCATGCGGTGGCGATTGCGATGTCTGCTTGGCGTTGGTTGGTGCATCTCTGCGGCCGTCACCACCCACCAAACCACCCCAACCCAACCCGAAGGCTCAGATTTACCCTCGATTTCCAGTGGGGGGGGGTCGGGAAACGTCGAAAAAACACGCGTGGAACCCTTACCCCCCCCAACCCGAAATTCGGGTCTTCGGGTTGGGTTGGGGTGGTCTGGTAGGTAGTCAGGCCGCGCTAGCGCCCAAAAGCTCGCGAGCATAGCGGCCAGCGAGTTTGGCGCAGTGACGCGGCCGCGGCGGCGCTGACCGAAGTTGACATCCTAACGCGTCCCACAGGTCACGCTTGCGCGCGGGCTCTTCAGTGCGGGTCGGTAGCTCGGGCGAGCGCGGTATCATGGTGACGTCGGCGGTGATCGTGGCGATGATGGTAGCGATGATGGCGATGACGACGGTCAGGCTAATGACGGTGCTGGCGCTGGTCATGCCGATGATGTCCATGTGCTGTTGATGATAGTTTTTGGACAGATCCGGCAGGCACGCACGGGCATTCGATCGATCTCGAAATGTGCGCGCGATATGCCCGCGTAGTTTACGTTGACGGAACGGATGAAACTCTTGGTTTGTTTTGTCAAACAAAATTCGCATGAGCGCTCGCAGTTTTTTGGTGGAGCGGATTTTGGCGCATGTGTTCTCATATGGTTCCGATCGCGTGGATTTTGAAACTTTTGTGGCGCCCAACTTCTTCGAATGAGACCGACATGCGCGCGCGACGACGCGTGCGTGTGGATTTTGCAGTGTTTTTGTTGGTAAACAAGGGGTTCTTGGCCATTGTTTTTTTGCCGAGCGAGTGTGCGCGTAGTATTTTTGAACAGGAATGGGGGGTGGCCGATAACAGGGGTCTCTTTGTGATGGTATGAATCATACACAACAGAAGAGGTGAGGCAGGATCACACGTAACATGTACGATCGCAGGGGTAGCGATCAACCTGGGGAGCGGGTTGGGTCTAGAAATGAGCCATGGTGTGGGCTGCGCTGTGTGGTGCGAGCTATGGCGAGCGAACTGTGTGGTGTAATCGATGTGGTGTAAGCTCGACCCACGGGGCACCCACGAGCTCCTACGAGCGGCACGGGCGGCAGCGTGGCGCAGCTTCGGGTGGCCCGCGGGGCGCCCGCGAACGCACGCGCGCGCCCGCGAGGCGGCACGGGCGGCATGCGGCACAACTTCGGCGCACCCGCCCAGCGCCCGGGGCGCGCCCTCGAACGCCCGCGAGGCAGCACGGGCGGCAGCGCTGCGCACCTTCGGGGGGCCCACCGAGCGCACGGGGCGCCCCCCAGTGGGCTCCGACGTGGCACGGTCGACGGCGCTGCGCGGCGTCGGGGGCGGCCCAGCCCGAAGCACGGGACGCCCTCGAGCGCCCGCGTGGCGGCACGGGCTGCAGCGCGGCGCCACTTCGGCGGACCCCTCCGTCGCACGGGTCGGCCCCGCGATCGCCGGCGAAACGGCACGGGCGGCCATCGTTGCACAACCCCGGGGAGCCCACCCAGCGCACGGGGCGCGCACAGGCGGCCACGGGGCGCCCACGGGCGGCAGCGTGGCGAAACCTCAGCAGCCGCCCCCAGCGCGGTGGGCGGCAGCGACGAGGCCCAGCGGAGGTGGGTCCCACGCGGACCACCTCGGGACCTCGCCGCCCCCTGGGGGGCTGTGCGATCTGTGCAACTGTCGCCATTCTCGTGGGCTCCTGGGAGGCCCAGCGGAGGTATGTCTCACGTGGATCACTCGGAGGAACGTCGTACGCGTTTCTTTCAACGCCCCTGTGTTTCCATTTTGTATATTTGCCGTTTCTCTTCTTGCTGCGCTCTTCTGAAATCACTGCTGGGTGCTCTTCTTGCGCACTGCGGGTCCTTCAGAATGCCAGTCAGCATTGAATGGTCCTGAGTATAATCGCCACATGTATAGGAAGGGTTGGGTACATCACAGGGTAATTTACTGGCATGTTTTCGCACATTTTTCTTTTACCTCTGTACTATTTACAGACATGTTTTATGTATCTATTTTGATCTATCGATCTACCGATATGCGATCGATATGTCTACCTATATTTCTATAGAACTGTTTTGTGCCTGTATCTACTACCTACATACTTATCATCTCTCTCTATATATATATATAGATGTATATACTATTTATCCTCGGGGCAACCGTCAGGACAACCATCGGTACAACCCTCGGGCAAACGTCAGGACAGCCACCAGGACAACCATCAGGACAACCATCCGGGCAACCATCGGGACAACCATCGGGACAACCATCGGGACAACCATCGGGACAACCGGGAGACGCGCCCAGCGCACGTGGGGAAGGGGGGGTCCGGCCCTTTGGGCAATATATGTCCTCTACTAGGGGTGGAATTCGCGCAGCTTCGCCTCGCCCGCACGCGCGACATTGACCGAAACCGAAACTGATTTCCTGGTTGGGGCCACTTCCGTTCTCACCCCCCAACCTCCGATCGTAGCCGCGCGCCCCCGCAGTTGCGGATAAGAGTGGGAGGTGGTTGTGAGGGTGGTCGTCGGCAGCTTGCGAGGCTCGGAAACATCTGCGAGGAAACCCGCCGCGGCTACCGATTTTTTGAAACTTTGCGCAGCGAGTGCGCCGAAGGCGCCGAGTTTTTTGTTGAACCAGTGTGGGTGGGTCGTGTGTGGGTCGCGGGGGCGGGTCGTGGGGCGGAGAGGGTGGGACGCGGGGCGGGTCGCGAGGCGAGGCGGGCAACGCAGCGTGCGACTGTCCAGCCCACCGTGTTGATGAGATCGAGTAGTTTCAGGACGCGAGGGGAGATCAACAGGTGCATGGACAGGCATATTCCACAGAGGAAAGGGAGAGGGCGGGGGTGGACGAGGACGGGGAAGAACGCAGGAGGAGAGGACTGGAGGAGAAGGATGGAGAGGAGAGGAGGGCATGGGGAGGGAGATGAGCGGAGAAGGGAGAGGAGGGGAGGGGACGGGGTTGGAGGAGAGGAGGTGGGAACGGAGGAAGGGCTTCCCCGGGCCGCTCACCTCGGCATTTCGGGAGCCCGAGGAGGGTCGTGACAGCCGCTGCCGCCGCGGCGCGCGCCTCTCCGTCGCCTTCCCGTCGCGCAGGAGGACTCCAAGCAGAAGCCGGAGCTCATCCGGGAGGTGGACCTGGGCCCCTTCAAGCACAAGGCGTGGCCCCCGCGGGCTGGCCAGCCCTTCGGCCTGCGCGAGCGCGGCTCTGCGGGGGTGGTCGGGCTCCCATGGAACCCAGCCGCTGTGGCCTGCCCCGCCGGGCAGGCGCTTTGACGCCAGGCGCCCCGGCGAGTAGGTCGCATCACTTGCACGATTCGGGGAAGCCCGACGGGGTTCCTGGTTACTCTGGTCGCGAGGCCTTGCTTCTTCCCTGCTTCTTCGTCTGGAAGCTGGTGGTTGTGCTCGGGGAAAGGTATCAGCAGGGGAGAGTACCGTTGGATTCTCGGAGGGTTTCTGCCAGCTCCAGTTGTTTGTTGGCCTTCATGGTCCGCTTGGCCCTCGTAATTCGTCATACTTCTCATCAGATAATCTGAAAATACCCCGCCCACCCCTGCCGATCAAAAGGTAGCTTTGAGAGGGCTGTGGCTACCTGCAGTTCAGAGAGGCCCGAGCTCTTTCAGAGTACCTGTTGCATCGCTTTCCTCAAATCCTGGAGTGCTCGGTCTTGGTTGGTGTAGCCTTGTGGAACAGGGGCTACGACGTTGACCCTCCCTCTCCACTCTGCCAGGTTTGGGATGATACTGTCAAAAACCCTGATAAGGACGCGCGACTTTGCTCAGGGTACCCTTGCGTCCTTGCTCTTCCTTGCTCTTGCGTCCTTGAGGTGTTCGTCGTCCGCCGCCCCAGAAATCCCAACTTCGGCTTCCAAGGGTCTTGCGTCCTTACTGCGCGTCCTTATTAGGGTTTTTGACTGTGCCCCAACCTTTTCATCCATTGGCCCATATTCATGTTGGGATTGGCATTTCTTCCGTGAGTGATCGGAACCATGCAGCGAGCTTGGACGATTGACGCTTCGAGTAGCCCTGGCAGCCTGATGAAATTCGTAGAAACGGCTCCTGGGCGAGTTGTCATAAGAAGGGTGGTGGGGTGGCATTATCTGTTCGCGGACTTCAAGCCGCCAGCTGGAGGTTCATCTTCATCACACGCTGCCAACACTCAACTCGAATACAGCGACAGGTCGGCATCACCCACACATACTTCGTATACTATGTGTGCGTCGGTCCCGCAGGGGTGACGAAAACGCTCAGACATTTTACAGTGTGCGCTTCTTGGCGGGCGCTTTCTCGTCACGCCATTCGTGGGACGACATGCTATCATGCTGCTGTTCGCACTGCTCGGGCCGTACGCGTCCCAAACAGAGATGTCCTTCTGCGTCTGAGCAGGCCATACGTTCGGCAGCACCTGCATGTGAGGAGCTGTGGGGCCTCCGAGCCAGGTGGACGACGGGCTGCCGCTGCGGAAGTTTGCCTACACGGCAGCTGGCTCAGCCTCACGGCTTCCGCGAGGGCCGGCTGGGTCGTCGGATCGCAGCAGTGGCGGGTCGGCTCCTTCTGATGGGTTCGAGGCCGGCCGCGGTGTCCTGGCGAAGCGTCGGCAGCTTTGAGACGGGGGTCCATGCAAACGGGGGTCGGCCAGAGCGCTGGGTCTCGCAGGATCCTGCAGGGCCAGGGTCGCATGAACCCAGGTTTGGGTGCAGGGTCCTGCAGGACCTGGCAGGATCCTGCAAACCCTGACTGACCCCGGTCTGGATTGACCCGGGCCAGAAGATCCCCGAGATCGAAGGAGCTTCACAGGCGAAGTACGGGCTGGATTCAGCAGTGTCATGGGCCAGCTAGAGTTTTATGGCCTGTGCCTGGATATGCTCTTGTGGTCTGCTTCAGCGGGTGGCCCCCCCCCCCCCCCCACCCTCGCCTCTCTCTTCGCCAAAGGCTCGGGGAGTGGAGGTAGGACAGGAACAAATGCCCGGGATTTTGTTTCAGGCATGGATGCGGCCCGTGATATTGGGTTGAGTGTCCGAGTCCTCCCGCGCCTCTGTCTCCCAGTGGTATGGGTCAATCGCCACTTCACGCGTGCATCGCAACGTTGTTATTGGGAAACCACCTGGAGTGCCTCCGCCCTGAAGCGACGGCAAACCGAACACGCAGAGTGCTGTTTTGGTCGATGCTTGCTCTGCGTCCTCCAACAACTCTCCTGTTGATCCAGTCTCTTGGCCCTGCTACTCTCGATGATCTCGCTGCACCCCTCTGGTCTTAGCCTCTCTCTCTGCGCAGACAAGCGACCTCCTAGTCATGGGAGGTTCATCCTATAATTGTCGTCATCTCTCGACGCGCACGGGAATGTGCACATGGTCAATTCGCTTTGTATTGCGGTAGGTCAGTTTCGCTCGACTTCGGCACGTTACCGTTTCGCCGCCGCCGTCGCCTCCTCTCTCTTCTTACCCCTTAGACCAGCGGTACGGACGCGAGCTCTGGACGTCAGTGTTGTTCGGCATCCTCCTCCTCCTCCTTGCGCCTCCATTCGCCTCATTTTCCAAATCTGTCCTTACTCTTCGGGGCAGCCGCAGGAACGCCTCAAATTTCGAAGAAGATAAAACGCCATAGACATAAACTGTTGGCTCTGCGCGCGTATTTCTTGGATCCGCGCTGGACCCCCCGGGCGGCGCCTCCGGCGCCGCCCCTGGCGCGCTCCACGCGCCAGGGAGGGGTGCCCAGCGCGGATCCAAGAAATCCGCGCGGAGCGCCAGAAGTTTGTGTTTATGCTGCTTTTTGCCCCGTCTAGAGAAGGTACCCATCACCGCTGCCCCTCGACCATTTTCCCCTTCCTCGGGCCTCCTGGGAGGCCCTCGTCGCCACGGCTGGATTCGCCTCGACGTCCTGGTCAGGACGCTCCCCGGGAGAGTCCCGGGGAGCAGCCTCGGTTCGGGGCCCCCAAACGGTGTGGTGACCACACCGTGCGGTGAGTCGGTGGGGATTCGGGGTCACCGCACGGTTTTGGGACTCGGGTCGTTCTCCGAGGATGCCTCGGGCGACAGGGGCCTCCGGGGTCCACCAGGACCGTGCGGGAACGGACCGTGCGGTGAGGTCTCTTGGGGTTCCGAGGCCACCGCACGGTCCGTCACCGCACCGTTTCGGGACTCCAAATATTGGGGGGCCGAGGAGGAGGAGGAGGAGGAGGAGGAGGAGGAGGAGGAGGAGGAGGAGGAGGAGAGGAGGAGGAGGGAGGAGGAGGAGGAGGAGGGAGGGAGGAGGGAGGAGGGAGGGAGGGAGGGAGGGGAGGAGGAGGATGGGGAGGAGGTGGAGGAGGAGGGGGAGGAGGTGGTAGTCCAGTCCCCTCGGGTGCTGTCGGCAAGCGCCGCAGGCCTGGGGCGGCCGCGCACGCGCCGACCCCCACAGCGACGCGACGACGACGGCGGCGGCGCAGACGCCCGGCCCGCTCTCGGGGCTCGGCGCGCGGGCCCTGCTGCTGCGGGGGTCGCCGCGGCTCGCCGATCTCCGGCCGTGGACCGTCGCCTTCGCCGCCCCCTCGCCGGCACTGCGCCACTCCGTCGCTCCTCGCCGGCACTCGCCTGCACCGTCGCTCCGTCGCTCCATCGCCGCCCACCTTCGGGCCGTCCTCCGTCCCTCCATCGCTTGTCGACGGTCGGTCGGTCGGATCGGGCCTCCTCCTCCTCCTCCTCCTCCTCCTCCTCCTCCTCCTCCTCCTCCTCCTCCTAGGGAGCTCCTCCTCTTCCCTCCTCCTCCTCCTCCTCCTCCTCCTCCTCCTCCTCCTCCTCCTCCTCCTCCTCCTCCTCCTCCTAGGGAGCTCCTCTTGCTCCTTCTTCTCCTCCTCCGCCTCCTCCTCCTCCTCCTTCTCCTCGCCTCGAAATGCCCGACCCGGCCGGCCGACCATCGCTTGCACTGCGCCGTGGTCCCCGCGCGTGCGCCCGCGCCCGCCGCCCGGGCAGCGCGGGGTCGGCGGGGCACGGCCGTCGCAGCCTCGCTGCCCCTTCGGTCGGGGGCTGCGGCCCGCAGGCCGCAGGGTACCCTCGCGGAGCACATGCCGCAGGAGGATGGCGCCCAGGGCTCCAGTCGCGTTTTGTTCGCGGCGCTGTATTCTATAGGGCGTGGCCCGACTGTGTGTCTCGCGAGGGGAAGCGAAGCGAACCAGACTGCACAGAGTGGTCGCACCCGTTACGCGACGGTGTCATTCTCGGCCGCCAAAGGCGCAACCTATGGCGCAACCGCCGAGGGCACGACCTATGGCGCAGCTGGTGGGAGACGGCCGCCAAGGGCGCAACCTATGGCGCAACCGATCGGAGACGGTTTTATTTTCGGCCGCCGATTCCGTATCCATTTTGGCTCAAGGCGATGCTTCCCCCTGGGAAGAAAGTGGATGCCGCTAGTCCGCGGCTAGCCCCGACTGTTTTCGCTGAGCCTCATAAGTTCAGATCACTCGCGTTACTGTCTTTCGCGCTGATCGTGTTCTGGTCGTGGCCATGGCAGAATGCTGGAAGTGCGCGTGCGGCGAGTGCAATACGAAGGGGCGAAGATCTTGCGGCGTTTGCCGGTTGCGGGGGAGATCGTGCGCCTCGTCAGCCCTGGGGTGTCGGTGGGCCGAAAGGAACCGACAGCAGTTGGGCAAGGGAGCCTTGGCGCGGACGGAAGCAGAGGCCCAAGCTTGGCAACGCCTCCCAGCCGCCTGCTGGGGCCATGCTCACCGCGGAGGAGATCCCGACCTGGGCTGACTTCCCGAGCGACGCCTACGAGAAGACGAAAGGGTCCCTCTCCCATTCCTTTCGCAGCAAGGTGGGCAATGTCAGACGTGCTGCGGCTGCTGCGGCTGCTGGTGTGCTCGGAGCTGCTGGTCGCGAAACCCCGCGGGCGGTCGACAGGGCTGCCAGGGCGTTGCAGACAGCACGTGGCAAGGTCGCCGCAAACAAGGAGAAAGCGCTCAAGCTGCTGGCTTCCATCGCCGAGCAGGAGGGGGAGGTCGCCAAGTTGGAGAAGGAGCTGGAGACAGCGAGGCAGGACGCTGCCAAGCTGTACGGCGGTAAGTATGACCCAGGTGGCATCGACGGGAAGAAGCTCAAAGACACCATCGGTGCGCTGGCGGTCGACAACTTCTCAGCAGCCGACGTCATCAAGGCCATCCTCACCGCGGTCGACAAGCTGGACACCGACGCCGAGGCCGCCACGCAGCCCGTCCCGCGGGCTGAGGCAGCTGGCGGATGCGAAGGACCCCCTGCGCGCGATCCAGGAGGAGGAGGAGGAGGATTTTTTGACGCGGACGGATTTCAGAGCTCCACGCTCCCTCTGAGTCCTTAAAAGGACAGACGCCTGCTGCAACGAGGAGGTGCAGCAGGCCTGTACAGCGCGACCAGGGCGCGCAAGGAGAGCGCCGGAGCACGTGCTCCGACGCCCAACCTACCCACCACCTGCTCCATAGGTGGCCGCGTTTCGGACCCCGGGACCCCCAGGACCGAAACCAAAAAAGGGACCACGACACGACGCGACACGACGGGGGGACGAAACGAACGAAGCGACACGAACGACACGACACGAACGAACGACACGACAGAGACGAGCCGCCGGTCCCGCCCCAGGGCGGCGAGTGCTGGAGGGAACCAGCACCGCCCTGGGGGAGGCCACGGGACCTGGCGACCCCCCCGGGGGAAGGAAACCGCACTTTGGCGGCGTCCCCCGGGGTGCGGGGGATTTTCGCCCCTCGGGCCCGGCGCTCCCCGCCTGCGCCAGGAGGACCCTAGGGTCCCGACCCCTCCCCTACGGGAGGGGCCCCCTCGGGGCAGGAGGAGGAGGAGGAGGAGGAGGAGGAGCAGCAGGAGGAGGAGGAGGAGGAGGAGGAGGAGGAGGAGGAGGAGGAGCCTCTGGCAGTGAAGCAGGAGCTGCAGGTGAAGCCACGCGCAATGCTGACGCCAATGGGCCCTCCTCAGAGGAGGCTTTTGACGCGCTCATGGCCCGTGAAGGTCTTGGCGGCCTGCTGGGTACTTGCGACGACCAGGGGATGGGGGGGGGGGCGGAAGCGGATTGCCGAGGCCCAGGGGCACCCTCAGGGCGTGCAAGAAGCCCGAGAGAGACAAGCCAGGTGTGTAGCTTGGGTAGGCGGCTGTGGTGAAACGCCTCGTTCATCAACGCCAGAGCATGCAGATGCGAGGCCGAGTTTCTCTACAACAGCTTCCTCTACGAGGGCTTCATCTATGTGCAGGGGGCCCACCTCAGACAGGAGCGGTGCGATGAGGTTTCCGACGAGCTCATGCACGGCGGCTGGCGTCGCATGGCCAGCGCGGCGGCTGGGGCCGCTCGGGGGCTGTCAGGACACGGGGGGCTAGTGCAGCCAGCTCCCCGTGCGTGTGGGCTCGGGGTCTTCGAGCCGATCTACGACTTCAGCGCCTGCCCGGGGGGCGCCAGTTCGGGGCGTCTCTTGGGTGTGGTCCCTGGCGGGGTCGAGTGCATCAATTTCTACTTCGCGGCGAAGGGGGGGGCGTCCGACCTCAACCTGCGAGTCTTGGGGGCCCACGGGGGGGGTCAGTATGATTGGCAGGCCCCGCCGCCGACGGAGGCGACTTCAGTTCGGAGTCGCAGCAGCGCGCCCAGTTTGGTGTCTCGGCCGCGCTCTGCCTGAATGTGGTGGCGCCCGACGACGGCGCGTGCCGCCCTGGGGCGTGCCCGCCGCGGGCCGGCCGGTGAGGGGCTCGGCCGGGCCGGCGCGAAGATCCTGCCTGGCTGGGATGTCGACGATTCCCCTGTTGAGTTCGAGCTGGGCGGCGTCGCCGGCGGGGTCAGCGCGCGGGGCCTTGTGTGCCAGGCGGAGTGGAACGCCGACGCGATCGGCCCCGCTCGCGAAGTCAAGCTCTACACTGGGGGCGCGCGCGGGCCGCGCCTCAAGGTGGCGGAGGTCAAGGTGCCCGGCCAGCCGTGGCTGCCGCGGGCCAGCGCAGGCTCTGCAGGCGCCGTGCAGCTGAAGAGCACGGCGCTCGCCCTAAAGGGCGCCGCGCTGAGCGAGCGCAAGCTTCGGGGGCAGCGGGCTCGCACCTTCGAGAAGCTCAAGCGCAGTGCGGCGACGCTACCGGCGACGCCATTCGAGGGTGCAGGCATCGAAACCCGCCCTGGGTACCTGGACAGGAGCTTCTTGCGCGCGGCCAGCGCCCGCGTCTCCAAGGCTGCCTATGTCGAAGTCCAGGGCGAGGTCAGCCGCAGGAAGACAGGCTGCAACTCCTGGGGGGTCGGCAACTACTCCCGAGGTCAGGGGGCCCTCCACGCCCTCGCCAAGCCTTCAAGGCTTGGCCCCTTGGCCCCAGGGCGCGACCCTCGACGGCCCCCCTCCTTCTCTTCGGGGGGCCGTCAGAACCTCGGCGAAGGGGTGGGCAGGGTATGGGGGTGAGAGGGCCCCCGAGCCCATCGGTGGCACCGTGAGGCGCGACTACCTGGGCTGGCCCGACGAGCTGGGCGAGAGGCCACCGCGTTTTGCGGCGGAGGAGGCTGGGCAGGTCATCGGCAGCTCTGGGGAGGCTACGGGCTTCTCCTTCAACCCGAGGCTCACCCGAGTGCTGCACTTGCTCGTCGACAAGGGTCTCAAGGGGCTGTTCGACATGCGGGTCGCTATCGAGGAGCATTGCGAGTGGCCCAACCTAGGTTCCGAGCTCGCCTTCAACCCCGCGGCGTGCAAAGGGATCGAGGGCAGCGCCTTCGCCACTGCCGATGCGAAGCGTATGCCCCTTTCAGCCGCTCGACGTGATGAGGCTCGAGCAGGCGGTTGTCATCCCAGCGGCGGTGTTCCAAGGTGCTGGGGTGCAAGCTGCAGGGCTCGCGCGGCCGCTGGGCGCGCGCCGCGCAGCGGCTAGCTCTAGCAACGTGCAGGTCGGGAAGGACTGGCTCACGCACGGCAAGGATCGGTTCCCATTGCTACGACGTTTGCTCGGTCTTCAGCGAGGGCGTTGGGCTACTGCCATGGCGGCGCGCGCATGGCTCGTGCCGGATTCCATGCGCGGGACGTCCTGCACGGGCATGTCGGGGTTTGGGCAGGCGCAGTCGGGGACCTCGGCCATGAAGGCTGTCGTTGTTCTGTCCCAGAGCGAGTCCATCACTGCCTGCCTCGCGTTCGGCGGCCCGAAGGAGATGGACCCCATCTGCGGTGCTATGCTCCAGCCAGCCCGCGCGCTGGCGTGGGTCGTGCGGGGGGAGGGCTTGTCGATCAGCCCGCTGTGGGCCACCCTCAACATCCGCGCCGGGGACGTCGCCGGGTGGGGCCAGGCGAAGGGGCCCATGGGGGCCGCTGTGTTCTCGCGGAAGCGCTTCGGCTACGAGCTGCGCGACGTCGAGAAGTGGGCCAGGCCCGATGGCAACCGTGACATGGTGCGGGTCTCCAAGCAGCTCAAGCCCGACCTTCGAAGCTCGCAGCTGCAGATCGCCCGCGAGGGCACCGAGCACGGGGCCCTCGTCAACCATATCAGGCGCTGGGGCCACCACGGCAAGGGTAAGCCGCCTGAGAACAATAATTGGGGGCCGCCCGCAGTGGCGCAGCGATGCTACGCCAGGTCCATTTTTGACATGGGGCGGCGGCTCTATCCGCGAAGGCACTCCGCCTCCAATCGCCCCGCGCCGACGTCGCACTGCGCAGGGGGCGAGGTCGCCACGGGGCAGGCGCGCGCGCGGGGTTCGTGGCGGACCAGTTCAGGGCGCCAGTCGCCGACAGGCAGGTCAGGTGGTCCAGGGCGTGCTGGTTTGTCGTCGCGGTTGGGTTGCTACGGGCGGCGCGTAGGCGGCCGAAATGCATGGCAACTTCGAGTGCGACTACGCGGGGCCCTCGTGCTAGGGGGCCATTGTCTACTTCGTGCAGCGCGGCATCATCGAGGTCCCGGGCGGCAGCTTCCGCCGCGGGAGCCCCCTGTCTGCGGGCGCGGACGCGGGTGCCGAGGAGTTCCACGCGGCGCGCTGCCGCGCCGAGCCGCTTGCGCCCGTCGCTGCTGGGGGCGGGCGCCGCGGAGGAGGTGGCCCCCCACGGTCGCGAGCTGATGACCTTCCACGTGCGCGGGCGCTGCTTGCGGCGCAGCCTGCGCACCGTGGGCGCCCGGGGCAAGCGCTGGGGCCCGGCAGCCTGGTGCCGGGCGGCGGTGGCAGCCGCTGCCCATGCAGTTTGCGCGCAGTTGAAGGACGTGGCCAGGAGCGGTCTTGGTCCACGCGCGGGCAAGGCTGTTCCCAGTGCGTGATCGGCCGAGCAGCACCTCTCTTCCAGGCTGCCTGCATGGGCGCCTGCGCCCTGCCTTCCGCCTGTCGTGGCCGCTTTTGCGGGCCTGCAGTGGCGGCTATCGTGCCGCGTGGGAGGCGCGGGCTGCAGGGTCTGGCGGACAAGATCGCTGGATTCTTGGTCCGCGCACGGGCTTGCTGCCCTGTGCATTTCGGCCCGCGCAGCGCCTCGCCCGTCTGGCGGCCTGCGCGGGCGCCTGCGCCCTCTGCCTCTCGCCTGTCGAGGCCGCCTTTCGCGGGCCTCCAGTGGCGGCGAACGGCCGCCTGGGGGGCTCGGGCTGCAGGGGGCAGATCGTGGCGTGCTGCGCGCCATGCTGCTGGAGGTGAAGAGTTCTCGGCCGCCGAGGGCGCGACCTATGGCGCAACCGGTAGATGGGGGACGGTCTTATTCTCAGCCGCGAGGGCGCAAGGTCTGGCACAACGGATAGGAGACGGTTTTAGTCTCGGCCGCCGAGGGCACGACCCATGGCGCATCCGATCGGAGACGATTGTATTCTCAGCCGCCGAGGGCGCAACATGTGGCGCAACCGATAGGAGACTGTCTTACATTGTCGGCCGCCGAGGGTATGATGTATGGCGCAATCCATAGGACACGGTTTTATTCTTGGCCGCGGAGGGCGCAACCTATGGCGCAACCGATAGGAGCCGGTTTTATTCTCGGTCGCTGGGGGCGCGACCTACGGCGCAACCAGTAAGACACGGTTGTATTCTTAGCCGCCGGTTTCCGTATCCATTTTGGCTCAAACAATTTTGGCTCAAGCCAATTTGTTTCAATCCATTTTGGCTCAAGCGTTCGCACGGCCGCCCGTCGCCTCTCGCCCGTGGCTCGCCTTCGGCCTGGCGGCATGGCGCGGCCCAGAGGGGCTCGCGCGCTGGCAGATGCCGCCCTCTTCGTTGGGGCGGCGGTCCGCGGCGCGGCGCGCACCGTGGCGGCGGTCGCGCGCTCCGCCGTCTCTGCGGCGATCTTCGCCTGCGGAGGTGCCTCGGAGCCGCCCGCGGCGGGCGGCGCTGTTGGGCGCAATGTTTTTGGTGCTCGTCCTGCCCGCGACGGCGCGGGGGCGGTCGACCCTGCGGCGCGTGCCGCACGGCGTCGGCGTCGCCGTCAGCGCCGCGCGGTTCGGAAGGCAGTTGTGCAGCGCCCCCCGATGCGGCGGGTGCTGGCGCTGGGGCGGCTCCTGGCGCTGCTTGCGCGGGCCTCGCGGTCGTGCCTGCGGCCGTCGCGGCCGCCGATGCCGTCGACGGCGAGACGGATGCGGTGGCGTCGGACCTCGGGCCCGACGAGTGGGCGGACGCCCTGACGCGCCGTGCGCGGCGCAGCGGCGACGTGCGCGGCGGCGGAGGCGGCGCATGGCCCCTCGCGGAGCGGCCTCGGCGGCGGCGGTGCGGGGCAGCGGCGACCGCGGGAGCGGCGCCCCCTGCTGGCGGAGCTGACGCGGCTCGGCTCACGGGCCCGTGCGCCTGCGCGGGCGACCCCTCGGGCGGTGGCGGCGGCGACGCGGAGGCGCTCTTCCGCAGGGTCGGCGCCGCAGTCGAGGCGCGCGGGCGGCCCTTCGCTCGCGGCGTCCTCCCGAGCGGCCCCGCGGAGCTCCGCAGCGCGCTGGCCGCGGTGGAGCCCCTCGCGGCGCTCCTCCTCGGGCGGCGGCCTCGGGCCCATGGTAGGCCTGTGGAGCCCTCCGCAGGGCGGCGGGGGCGGTTTCGCCTCAGGTGCAGGCGAGGCGCCGCCCTCCTTGGCAGTCGTCGGCCTCGCGTTCGAGGTCGGGTGGGTGACCAGGCGCCTGGGCCAGCGCCAGGTGGTTGGGGAGAAGCCACCGAGGGCGCAAACGGTTGGCGCAACCGACAGGACAC
>CAUYUJ010005186.1:50000-57500 GCA_963575745.1 Prorocentrum cordatum
TGGCGCAGCAGCTCGTGCGCGCATGGCGACGACCCCGTGAGCGGCACTCAGTTGGGCAGCCACGCGAGCCTCCGACGTTGCGGCCTACGGTGGCACGGAATGGAAGCAGCATGCTAGACGAGCTCAAGGCGCGCCGGGCGTCGATGCGAGATCACGACGCGTCGGCGGCAGCGCCTGCGTCTGGCAGCGCGGGCCTGCCGACGCGGCCTGCCGAAGAGCCGCCGCCCGGTGCCGCTGCAGCCTCCGACAGGCTCGAAACCGACGCGCAGCGCCAGCCGACTACGCCACAGCCAGGGCAGTCTCCTCCTCCCCTCCCCCCCCCTTCCACGCCCAGAGCCCGAAGCAGGCGGGCGACTGCGCAGCCCGCGCCGCCCACCGGTGGGGCCCCGCAACCCGGGCCGCGGGCACGAGCGAGCACAGCAGCTGGGGCGCAGCGCTCCAGGTGGCCCGACCCCCAGCGACCCCGACTTCGCCAGTGCAGTGCGCCAGATGGAGCGGGCGAAGAGAGCTATGCACATGCACCGGTCCTGGCCAGGCCCATCCTTGGCCCCAGGATCGGTGCATATGCCTTCTGGCCACGGCAGGAGGGCGCATGCAACGATCTTGGGCTCAGGACGGGCCTGGCCAACATCGGTGTATGTGCATGGTTCTTTTCCCTCTAGAATGGACGCCTGCTTTCGACTAGACGTAGGAGTGACCTTTCGCCGGAGTGACCTTTGGTGCGGGCCAAATGGGGTCCCTCCATCGCCGAACGCGATGTGGTGGTAGCGTCGTGCGCGCTTGTGTTTGGCCCCCCGGCGGCCCCAAAAAAGCCGCGCACTGAAGGTCACTCTTACCCAGGGTCGCTCTTGCGTGTAGCCGACGCTCGTGCGGAGGTGCCCGGCGCGAGACTTCGCCACGGCGCCGACGCAGCCGGCCGGCGGGCGGTGCGCCCTCGAGGCGAGCTGGCGGTGGGCGCGCGCTCGGCCGGCCGAGGCGCGGCCCGCCGGGGTCGTCGCGCGGATCGCCCCGCGGCGGCCAGGACCTGCAGCCCGTCGCCCGTGGAGTTCCAGAGGTGCCTGGTCTGCCAGTATGTCGGGAGCGGAAAAGAGGGGGGTTGCTGTTTGGGGGGGGGGGGTGGATACCATGGCGCGGGCCATGATTTTTCCTCAGATTTCATGGCGCCTCTTCTTATTTCATTGCGTCCCAGGCCCCCCCGCTGGGCCGCGCACATGCCGCCGGCCATGATTTGCACCCCCCCCTCTGGGGCCCCCCCCTCTTGGCCGCTCCCGATTATGATGCTGCAGCCTACTTTAGCCTCGAGCGCCAGGAAGAGTTTTGAGCGGCCAACAAAAAGCGTCTCGAAACTCGAGGGTTTCCACGTGTCGGGCCCTGGGAGACACTCGCCCGGCCCTGTTTCGACACTGTTTCGACACTCTTTTGACCTTTTTCTGGGTGCTAGAAATGATTCCTGGGATGTGGTCCTCAAGTAGGATGGGAACAACATAAGTCTACCACTGGCTATGGTACAAGCAGGGGGCCGCCTTTCTCGCCAGCATCCCCAGTCGGTCCTCATCCTTCCTGCGCTCCTTGGTCCCCGAGGTCTCGGACGGGGCTAGGACGAGGGTAAATCCTCTCCAGAGCGTTCCAGAATGTTTTTTCCAGAGCATTCTGGAGCGCTCTGAGAAGGGTGCGGCGTCCGAGACAGCCTTCAGAACCGCCAGATGTCAGATTTTCTCAAGCCACTTTGGCCCGAGCCGCTTCGGTGGCCCAAATTTCGTCCACGCCTTCCGGACAGTTTCGGACACACATCGCCGCGGCACGCTGTTGGCGTATCGGGTTGACACGTTTGGTGTCCTTATCGCTTTCCGACGACTGTTGAGTGGATCGCGTCCCTATTGGGTCCGGACCTCCCGTATCGTGTTTCGATTTATCCTCGTCTCGATTTATCCTCGTCCTAGCTTCGTCTTGCGAGTAGACTCCTGAGGGCGCCTGTGCTCTCTTCCACCAGTCGGTGGGGATGGCGCGGGTGTGCCCCTCGGGCTGACTGGTTCGGCTCGAGCGTCTGACCAGCTCTGGCAGGTAGCGGGGGCCTCCAGGCGCCTGTGAGCTGGAGCCACCCTTTTCCCCTGCCCATGAGCGGACTGCGCTCGCGAAGCTGCTTTGAGATCGTCATCCCTCCCCCCCCACACACAGCACTCACCACTCGGTGTCGAACTGCGAATCTTACCCTCGCCGATCAACGATTCAGGCAAGTCGATGGGCGGCAGGGGTAAGGAATCTGAGCCCAAACCCCGCCTCCTATCGATTCAGCAGACTCGATGGTTGGTGGGGGTAGGGTTCGGATGCCGCCTTGTGCTAGAGACCTCCAGAACTCGCCGAGCAGTCGCGATCATCACAAACGTTTGAAAGTACTCGACCACACTCGACCACTTCAGAGAAGTTGATGAAGGTGTTAGAAATCGTCGTGAAAGGGGGATAACGACGGACGTTGGAGAAAGAGGAACAGGAGGACAGGGTGAAGGGACAGGAGGAGCAGGAGAAGGGGCAGGAGGAGGAAAAAGGATGATGAGGAGGAGGAAAGGGAAGCGAGGATGAGAAACGAAGGACGGGGAGATGAAGAGGGTTATGATGATTGACATGGTCATGATGATGAGGATGCCGATCCCCTTCTCAACGCCACCCTCCTAGTTCCCAACCATCCTGTGGTGTTGGGTCCTTGTTTTGAAGAGACAGCGCCCGCGTCCTCCTTCCTTCCTTCTCCTCCCGCTGCCTCCCCTCCCTCTCCTTGCCTCTGCCCCTTGCATGTCTCTGTTTCGGCACACACCTCACACGGTTCGTGGCCCCATAGAGAGCTCCACCGAAAGCCACATTGGCAAAGTTCGCATGCAGTTCCACCCCCATTTCGGCGCACCCCACACGGTTCGTGGCCCCATAGGGAGTTCCACCGAAGACCCCAGTGGCAAAGTTCGCATGCAGTTCCACCCCCATTTCGGCGCACCCTCACACGGTTCGTGGCCCCATAGGTAGCTCTGTTGCAGGCCCCAATGGCAAAGTTCGCATGTAGTTCCACTCCTATTCCGGCGCACCCCTCAGACAGTTCGTGGCCCTATGTGGAGCTCCACCGAGGGCCCCAATGGCAAAGTTCGCATGCAGTTTCACCCAATTTCGGCGCACCCCTCACACGGTTCGTGGCCCCATAGGGAGATCCACCGAAGGCCCCAGTGGCAAAGTTTGCATGCAGTTCCTTTCCCATTTCGGCGCACCCCTCACAAGGTTCGTGGCCCCATAGGGAACCCCACCGAGTTCAGTATTTCCCATTGCGTTACTCACAACTGCATATGGTCATGTCCTTCGCCAGGATAATTCTTTAGATTAAAAATATACCTCGCTCGTGCAGGCCTTGGGGACAATGAGGACGTCCAGGTGATCTGCTGCCAGCTGTTGCAGGACCTGTTCTCGTGGACATTCGTCCTGTTCCGTGTGATTGGCAGGACGGCGCCGAGACCCTTGCGCTTGCTCGTCCCGTTCCTCCCCCTCCTCCTCCTCCTCCTCCTCCTCCTCCTCCTCCTCCTCTTATCCTTTCTCTTCACCGTGCGCCACTCCTTCCGTCGGGCTGGGCAACAATGCACGTTTCAAGAGGCAGGAGTGGTCGGGACACAATGCGACATCTATTTCTCTCCCGCCTTCCACCATTGCAATCACCACCGCCCTCTCGTCATGTATTATCTCGCTTTCTCTCTCTCTCTCTCGTTCTCTTCTACTTGCTCACACACTCTCTCCCCTTCCCCAATCTGGTCGTCCTTTCTCCTGCATCACTCTCGTGATGCCTGTCTTGCCGTATTTGCTTCCGATGGTCACGCGGGCAGACAGGATCGGGGACCTTGTTGAGCCTTTCGACCGCTGTATCATGAGGTGCATCAAGCAGGTCCAGGCTTCCGTGGACGCTGCGTCCTCTCTGCTGATTGCTTTGTCTCTTGGCACGCGCTGGCGACGGCGACTCTGTGGTGCCCCAGTTGAGGCAGTGACCATGGAGCAGCGTGTGCTTGCACCTCTTGCATCCTCTTGCATTGTGGAGGACGACCCATGGAGAGGAAGCATGTAGCCAAATATTTCCCAGATGTCTAAAACATGGTGTAAGCCTGTTTGAAACATGTAAAACATGTTGAAACCATGTTTATAACAGTTTTCCGACACTTCAAGCACATTGTAATTTTTAATGGTAGGACTGTTAGGGTGTCCGTTGTCGTGGCGTCCACAACCGTGGAGCAGCGTGTGCTTGCACCTCTTGCATCTCGAGCACTCGGGCAGCTGCGCCGAGACACACACCGGGCACACGCAGTGCTGCCCCTGCTGCGGCGCTCCCTCTCTCTCGGCCCCCCCCCTCGCCCACGAGAGAGAGGCCTGGGCCTCGAGGAGGAGGAGGAGGAGGAGGAGGAGGAGGAGGAGGAGGAGGAGGAGGAGGAGAGACTGGTGCTGCCGGCGCCGGGCCCGTTCCAGTCAGGCCACTCTGCATCCGCCAGCCTGGATCCGTCGGCAGCGGCCCGCCGCACCGACCGCTCCTGCCGAACATCTTCGTGCAGCGAGTGGCCTCCCCCCTCTGTCAGGAGGAGAAAATCACACAGACGCAATTAGTCGTCGATCCCCCAGAAAATATGGGAAAACATGGGAAGTGAGGGGGGACGACGAAAACCCAGAAAATATAGGAAAATTTGGTGAATCCTGTTGTTTGTGTCTATTTATTTGTACAGTGCCGTTTTTAAGACAATGCTCCGCGTGCGGATCATGTGTTACAAATGCAAGGATTCAGCATTAAACACAACGATAAGTTCATGCATACATGTATTCATGACTAAATCATTTTTTGTTATTTAAAAAAAGCCATCCTGTGTGTCAAACACTGCCCTGTATATCCCAGGGCCCCCCCCACTCTTGCCCGCCCGCCGCGGCAGCCCTCCGCCCCTCCCCTGATCTCTTGTGCTGCGGGACCGCTCGCGTGCCTCGCCCCCAGGGCCACCCCGTCGCGCGAGCGGGTGGCCTCTTTCAGGAGCGAAAGAAGGACGTACATGTACATGAATCCACGCTGGTTTCGAGAGTCCGCATTGCGCAAATGTTCGCATAACGCGGCCGGTCTCGCGGATCGAGGGGCCGTGTTCATGTACATAGCTGGGCGCGTACGTCCTTTGTGGGCTCCCTACCCTTACCAGCCTGGAACATGTCCCTATGCCTGTGCTGGGCATCTCCTCATCACGATGCCAATCTTAGGGGTTCCCTTACTTTTTGAGGGCGCATCCCTAGGATTGTCATCGCCGTTTGGCGTGTCAATCTTAGGAATAGGGATCAGTTCGAGGCTGGTAAGCCTCTGCCGCGCCTCGACGGACAAAACAGTCTGGGTCCGCCAGATCCGCCTGGGCCCCTCTGGGACGGCTTCACGCCCGTCTGTGATCGCTGAGCGCGTTCCGTTGCTCGCAAGGTGCCTACTCGCAAACGTCCCCAAAACCATGGTCTGCCTTTAGGTGATGTATCGTACATTCCCTGCGGCGGATCCAGGCCATTTGCGAGTAGCTACTTTGCGAGTGGTGGAACGCGCTTGTCTATGTGAGGAATTGTGGCGCGGGCCTGGGCAGCGGCGGCAGCGAAAACACCGCAGCGGCGGCAGACACTCTCGGGAGCCTCTTGTCAGGGGGCCTGTGCGGTGCACTCGGGCTGCCTGCGCGCGGCGATGGCCCGCAGAAGCACCTCGGGGCCCTCTCGGAGCAGTCTTCGGCTGCTCATGAGCTGCTCGAGGAGCCCCTCTTGGGGGCCTCTTAGACCGTCTTGTAGGCCTGTTGGGGGCCTCTTGCGGGCCATTTGGGCCGTCGCAGGCTGTCTTGAGGCAGTCTTGGGTGCATCTTAGGGCCGTGTTGGGGTCTCTTTTTGGGTCATCTTGGGGCCGCTCTTCAGACATCTTGGCCGTCGGCGAGGCAATGCTTTGGAGCACGGCGTGGTAGGTTTTTTGGTTGTTGGGGGATCGGGGTGCATGGTGTCGTCGTGCGGTCGGGCGTGGATGGTGGGTAGCGCTGGGACGACGCAATCGGGTTGTACGGGGGCGGTTTGCACTGTGAAATAAAATTTCCGGTGTGGTGGATGGGTGGGAAGGGATTTAAAGGTGCTGGGTGAGTCCACGGGACGGGGTGGGGGCGCGGGGTGGGACGGAGGCGGGGGGGGGGCGGGGAGTTGGGGGATGGGGGGGGGCGTGAGGGTAGGCGAGGGGGGAGGAGGGGTGGTGCGGTCTAGGAGGGGGGTGGGCGATTGCAGTGGAGAGGGGGGGGGGGTGGGGGGGGGAGGGGGGGGGAGGCAGGGGGTGGGGACGGTCGGGGTCGGGGGGGGTTGTTGGTGGTGTTCAGCCTTTTTTGCTAGGCGTTGCCGGGTTTTTTTTTTTATTTTTTTGTTTTTTTTTTTTGTTTTATATTTTTTTGGTTTTTTGGCAAGACCACAGGGGGCGGCGGATCGAAGACGCCTACGGCGAACCACCGCCGCCCCCTGCCCTTGTGGAAGCGCCTACGTGGCCGAACGTTGAGGCCAGAGCTTGGCCAGGCTATCGGACCATGTGTTCCCCGAGTCGGTTTGGAAAGCCTTCGGGGTGTGTCTTGCGGGTCTTGGGGGGGCGGCCGGCGGGACGGACCGGAGCGCCAGGGGTAGTTCTCTTGGAAAAGGAGCCAACACCAAAACCGAGAGGTCTGGAGGAGGAGGAGGAGGAGGAGGAGGAGGAGGAGGAGGAGGAGGCGGAGGCGGAGGAGGAGGAGGAGGCGGAGGAGGAGGCGGAGGAGGAGGAGGAGGCGGAGGAGGAGGAGGAGCACGCCAGGCACCCCTGCGAGCGTGCCGCAGCTCATGCCTCGTCGGCGGCGCTGCGCTTCCAGTGCGCGAGGCACCTCTGTGCAGCCCTGGTGGGGGGGAGCCAGGCGCCGGCCCGAGCGGGCGTACGGTTTCGGTGTCGCCGCCCGTGGCGCTCGCTTCTGTGCACCCGCTCCTCTGCATACTCCAGATTTCGTAGTAGAAGGGAGGGGGTCTGGACCCTCCAAGACAAGCCATTTCAGACCTCCCCCGTGGGGGAACCCTCCAAACCATCGTCCCCAGACCCCCCCAGGCCCTCCAAGATAGCTTGGAAAAGACCCCCCCGAAATGAGACCCCCCTCTCTTTATTACGAAATCTGGAGTACCCCTCGGTCGTTGGAAGTAGGTATTTTTGGATTCCCAGATTCCAATCTACTCTCAGCGCCTTCCTGTTTCAAGGGTCGAGCGGTTTTCCCTCTCCCCTCCTCTTCAGGAGGCGGGGCGGGAACCCGATCTGTTTCCAGCGCCTTCCTACTTCATGTTTCTACCCACTTCTTCCGACTGATGGGTACTTCTTCCGCGGTCCTGGCATTCCGCGTTACCTCCGAGGGGAGGCCGCGCGGCGTGGTCCAGCGCTCGTGTGTCACTGGGAGTCCTTCGTTCCCCGAGCAGCAACAAACTTTCGGCCCATCCCGCCACCGTGCCTGG
>CAUYUJ010005186.1:62500-63655 GCA_963575745.1 Prorocentrum cordatum
GTTCGTATGATCAAGTGGTTGCAGGAGAGCTCCCAGAAGCGTGAGCACGCTCCTCTTCCGGCACACTACCCGCGCGTTTGCATCCTAATGCTTTCCGCCATGCCCTTGGGCATGGCACCGACGAGTTATTGTGATGCTTGTATTGTCCAGTGTCCCATGCTGGTATGCAGAAGGAGTTGGCAAGACGTTGCCTCACAAGTAATATATAGTTCGAAGAGGGGAGTTCAGGGCCCATGCAGGCGCAAGGGCGAGAAGAGAGGATGCCGGTTAACTGTCAGGGTGCAGTGGGACATTTTGAGTTTTTTTTGCATCCAGCTTGCATGGACGAGGCGCAAGGTTTCAGAGCGTCGATGAAAGTGGCTGTGACGGTCTCACTGCGCACGCGCCGCTGGAACACTGGGGGAGTGGGCGACAAGCCACGGGGATTTGGTTCTCTTGCTCTCGAGGTGTTTGTTGACTTCATGAGTCGGATCATGCAGGACAGCGTCTTTGTGCAGGTCTACGAGAACGCGTCGTCTGGGAAGGACCGCGCCTGTTTTGGAACAGAAGGCAGGCTCGCGAGGGAACTCGAGTTCAACCTTTTGTTGGCTTTTGGGCTATGAGTTCCCTCGCTAACATGCAGCAAGTTAACGTGTTTCAATACGGAAGTGGGTTCTTAACCTGTCACTCAGCACGTGTGCAATGCAATGGGTTTTCTAGGGCTCAGGAAGGAGTCGGACCAGGCCGCAAGGACAGTTGACGGGAGGTTGCGCTTACACCTGCTGCGCCTGCGGCGCGACGTTCCCTTCTGGTACATTAGCCACGTGCGGTAGACACGACGACGACGCCTGCCGCCCCGCAGGACCCGCTGTGAGGGTGTCCATCCTGTGGCGGCAGGCACAGCTCTGTGGCCTCTGATGCGCACACCGCTAGGAGCCGACTAGGAGTGGGCTTGGTATGAGGCCCGTTCGAAAAAGTGCCCATGCCCTGGCAGGGGGGAGGGGGGAGGGGGGAGGGGCAAGCTAGGTGCGCTCGCGTCATATCTGACGTCCTACCCCTCCCTCCCATCCTTTACCATGGCGCTGATTTTCTCTATCCGCGGACGCGTGTCGTAGCGGACCTGTGGCTCCGCGCGCGCGTGCGTAGTGGGTGGTGGTGCACGTGCGTGCGTGCGTG
>CAUYUJ010005187.1:0-30000 GCA_963575745.1 Prorocentrum cordatum
GTTTAGACCCAATCACCTTCGGGGAGTGGCGCCTGTTCCGAAAGGTCTCCAAGGACGGGTCCTGGGATGTAAGCTGGAAAGGCAGTCGGGTCGGTTCGCTGTTTTCGCCCTCTACTTCCCGCCGTGCACCAGGGACAAAGATCAGCTTCTCAAGTACACGAATTGTTGTGAAAGAGTGATACGCTGGCTGACTCAGCAGCTGGACGCCCTGGCGGGCAGGTGGATTCCCATCCTCACCATCGACCTCAACTCCACGTTTTGTGAGGAGCTAGAAGGTGTTGTTGGTCCGTATGGCCTCGGCTCAGACGAGAAGCGAACAGCCCAGATACTGAAGCCTGTGCTCGAGTCTTATGGACTATGCCTTGCCAACACGATGGCAGATGCTTATGGACTATGCCTTGCCAACACGATGGCAGATGCGGGCTACACCTTCGTCGCCTCCTGCGGCACCCGCAAGACGCTGGACTACATAGCACTGCCGCAAGGACTACTTCCAGCGATGAGATGGTGTACCACCTTTCGGCGCAGCATGCGCAGGCTTCAGCCGCATCGATGGGGACGAGAATGGGATCATCTACCGCTGGGGTTAGGGCTTGAGTGGGTGACGAACATGACTCCCGCAGATGTGCGCCAATCTGAGCGCATAGAGCCTACGGCTGCCCACGCCCTTCTCCAGCGGGGACACAGACGGAGAGAGTTCATGGAATCCGTGACGGCCACGATCGAGCAGAAGGCGGCCTGGCTCAACTCCCCGACGGGATATACACTCGCGGTGGAGGCCAACGACTTATTGGTCCAGGCCATCACCAACGCTGCGCTCACCACCTGCACACGGAAGGAGGGATACACAGAGCACCATGCCGACTACGCCAGAGAGCTCAAAGCCCTGCTTCAACAGAGAAGGCAAGTGCGAGATCGACTGGCATGGGCTTACCAAGAGGAAGACGATGACCTTCAGCTGCAGCTTACAGTGCGTATCACGACTATCAGCAAGTGGCTTAGACAGCACAAGAGGTGTCATTGGCAGCGGGTACAGCAAGATCGAGTAGCAGCGTTCGAGGAGGCTCGCAAGGCCAAGGACTTCCATGAGGTGCACAGGTTGGCTCGTCTCATAGCTGCGCGAGGGAGAGGACCAAGACGGCGTAACTACAGACAGCTCAACACCAGCGGAACGACACAGGAGTGGACTACCAGGATGCAACAACCTGGGGCGGAGGGTGGGGCTGCAGCACGACTTGTCAGCTTCAATGACATGAACAATATGCTACACGAGCTGCCCGAAGCCTACGCATCGGTCACGGATGAGGGGGTCGAAGAGGACATCGACGCTTTCAAGAATCAGGTGTGGCGTCTCAGGCTTTGGCGCGTCGCACCTCAGGACAGCATCATCGCGGAGCTCCTCCGCGCGGCCATGTTCCCCAACTGGATCAACAAGCGCAGAGCGACCCATCACCACGGCGTCGGTTACGAGCAGCAGGAGCGCATTTCGGCCAACTCTGTTTACTTCCTGCTCGCCTGCCTGTTCACAGGTATCCGCGCCAGTGGCAAGCTCCCTCTGTCATGGATCCTGTCCGACGCCTGCAAGATTGGCAAGGGCAACAACAAGGAGGGCGTGGATGGCGAACGACTTATCATGCTCGTGTGTACCATCGCCAAGACGTACTACCGCAGCCTCCTAGCCCGAGGAGCACCACCTGCCCTTGAACCATGGATCTACGGCTGCCTCAGAGGGCGACGGAGGGAGGCTGCAGTGGTGGTGCAGCAGGCGTATTCTTGGCGCAAGCTTCAGGCGGGGCAGTCCCACGTTAAGAGGTTGCACGACGCCACCAACGCTTTTTACAGTATAGACCACGACAGCTTATGTCACGAAGTGGAACGAGTTTTTCGAGGGGAAGATTGGCAAATCATGAAGTTCCGAGTCACTCTTGCATGTTTTCGGCTACCAGGTGCTGACAACGAAGTTCTTTGGTTGCAGCAGGGATGCATGCCTGGAGATCCAGCCATGGTCCGACTTTTTGTAGGTGCTTATGCCAGACAAATGGGAATGGGCACGATTAATATTTATAATTACCGAGCTGCCAGTTTTAAGTGCCCGTGGTCGGCTCAGTGGATTCCGGCTTCTTTTACTGTGTATGTGGACGACGTTGCCGACAATTTTGATGTCAATAATAATGCAGATAGTGCCATGGCGGAGGGGGACTCTCAGAACAATGGCATCACTGAGAGGCTCGCCGAGATTCAGATGATTCAGACTGTAAGCAGGCAGGGGAATTTAGTTTTTTTTTTTTTTTCACAGGCACCAACGCAGCTTTCTTGGAAGCGGAGTTCCTCAGAGATCAGGAGCTTGCTGGGCGTACGACAGTGTGTACACGCTATTTGGGCCCGCGCATCCATTCGAGGTTTGCATTGTGTGAGATAGGGTACAGACTACATGCTGGGCGCACAGCCTGGTATAATCTCTCTAAGTTTTGGCAGAGTGCAGTGTCTCTTGGTTGGAAGATCAACATGCTCAAAGGGTATGTGGCCAATGCGTGTTACAGTGGAGCGGAGGTCCTGTGTGCTCGAGCGGGCCCCATGCGTCCGCACGATTGGCAGCCCATTCTTCGCTTTCTTGCTATGCGTGCGCGCATCCTGCTGCGAGGTACAGCTCAGTGGCAGGAGGACGGCTCCGTACGCACCCTCACCAACCTACAGGCCCTTGCAAAAGTGCGCCTCGTGGCCCCACATGTGGAGATGAGAGTTCGAAGGCTCCGATGGCTCCAAGCTTGTCTACGAGAGGCCCCACGGTGTGCTCAATTTCTTGCGGTCGTTTTCGGGTGCTCTCGGGACGAGGATTTGACCGAGCTCGAAAAGTATCTGAGCAACGACGCGAAGGCGAACCCGTGGTGCGAACAGTTCTGCGAAGACATACGAGCGATCGAACTCTTCGATGACGGGGCGAGGCTGATGGAGATCTATGGGTTGGAGGGAATTCTATTCGAGGGGAGGGAGGAGTTCGTTCAGCTGGACGTGGGAGGAATCGCATCGCACTATTTCCTCAACATCGCACAGCACGAGAGGAGGCAGGGGGAGATCGAGAGCGGGGGACCCCATCAATGCAAGGTCTTCGAGCCGATGGAGAGCCCTGTGCAGAACGCTTCATGACAAAACAGCAGTTGGCGGCCCATTATCTGAGAACCAAGGGAGGCACTCACGGAAAGCAACTTCTAGGGAGACTCTGCTGTGTATCCAGTCAGTGCGTGATCTGTGGCTCGAATTTCTCTTCGATTGACTATGCAAAAAGACACGTGCACAAGAGCCTCAGCACGGGCCTATGCTGTGTGGACAGGGCGCGCGGACGGACAGATCATTCAGCCCTCGTCCTACGCGTGCCCAGCCTGCGATGATTTCGAGGGGGCCGACAACGACGAGCTCCGTAGGCACATTTTGTCCGAGCATCTGCAGGAGCACCTGGAGGATCATTGTTTGGATTTCGAGCTGCCTGGTCTGTTGGAAGATCTCGAGCAGCTCCATGGAGGCCCAGTGGCTCATGCCGAGCGCGCTCAAGCGGGTCGCTGCGGAGGCCAACGCAGAGGGCGACAGCAACAAGGCGCGCAAGGGCTCGGGCAAGGGCGTCGAGGACTCCCACGTGAACGCTCGCCTGCTTCGACAGAATCGAGGGTGCGCACGCTGGAGTTCGGATCGGGCCTGGTAGTGTACGGACCGAGCGACGACCAGTATGTGGACACGCTGAAGCAGGCCTACCAGGAGTACCAGAAGAAGGTCGAGGGCAAGAACAACACGCGCGGGCTCGGTCCGCCCGAATTGCAGAATTTTGCCGCACTTCTCAGCGCTTTCAACAGCTGGCTCGACAAGCCAGGCAAGGCCCAGGACTCAGTGAAGGAGTTGGCAGATATCCCTCGCAGGCTTCTCTTGATGATGATGAAAGGAGATCAGGAGCAGGCCAGCACGTGGATCAAGGAGTGCGGAACCAGCTCGACGGCAGACAGCAGCATCTCGAGGATTACGGTCAAGGTCCTGGGCTTTATCACGCTGCCAGACCCCAACCAGGCAGGGCCCAACGCTTACGAGGAGCAGGAGAGTCTGTGGAAGGTTCTAGAGGACAAGGACGTGGAGGAGGGAGAAAAGCGCAGGGCAGAGGTTCGAGTCATTCGCAGTCCGCTCGAGTTCGCCCAGCTAGGACACGGGAAAGTGATCGCAGTAGAGCAGGCTCTGTGTCGAATCTTCCGAGCAGCAGGCTTTAACAACAAAGCTGGCCGAGCCCCCAGGGGTAAGCTCGTGCGTCAGGTGAAGCTAGGGTAGAGCGTGTTAAGTAGTAGACGGGTTAGGGGGACTGCCTTTGTGCTGCGGTAGGGTGGGGTCGCGTGCGCGCCCACGCTGCCGTGGTCGACGGTAGACCTGGTTAGCCCAATGCAATGAATGCCCGCCCCGCGTGGGGCGTACCAGCCAGGGGCTGGACGCCGTACCACCGTTTCCGCCCCCGCTCAGAGGTAATATCGCGTGTCTTGGGCTGGCTCGGAAACGTGAGTCCCCTTTTCAGAGTTCAGGCGAAACAGCCGTGGCCCAGAGCGTAGCAGCGGTCAGTTGCCAGCAGACGAACTTGAGCTCGAATGGGTGCGACTCCTCCTCCTCCTCCTCCTCCTCCTCCTCCTCCTCCTCCTCCTCCTCCTGGCCTCGCCTCGCAAAATGCACACGCCCGGGCGGCCCGAGCGCGCGCATTTTGCCTTCGGCGAGGGCCACCGAGGAGCCTCCTCGAGCCCCTGGGCGAGGCAGCCGCGCGCGAAGCCGGGGAAAACAAAAGCACAGGGCATGGACGTCCGAGCGCCGGCCAGTGGCGGCCCAGCGATCTCCGCTCCCGCGAGATCGCCGCGTCGGGGCCTCCAGAGGCCCAGCGAGAGGCCCGCCGCAGGCGCTTCCGCGCCCCCGGCGCAGCGTTGCACCGCCCGGGCAAGACGGGCGCCAACGAGGGCCCCGACGAGGAGCAGCGGCACCAGCCAGCGCTTCCCAAAGGAACTTCGGAGCTCGTGCCTGTCGCCATCGGCGGCATCACCCCCGACCTCGACGCCATGAGGCACCTACTTGACGACTGACTTGCCATCGTGAGGAAGGAGATGGCCGAGGGCTTCTGCGCCACTGGCGGCTCTACATACGGCATCCTTGTATCAATGGGCGTCGGACATCATGGACGCGCCGACCTACGTCCCGACGGGCGGCACCTGCGGCGTGGCCCACCCAAAGGGCCACCTCGCCCACGAGTCCGCGGAGGCTGCCGCCCGGAGAGGCGATGCCCACCAGGCGCAACAGGACCAACGGCAGGGCCGCGCACCAACCAGGACGGCACAGCATCTCCTAATGCCTGCCAAGTCGCCCTGTGCAGGGCGAGGCTGCGCGAGCACGGGCTGCAGGAGCGGCAGGAACCGCAGGGCCGCTGAGGCAGCCGAAGCTCCCTTAGAGAACCCCCTCTTCTGGGGGTCGTGTTGGCGACCCTCCCCCGTGGGGCGGTTATCTGACCCCGGGTCCCGCCCCCTGCCTCGTGGCTGTTGCCCCCCCCCCCCCCCTATCCTCCCCCCCTCCCCCCCCTATCCCCCCCCTCTGCCGGTTCAGGAAGGGACAGAGGGAAGGGAATCGACTCAACTACGATGTTTGGGTTGCCGCGTTCGCTCCGCAGTTTTCCTGGGACTGGCGGCGACGACGCCGAGAACGACGACGACGACAGCGTCTCACACGCGCCGAAGGGTCGGCGGGTTTCCTTGTGTGTCCCTGGGCCCCGTCACTGTCCGACGCCACATCGCTGTGGACGACGATCAGTTGAGAGGAAGCACGTTGCCGAAGAATCTCGTCTTAACATGATGTTTTCAGCGTGTCTTGAGCATGTGGCAACCATTGCTGTTTCTAACCACCTTTTTATAACGCGCTCTGACATTTCGTAAAATCGCAAAAAAAAAAAAAAGAGAAGAACATGCTCATTTCAAGGATCGGATTGTTGGGGTGTCCACTGCCAGGGCCTCCGCGGCCGCAGCGCCTCGCCTCGGCACGCGCGCGCGCCGGCCCGAGCACGGCGCGGGCCGCCGCCGCGGCGCCGTGCTCTGCCGCGGGCGGCCGCGGGGCGGGGCCATCGGCGGGCGGCCGAGCGCAGGCCCCTCGCGAGGCGGCCCCGCGGGCGAGCCCGGGGGGCCTCGGTCCCCGCGAGGCGGCCCGTCGCGGTGCAGGGGAGGCCAGACTGGAGCATAGACATCACCAGTGGCGGGCTGCTCTTCAGTCCCAGGTCTTCTCGAGGGTCGAGGGCGGCGCTGGGGTGGTGTGGTGTGTATCTGTTTGTCCCCGGTGTCCTGGGGAAGCGACGAAGCACGTATACACCAGGGTCCCGTGTACACCAGGAGCCGCTGTCCAGGGCAAATGCCAAAGTAGGGCCAGAAGAAGCGTCGGTGTATAGTGTTCGATTCTCTACATGTCAAGAAACACCCTGCGTGCCTCCAGGGTGCCCTGGGTTACTTGGGTTGTTTTATGGTCTTGCGATGGAAAGCGCGACGCTCCCACGCCAAAAGTCGATGGACGGCCTGGGGGATCTCAGGGTTGGGCTTCTTGTGGGAGAAATTATTCGTGTGGACTGGCCTCCACTGTATGCGGTCGGACCGAGGTATAAGATCGAGGTCGGTTCGGGGAGGGGACTCTACAGTTCTTCGTGTTTGCGGGATGTCCTTTTGCATCCTGGGGGAGGGCAACCTCGAGTGATCTCATGGTTTGGGGTGTTCTGGCCGGTGGCGGGCCTCATGTTCTGGAAGGGTGTTCTCCTGTCCTAGGTCCGACCGTATCGGCCACGCGAAGAGGGGGCATGGGGGAGGGGGGGAGGCTTCTGAGGAGCACCCCTGCTTCTTAGAATGCGCGGGCCTTGCCTGTAGATGTAGGGCAGGCGCCTTCAAAGAAGCAGCCTCCCGCTGAGCAGCCTTCCCCCCACCCCCTCCCGCTACCCCCCTTGTGCGCGCCGCCAAGCACAGATTTCGAGATTCTCCTCCTCGCCTCGCGGGGGCAGGTCGACCACTGGGGAGGAGGAGGAGGAGGAGGAGGAGGAGGAGGAGGAGGAGGAGGAGGAGGAGGAGGAGGAGGAGGAGGAGGAGGAGGAGGATGGAGCAGGAGGAGGAGGAGGAGGAGGAGGAGGAGGAGGAGGAGGAGGGGGAGGAGGAGGAGGAGGAGGAGGAGGAGGAGGAGATTCTTCGAGATTCGAGAGGCGCGTGCCTTCTTGTCCGTCTCTCAACGGTTTCTGGCGGTCCTCGGCGCCTCGCCAGAGATGCGGGGGTCTTTTTCCGGAGGGGAAGAGCACACAGACACAATTCGTCGTCGACTCCCAGGAAAAGATTGGAGACTATGGGAAGTGGGGGGGGGAAGACGAACACCCAGAAGACATGAGAGAAGCTTGAGCCTTGTGTTTGGCGTGTACTTATTGGTGTGTCCCAGGGCCCCTTCACTCCTTGCGCTAGAGACGATGGATTGCAAACAAAAAACCACGGATTGCAACAAAAACCGAGGATTGCAACAAAAACCGAAGGATTGCAAGGATTGCAACGAAGGATTGCAAAAAAAACGAAGGATTGCAATCCTTCGGTTTTTTTTTGCAATCCTTGGTTTTTGTGCAATCCTTCGTTCAAGTGAGGGGGGGTCGGCGTCGTTCGAGCCTTGCGGGCGTTCCCGGCGGTCTTCCAGCCCTGGGGGATGCTCTCCGGCAGGCGCACCTCGCCGATGAGCGTCCTCCGGAGGTGCCCGGATCGTGGCGAGCGGCCGTCGGAGGCTCTGGTCACGTCCAGCCTGACGAAGCCACCAGGAGCCTGTTTTTTTTTGGATTCCGGCAAGTTTACGTGCATGGCGTTCGCCCCCCCCCCCCCCCTCCTCGCCCCTCTTCAAGCGAATACTAGCGTGCAAGTGCCTTTCGACTTGCGTGATTTCCGTGCCCCCCGAACGTCCAAGTCGTTTGCGGCTTGCTTCAGGCTCAGCCCCCCCCCCCTGTCCATGCAAGTAAACTTGCCAGAGTCTAAAAAAAACAAGCTCTGAAGAAGCCACCAGGACATTTGCCACGAGTGGCGGCCAAGAGCGCGCCCAGCGCTGCAGCCGTCCGGGCCATCGGTTCCAAGCGGCGAGGTGAGCCTTCAAGCGCTCGTCATCTTCATGTCGAGCTAGGGGGGCTGCATGCCATGCATCGCCTTCTGATTGAGCAGCTCCCTGCGGCCAAATCGGGACACCCAGCAAGAGCGGCACCGCATCGCAAGCAGGAAGGTCTGGCCATGCTCTCCTGGACAGCCCCGGCATAGAACGGCATCGTGCCGGGGTCCTGTGGGGAGCAGCGCTGGAATGCTGCAGAGCAGCTTTCAGGAACGTTGCGTTGCGTTGGCTGCTGCGGCGACTCGCAAAAGACAGGTCCATGCATCGAAGAACAAAACGCCACGAATATAAACTTTTGGCTTAGTGAGGGGGCCGTCTACAGGAAGGGGGGGCCACCCAAAAACGCTAACAGCCAGGCCGGGGGGCACAACTAAAATGTAATATTCAAAATTACGTTTTCGTCCGAAGGCATGGTTTGGAAAATCCAGAATTATTGTTTGTTGTTGTTTTTGCCCTGAAGGACTGTGTGTGCTTGAATTCAGAAATCGTGATTTTATTGTGGGAAGGCTTCGCCTCTTTCGCCCTTCTGGAAGTGTTGTTGCACGATGAACGCCACGTGCGAAACATGTTTGTGGGGAGTTCCGTGTGTAGTTTCATTCGCGGTTGATCGCGTAGTTGGTTTCGTGATTGTTCGTATCCATCACGGTCCACCCAGCAATAGTACCCAGGCGAAATGTCTCGTTCTGGGAAGTGCGGGAACATTCCGTGTAACGAAGAGAAATTGATGGGGAAGCCGTCAAACTGAATTTCGTGGGTCAGCCTGGGCACGCCCGGGTGCGAATGCACATTCGCGGCCCTTGCCGAAACAGGCAGGGCGCAGAAAAATGATGAGGAGGCGGGGGAGGGGGAGGCGGGGGGGGGAACACGAGGAGGACGAGGACTAAAAGGAAGAAGGGGGGAGCGACGGGAGAAGCAGGAAAGGGGCGAGCAGAAGTATGATGACATTGACTGCGCAAGCTTTGGGGGGAGGAGGAGGAAGAGGAGGGGGAGGAGAAGGAGGAGGGGGATGAGGAGGAGGAGGAGGAGGAAAGGAGGAGAAAGAGGAGGAGGATTGGGCGAGGAAGAGGAGGAGGAGGAAAGGAGGAGGAGGAGGAGGAGGAGGAGGAGGAGGAGGACGAGCGTACAACGCGCACGCGCGCGTGCGCGCGAGGTGTGATTTCTGCATTGTTCTCGGCGGTCTGGCAGCGAAGGGGCCTGGAAACGAAAGGGTTCTTGGGCGGTGACCGAATGGGTGTTCCAGGTAGCGCGGGGCTGCAGCGCGCCAGCCAAGTGGCTCAGCGCGCAACGTGCCCGCGCGCGCGCCGGCGCGAGCTGTGAATTCTGTATCATTTATAATAGAAGTGCCGCAATGTTGGCATGGGCGCTCAAGTGGCCCCCTAGCGGAGACCGATTGGATTTTCGATTCACCATGGGTTTGTAGCGCG
The DNA here is from genome assembly GCA_963575745.1 of Prorocentrum cordatum. NCBI lineage: Eukaryota > Dinophyceae > Prorocentrales > Prorocentraceae > Prorocentrum > Prorocentrum cordatum. The sequence goes on from CAUYUJ010005187.1 coordinate 9,576, forward strand.
TCGGTGAAGTGGCTCAGCGCGCAACGCGCCCACGCGCGCGCGCGGGCGCGAGCTGTGAATTCAGTGTCATCCACAAAAGATGGGCAGTCGCGCTGTCCTGGGAACTAAAGTGGCCCCCCAGCGGTGACCGACTGGATTGTCAAATTGACATGGGGATGTAGCATGTCGGCCAAGTGGCTCAGCGCACAAGTCGCCCGCGCGCGCGGGAGCGAGCCGCCGCTCTGCGTTATCCGGAACAGAAGGGCCGCCATGGTGGCTTGGGAGTTCAAGCAGCCCCTTAGTGGTGGCCGATTTCTTCCTCCAATTTAACATGGGCTTCTAGCACGTCGGCCAAGTGTCTCAGCGCACAGCGCGCCCACGCGCGCGCGCGAGCTGTGAGTTCTACCCGCAATAGCAGGGCCGCCATGCTGGCCTTGGAAATCAAGCGGCCCATTAGCGGTGACCGATTGAATATCCGAGATAGCTCGAGTTTGTAGCGTTTTGGTTAAATGGTTCAGCGTACAGCGGGCCCACGCGCGCGCGCGCGCGCGCCCGCTTGCGCTCGCGCGCGCGAGCGTTGAATTCTGTATCACCAACAATAGAATGGCCGCCATGTTTGCTTAGAAACTTAAGTGGCCCCTTAGCAGTAACCGACGGACTTCCAAGTTAGCAAAAGGTCGTAGCATGCCGGTTAAGTTGTGCAGCGCACAGAGCGCCCGCGCCTGTGCGCGCAGGCGCGAGCTGTGAACCCTGTATTCTCCGCAATGCAAATGCCGCCACGTTGGCCTGAGAACTCAAGTGGCACCTTAGCGGTGGCCGATGGTATTTTCCATGTTAAACATGGGTTTGTAGCATGTCGGCCAAGTTGCCCAGCGTGCAAGGCGCCTCGCGCGCGCCCGCGCGCGCGCGCGAGTTGTGAATTTTCGTATTACCCGCAGTAGAAGGGCCGCCATGTTGGCCTGCACACTCAAGTAGCCCCTTTGCGGTGGCTTCCAGCATGTCAGCCAAGTGGCTCAGCGCGCAACGCGCCCGCGCGCGCGGGCGCGAGCTGCGAACCCCGATCCAAAGTAGAAGGGCCGCCGTGTTGGCTTGGAACCCCGGATTGATTTCCAGGTTAGCACTGGTTTGTGGCACGTTGGCCAAATGGTCCAGCGCTCAACGCACCCACCCGCGCGCGCGCGAGTTGCTACTTCTGGATCACTTGGTTTTCCATAATAAAAGGGCCGCCACGATTGCCTGGAAACTGAAGTGCAATCCTATCGTTGGCTGATTCGATTTCCGAGTAACCATGAGTTTGCAGCGTGCCGATTAAGCTGTAAATCTGTTATTGCACGCAATAGAGTGGCCGTCATGTTGGTCTGGAATCCATAGTGGCCCCTTAGCGGTGGCCGATTGGTTTTCCCAGTTTACCTAGGGTTGCCGCATGTCGGCCAACGCACCCGCGCGCACGCGCGGGCGCGAGTTGTGACCTCTGCATCGCTCACAACAGAAGGGCCGCCGTATTGGCGTGGAAACGCAATGGGCTCTCTAGCGATGGCCGACTGGATTTTCAATTTAACATGGGGTTGTAGCATGTCGCACAAGTGGCTCAGCGTAAAGGACGCCCACGCGCGCGCGAGCAGTGACTTACGAACTATCCACACCAGAAGGGCCGCTATGTTTGCTTGGAAACTAAAGTTGCCCGCTGCGGTAGAAGATTGAATATGCTAGTTAGCATGTGGTTGTGCCATGTTGGCCAAGTAGCTCAGCGTGCAAAGCGCCCGCGCGCGCGGGCGCGAGCTGTGAACTCTGTATCATCCACGACAGAGGACCGCCGTGCTGGCCCGGCAATTCAAGCGGCCCCGTGGCGGTGGCCGAATGGATTTCCAAGTTAACATGGGGTTGTTGCATGTCGGCCAAGTGGCTCAGCGCACAACGCGCGCACGCGCCCGCGCGGGCTTTGCATCCTGCACTACCCACAATAGACGGGCCGCTGTCTCCTGGAAACTCATGTGGCCCCTCAGCGGTGACCGATTGGAATTCCGAGTTCACATGGGCTTGTAGCATGTGGCTGAACGCACATAGCGCCCGCGCGCGCGCGCCCCCCCCCGGCGCGTGCGAGCTCTGAAAGCCGTACTACCCGCAATATCGGGTCCTTTATGTTGGCATGGAAGCTCAAGTGGCCCCTCCGCAGTAACCGATTGAACTTCCGAGTTAACATGGGGGTTGTCGCGTATCGGCCAGGTGGCTCAGCGTACACGTCGCCCACGCGCGCGCTAGCTGTGAACTCTGTATTTTGTCCACCGTACAACGGCCACCATGTTGACATGGAAAATCTCATTGGCCAATTAACGGTGACTGATTGCATTCCGAGTTAACATGGGCTTGTAGCATGTCGGTCACGTGGCTTAGCGTACAACGCGCCCGCGCGCGCGAGATGTGACTTCTGGACTACCCACATTAGAAAGGGCCGCCATGTTGTGGCCAGGAAACTCAAATGGTCCCTTAGCGGTGACCGATTGGATTTCGAAGTTAGCATGAGTTTGTAGCGTGTCGGTTACGTGGCTCGATTTACAAAGCGCCACCGCGCGCGCGCGCCCGCGACCGCGCGAGCGCGAGTCGTGAATCTTGGGTTACCCACAAAAGAAGGGCCGCCGTGTTGGCCTGTGAACGATGGTGGCCCTGAGAGGTGACCGACTGCATCTCCAAGTTAACATGTGGTTGGAGCATGTCGACCATGTGGCTGAGCGCGCAACGCGCCCACGCGCGCGCGGGCGCGAGCTGTGAATTCTGTTGTGCCCACAATAGACGGGCCGTTATGTTTGCCTGGGAACTCAAGCGGCCCCTTCAGCGGTGGCCGAATGGATTTCCAAGTTAACATGGGGTTGTAGCACGTCGGCCAAGTGGCTCAGCGTACTACGCGCGCGCGCGGGCGCGAGCTGTGCATTCGGCGCGCGGCGGCCGCGGGCCTTTCTGCGTGGGAAATAAACGCAATATGCGAGCGCGGAAATGCAGCCACACGCACTGTGGCCATGGGCCACTACGTAGGTAGGCGAACATACGGTTGCAAGGGGCAATGCCGCCGCGCGTTAGGGCGGGACACCATATTATGCGCGAGGGGAAAGCGCCGAGGCCATGTGCGGCCCGTGTTCAGCGCAGCCCGGTCGCCCCCGGCCTGGGGCCTGGCCCGGCAAGCAGCCCTGCCCACCCTGACCGGTACCCAGCGGGCTGGCCCCTCGCCCACCCAGTAGCTCGGCTGGTGACCGGCCGGTAGCCCGGCCAGTAAGTCCGCGAACGCGGCGGGCAACCCTGCCGGTAACTCCACGAACCCGGCCGGTAACCCTGCCGGTAATTCTACGAACCCGGCCGGTGACCCGGCCCGGCCGGTAACCCGGCTGGTAGCCCGGCTGTTAACTGCGCGCCCGGCCGGTAACCCGGCTGTTAGCCCCAGCCCGGCTGGTAACCCGGCTGGTAACCCGGCTGGTAACCCGGCTGTTAACTCCCAGCCCGGCCGGTAACCCGGCCGGTAGCCCGGCTGGTAGCCCGGCTGTTAGCCCCAGCCCGGCTGGTAACCCGGCTGGTAACCCGGCTGGTAGCCCGGCTGTTAACTCCCAGCCCGGCCGGTAACCCGGCCGGTAGCCCGGCTGGTAGCCCGGCCCTTAGCTTGGCCTTGCAGCACATTCTGTAGCGGAGCTACAGCGCCGCTACAGAACGCCGCAGACGGCCGGCCCTTTGCCTGGCCGGCAGCCCGGCTGTAACTCCGCGCACCCGGCCGGTAGCCCGGCTGTTAATTCCCGCGCGCCCGGCTGGTAACTCCGCGCACCCGGCCGGTAATTCGGCGATTTTGGTTGGTAACCTGGCTGGGAATTCAGCGAACCCGGCCGGCAATTGCGCCAGATCGGGCAGTGGCCCGGATGGAAATTTTGCGCGCGCGGCGGGTCCCGCAGCCGGGAATGTCGCGGGTTAACCGCAGGAGGTCCCCCCCCCCGCCCCCCCGATTTCTTTGGGACGAAAACAAGGCCCCGATGCCCCTGGCCCGCCCCCCGTGGATTCTTTTCCCGTGATTAGCCTTTTGGGCGCGTTTGCACCCATGGCCCACTATTGGTCGCCCGCTGGTCACAGCAAGCCGCGGCAGCCGGCGCAGGAAAGCCATGGCGCGCTGATGGCCATGCACTTAACAGTTCGTGGAAAACCATTGGGCGCCGCGCATTTGTTAAGTGTCTGGCCGGAGAACTACATTTCAAATCGGGTTTTCCCTTAGGGTTTTGGCGTTCACACCGACGACAAACGCGCGGGAACCAAAGTGCGCAGCGCGCGCGCGATTTTGCGCTGCGCACTATGGTTTCCGCTTGTATGGTCATCTGTTGCGACGAGTATTAAATTGCGCATCGTTTGGTTTTCGCGTTCACATCGTTCACAAATTTATGGGACGAAACCGTTGTGCGCACCGAAACGTCGCGCGCGCGACCTTGCGCTGCGCGCTGGCTTTCCCACGCAATTATCAACTGCATGGCCATCTGTTGGGGCCAGAGAAATATTGTTTACATGATGCATTCCCGATTTGGACTTCGAGTTCGCATGCGTGGGAAGCCATAGTGCGCAGCGCAAGGTCGCGCGCGCGCGACCTTGCGCTGCGCACTGTGGTTTTCCACGCATTTGCTAATCGTGTGGCCATCTCCTGGATTCAGAGAATTAAATTTTGCTGAGAGTTTTCCCTATTGATTTTCACGCTGACATCGTTGACACATGCGTAGAAAACCTCAGTGCGCAGCGCAAGGGCGCGCGCGCGCGACCTTGAGCTGCGCAATATGGTTCCCCGCTCATTGTCCAACGCGCGCGCGCGACTTTGCGGCGCGCGCTGCGGTTTCCAACGCATTTGCCCATTGTACGGCGAGTCCTTGGGGCCAGAGAATTCAGTTTCACATTTGGTTTCCCCGCGCGCGCGTGGTGAGTTTTGGATTGCCCCCCATAAGCAGATCGTTTTGTAAAGCCAAAGACTGAATTTATTTTTACCTGTGAAGTAGTAAGGGGGCCGACGGAGGCGCGCAGTTCTGCATAGCATTGTGGGCAATACAGAACTCCCTACGCGCGCGCGCGGTGAATTCTGCAGCGTCCACATACAGAACTACGCGCCCCCCTCGGCCTCCTTACAGCTTCAAAGAAAAGTCAAATTCAATGTTTGGATTTACAGGGCGATCTTCTTATTGTGGACAATACAGAACTCACCACGCGCGCGCGCCGCGGCGCGGGCGCGTGTAGGAAGTTCTGGATTGCCCACAATAAGAAGATCGCCTTGTAAATCCAAAAACTGAATTGAACTTTTCTGTGAAGCTTTCTGGAGGCCGACGGAGGCGCGCACAGTGAGCGCCTTGAGTAAGGAACACTTACTTTTCAAAAGGAGCTCGGACGTTCCTTAGGTTTGCATGCGTTCCGCTGCCTTTTTGGCGGCGAGCCCCCCTGGTGTTCCTTGCGATTTTGGACGCGCGGGTTCGTTTTGTCGATCGGGGCGGACGGTCTAAGGAACGGGGCTCCACGGGTGGGCTCGGTTCCTTGCGCTTGCTCGACGTAATGCGACGGCGGTCGCGTATAAGCCCTGCGCCTCTCCGGGGCCTTCCCGTTCTTTGCGGGGCGCGCGCTGGAGCTTTCGCCCGTTCCGCGCGCCAGGGCGCGGGGCATGGAGGTCCAGTTCCTCGCAAGGGCCCCCCCCGTTTCTTCGGCCGCGCGGTTCGGAGCTCACTGGCTCGACATAATTGAACGGTGGCTGCGTTATGGTCCAGCTCCGTTCTCAGGCCCCCCCGTTCCTTGCGGGGCGCGCGCTGGAGCTGTCGCCCCTGCATGTATCCGCATGCCAAGGTATGGGGCATTGAGGTCCAGTTCCTCGCAAGAGCCCCCCCCCGTTCCTTCGGCCACGCGGTTCGGAGCTCACTGGCTCGACATAATTGAACGGTGGCTGCGTTATGGTCCAGCTCCAATCTCTGGCCCCCCCGTTGTCGCCCCTGCATGTATCCGCATGCCGAGGTGGGGGCGTTAGTTCCTTATGTCACACCTTAGGTCAAGACCTTCACTGTGCGCCTGCGTACTCATTTTGTGCTTTGCATCCGTGGGTTTTCATATTTCTGAAACACGTGGCCGCCCAAGGCCTTTGCACTTGGTCACCCCTGGGGGCGCGAAGATTATTGCGCCTCGCGCGTCGCGGCCCGGGCAGGAGAGCCGCCCTTGTCTAGGGCGGCGGCGCAGGGGCGTGAAGTTCACCGCGCGTCGCGCATCGCGGGGCGCGATAATCCTCGCCTATCTACAAGTTACAAATTTGTACACGTAAGGCTCCGCGTGCGCCGTTTGGTTGGTTAAGTCCAGTGTGTTGGTTGGCTGGTGCGCCGGCTGGTAGGCAGGTTGGCTGGTTGAAGAGCCGTTTAAGGAGGCTGACGGAGGCCGGGTCACCCGCGCGCGCGCGTGGGGAGTTCTGCATTGTCTACAATATAAAAATCGACATGTTATTCCCGAAACTAAACCTGATTTTTTCTGGAGCCTTATAAGGAGGCCGACGGAGGCCGGGTCACCGGCGCTTGCGCGCGCTGGAGAATTCTGCATTGTCCAGAATATAGAAGTCGACATGTTATTCCCGAAACTAAATCTGAATTTTTCTGGAGCCTTTTCAGGAGGCCGACGGAGGCTGGGTCACCGGCGCTCGTGCGCGCGGGATAGTTCTGCATTGTCCAGAATATACAAGTCGACATGTAAAATGCCGCGTTTGAACATGTTTCTTGTTTTGTTCTGTTCTGGAGCCCTTTGAGGAGGCCGACGGAGGCCGGGTCACCCGCGCGCGCGCGTGGGGAGTTCTGCATTGTCTACAATATAGAAGTCTACATGTTATTCCCGCAACTAAATCTGATTTTTTCTGGAGCCCCTGAAGGAGGCCGACGGAGGCCGGGTCACCGGCGTTCGCGCGCGCTGGAGAGTTCTGCATTGTCCAGAATTTAAAAGTTATTCCCAAAACTAAATCTAAATTTTTTTGGAGCCTTTTAAGGAGGCCGACGGAGGCCGGGTCACCGGCGCTCGCGCGCGCGGGATAATTCAGCATTTTCCAGAATATAGAAGTCGACATATAAGTGCCGCAACTGAAAATGAATTTGTCCGGGGCCTTTTGAGGAGGCCGACGGAGGCCGGGTCACGGCCGTTCTTCGGCCAATGCTCCTCCCGCTTGCGCGGCGGTTAAGTTCGCGCTTCTCCTGGCCGCGCGCTGCTTTGTATAATCAGTACGTTTCTCATGTCCCGCACGTTAAGCTCCAAGCCCAACATGCGCGCGGATATTGCGGGGAAGCCGTCTGGCGCTCCAGAAAGCAACATCGCTTGCGGACCCGCGCGTTTGAGACGACGAAACCTTGCACTACGGGAAAAGGGTGGGCGGTGGCGGAAGCTCCAGCGGCATGGGGGCCCTCTCGCGGCGCGGAAGTGCGCGTCGGCATTCGACAATTCTCCTTGTGGCACCCGTGGGGCGCGGAGCCCGTTCGGGTGCGTTTCCGGGCTGGCTGCTGGGCAATATACCGCGATCCGTTTTCTTTGTTTCCATTTACAGATGATAATGTATATATATATATATAGAAAGAGAGAGAGAGAGAGAGAGAGAGAGAGAGAAAAGATGTTTGCGCTGCCGTCAATTATGTTAGCCGCGCCCTGGTCTAGCTTGTACCCGTCGCGACTCAAAAGTTTGGCTCGCTACGTGCACGTGCGTGTGTGTGTGTGTGTGTGTGTGTGTGTGTGTGTGTGTGTGCGCGTGTGTGTGTGTGTGTGTGTGTGCGTGCGTGTGCGCGTGCGTGTTTGCTTCGATTTTGGCGCGCCCGCGCGCGCTTTGGTTACGCAGCGCCGTCTTCAAAGTTGGACGGAAACAAATGGTATTGCGACGTTCTCGAGTGATGTCGCGACAGGTGTGCGCATCGCCGAGCAGCGGGCGGTTTTTCCCGTCGCTCGTAGCGTTTGCGCTTGCGCGGTGGACGCGCTCGCACGTTGAAGCTTGCGTCCCCTCAAGGCGCGCGCTGCCCTAGAGAAGCGGCTGCTTTCTCACTCGCGTACGCCGCGCGCCAAATCCAACATGTGCGCTGTTTGTTTCGGAAACCCTTTGGGCGTTGTACCAATGAGCATCGCCTGGGGTTCCCCGCGTTTGAATCGATGACACATCGCCCCATGGCAAAACATGCCTGGCAAAGATCAATGCCTCGTGGAATTCTTAATATTGCAAAGCAGCCGATGGCAAAACAGGCCGTGCAAAAATCAGTGCTCAGCGGAATTTTGAAAATTTCAAGGCGCTTCGTCTGTCAAATTCGTTTTTTTTGTGTTTTCATTCCGCGGGCCAAGAAGTTAACAGCCATGGCCTGCTAATGGTCGCTGTAGGAGACCCCCTCACTAACTTTTGGCGCTCCGAAAGGATTTCTTGGATCCGCGCTGGGCCCCCCCCCCCGGCGGCGCCTCCGGCGCCGCCCCTGGCGCGCTCCGCGCACCAGGGAGGGGGCTCCAGCGCAGATCCAAGAAATCCGAGTGGAGCGCCAAAACGTTATGTTTATGGCGATGTTTCTTTCCCTCATGTGGGCACCCTCAGGTTTAAGTCGGGCACGTCCCTCTACATGAGGAGTATCCCAAAATAGTCTAGTCAAACAAAGATTCCCGGGACGATGTTTGACTATCTCTGGGTATGTTTTCAACAGTCTGTTATTGATATTGCTTATGGTTCCTCCAAAATCTGCCTGTAGGGGGGACATGCCCGACCTCACCTCATGTGTTCGATCATGGACCCCTCTTTTCGGCAGCCGTCAGTCAGTCAATCCGCGCACGAGGCAGGCCGTAGTCTGCCGCAGGAGCCGCCCGAGACCGCCAGGAAGGCCGACCGCCGACCATGCCGACGATCCCTGGAGGCCACCAAGCCCAAGAAAAGCAAACGGCATAAGCAGAATGTGTTGGGCGCTCCTCCTCCTCCTCCTCCTCCTTCTCCCCACTCTCGTTCCCTCCGTTCGGCTCAGCTCGGCCCTCGGCCCGGAGGAGAACAACACAGCGCAACCGTGCTTTTGTTTGCGCTCCACGCGGAGCGCGCCCAAATTTGATGTTCATGCCGCTGCTTCTTCTTAGTATTATTGTTGTTTTTATTATTATCATTATTACCAGTCGTATTATCATCATTCTTCCTCCTTTTTTGCCCTGTGTGCGGGCCCTATGCGCGGGGAGGCCGCTCCGCTCTGCAGTTAAGTCGGGCCTGTCCCCCTACAGGGGGGCAGGCCAAAATTGACCAAACATATTCTAAAATAGCAAAAAATTGTCAACCAGATCCTCCCCTGACTATTTTTTGGAAGATTCCTTTTTGACTATTTTGGAAGATTCCTCCTGTAAAGGGACAGGCCCGACTTCACTCTGCAGAGGTCAGCGCTCCGAATCCTCAGGGGCAACTCGGGTCAGGGCCAACTCGGGTTCGTTTCTTTGTTTCGGGAATCCATACCCAGACCCCCTCGCGTTATGACAAAATCTTGACGGGAAGTTGTTGGCTGTTTTCGGCCTCGAGGGGCCCTTACCGGCCCTCGGGACCGTCAGAAAATCGACTCCGGATGAAAAACTGGTCCCGGGAAAGGGGTCGAGACCCCTGGGGGTCGACGTTATGAACAAATCACGACGTCGGGGGTCTGGGTCGGGTTCGTTTTTTCCGGGGTTCCATACCCGCCTTACCCTGGGCCCGAGTTGCCCTCGGATAACTCGGGCGTCCAGAGCCCCAAATCATCAGCGGCAACTGGGGTCAGGGCCAACTCGGGTTCGTTCTTTTCTTGGGGATCCAAACAAGAGTTGCCCCGGGCCCGAGTTACCCCCGGATAATTCGGGCGTCCAGAGCCCCGAATCATCAGGGGTAATTCGGGTCAGGACTAACTCGGATTCTTTTTTGCGGGAATCCGAACCCGAGTTACCTCGGGGCCCGAGGTACCCCGGATAACTCGGGCGTCCAGAGCCCCGAATCATCAGCGGTAACTAGGGTCAGGGCTAACTCGGATTCTTTTTTGCGGGAATCCGAACCCGAGTTACCTCGGGGCCCGAGGTACCCCGGATAACTCGGGCGTCCAGAGCCCCGAATCATCAGCGGTAACTAGGGTCAGGGCTAACTCGGATTCTTTTTTGCGGGAATCCAAACCCGAGTTACCTCGGGCCCGAGTTACCCCCGGATAATTCGGGCGTCCAGAGCCCCAAATCTTCAGGGATAACTCGGGTCAGGACTAACTCGTGCCGTTTTTTCGGGAATCCAAGCCCGAGTTACCTCTGGCCCGAGTTGCCCCGGATAACTCGGGCGCCCAAAGCGGATACCTCCGATTGGAGCAGCACCCCTTCGCCTGCCGTGGAAGGCTGGCCCGCCGGCCAAGTCGGCCATGGCCCCCTAGCCTGCTACAGTGGAGGCCCATGCCAAGAAACACCCTGCTTGCATCCAGGGTGCCCTGGGTTTCTTGGGTTTGGATGGTCTTGCTGTGGAACGCGCAGCGTTCCCGCACCAAAAACCCATGGACGTCCTGGGGTCTCCGGGTTGGGTTTCTTGTGGGGGGGTTCTTGTGGGCTGGCCCCCACTGTATGTGTGATGGTGTACCTGTACTTGTGTATGTGTGCGTCCTGGGACCGACATCTCTTTCTCTCTGTGTGTGTGCCCCGGGCCCCTGCTCCTGCCTGCTGCCCCCCCTCCCCCGCAGCTGCCTCCCGCTGCCCCTCGCCCTCCTCCCCCCCCCCCAGGCCCTGTCGCGACGCCCCGCTCCCCGCGGCTTTCTGCCCCGGGAGGGGGGGGGGGGGCGCCTGAGGGCCTCGGCGCCTGACAGCATGACCTCCACGAGCGGCGAACATTCCGTACAGCCGCGCCGTGCCCGTGCGGATTCCAGACGCGATCTTGCGGATGCGCGGTCGCACGGATGCGTTCCGCGCGGGGCGTCCGCGACAAAAACGCGCCCTATCCGTCGGGTCGCGGCCCACGGTCCCGGCCCGCGAGGCCGCGGATACGGAGATGCGTTTCGTTCGTGCACGAGGCCTGCGATGGGAGTTCTGGCTCCTCGGGCACCGGGCCGGGAGTTTCGGGGGGGGGGGGGCAGGCATCGAACCGCAGTCAGACCGTAGCCACGTTGGTTCGAGATGGAGGTTGACGCACTGGATCGCGCCCCAGATTTGAGCGCGCTTCTGTTGCATGGCGTTTTTTGAGGCGCCACCAACCTATCGGTGGGGAATAATAACCAGGAGCCACAACAAAGCAGACAACAACTTGAAAGAAGGAGAGCACATCATTTTTGTCTCGTGCCCGTTCCAAGATCAAGGGGGGCCCGGCCATCAGCAGCAGATCTTGCAAGAATATTCGCAGGCACATTCAGGGTGGCATTATTCGCTGGTGGACCAGGTCGTCGCTAAGATGGCCGAGACAAAAGATGCAGACTTCGTTAGGGCTTGGAAAGCAAGTATCATCACGATGGTTCGTGACTTCCGGGCGCCAAAAGTAGTCGGCCTCTATTTGATAACTGGTGGGGGAAAGGGCTGCGAGCTTGAGCGCACGAATATCTCATCGGTTCGCTCATTCCGCCGGCCCAGGCTGTCCCATCGGGTTCGTTTGCCCGCGTGTTCGGTGCCATTGCGGCGGGCGGGGCCAGTAGGTTTTTGAAGGATGTTCGACCCGAGGGCAGCACCCGAGCGCAAAAGCAGGCCCTGCAGTTTGCCACGAACAGATGTGGCGGTGGTGATTCTGTGTTTTTCTTGGTCTTCCTGCAAGTGTTGCGTGAGCAGCATTGCCCAGGAGCTTGTCTTCGGGCTGCCGAGGGGCTGTTCGGATGATCGTGGGTCCCCGTGAGGCTCATCGGGGCTGCGTCGGTGCCATCTTGGGGCAGGCGCCCATGGGTTGCCGCCCTCGGGCCGGTGTGGGGTCTGCTTGGGGTTCGCTCTAAGATGTGTCTTGGGTTTTTCCTGGGGCGCGCTTGGGTGGTTTGGGGAGGCTTGTCGGACTGAACTCCAGACGGGACTCGGTCGGAGCCATCTGGCGATCTCGGGGCCCTCGGGGTCAGGATTGTGATAAGCGAGGCCTCGAGCAAGTCAGGGACACGATTCGTCAAAGTCCTGGCCTGAGCTCGACAGGCGGGGCGTTGGCGGGTCGCTCCCCTGGCTTGCCAGCGTCCTGGTTTGGCAAGGTCTTGGCTTGGAGGGCCCTGGCGGATGCGCGGGGAGGTGTCGTGGGGGGGCGGGGCGAAAGGGCGCGCCCTGCCTGGCTGACGGTCTTTTTATGAGCTCCCTGGGCAGCTTGTCTGTAAGGGCTCCGTGCGCGGTCGGCCCTGATTGGCGGGTCGACCATGCCAAGTGATGGCACCCTTTCGTGTCCTGTCTCTCCCGACCTGGGCAACCCACGTTTGCTCTGGTGTTCTGGGGCCACGTTGCCGTCGGAGGAGTCTTCTATCGGGTGTCCTGTCCGATCGAAGCTCGAGTGTTGCGCTTCGCGCGCCAGGTGGGGGAGCCTGGGCCCCCCAAGATCGGCGGCCCATCGCCGGCTCCCTGTCGCGGAGCCGCGTGAAGTTCTTCGGGGTCTTCGGCCGCAAGGGTGGCGTCTCGACGTCAAGACGTCGAACGCTCGGAGGAGAAAAAGGCACCGATACCGCTGCCCTCGCTATGTTTTTCCCGTCTCGGGCATCCTGGGAGGCCCTCGTCGCCACCGCTGGACTCGAATCGCAATCCTGGCCAGCACGCACCCCGGGAGAGGTCCGGGAAGTAGCGGTATGGGTACCTTTCGGGGGCGGAAAAGAGGGGGGTGATGACTAGGGGGGTGGACATCATGGCGTGGGCCATGATATCTCCCCAGATTTCATGGCGCCTCTTCTGGTTTCATTACGTCCCTGGCCCCCCCGCTGGGCCGCGCACATGCCGCCGGTCATGATTTGCACCCTCCCCATCTTGGACACCCCCCTCTTGGCCGCTCCCGAACTTTGTGGTTGCCCCAGGCACGCGCAGCAGCGGCCATCGGCGGTGCTCCGCCGCCGTGCCTGGGTTGCCTCTAGATGCCCCGCGTTTGGGGGGGCCTCTCTCGGAGCTCGTGTCAGTATCATATCGTTCATCCGATCCCCATCCCCGTCCCCATCCCCTTCGAGGCCCCCACCAGATGACCCCCCCCAGTTTGGGGGAGGCACCCCTCGAAGAGACCTCCTGCCCTGATGCGTCGATCGGCGAATCGGCCGTTTTCGGTTCGCGAGAGGGCGTCGTGGCCGTCATGTTTGCGGGTACAGGTCCGTCGGTTTCGGTCTTAGGCTGTTTTCACTAAAGGGAGGTCTGCTGAAGGGAGTTATGTCCACCGCCGAATGAGAACCATCTCTGATCTGACATGCCACGGGGTATTTTCCGTACGGGAAGCCCCCAGGAGCCGCCATTGTGCGCGAACCTCTAACACACACACACACACATATTCACGTTCACGTTCACATTCACATTCACGCACACACACACACACATCTACGCATTCTGAACCCTTTTGTTTCACCAGCGATCTTAGCACGCCTTTGGCCTGCTTGGCCTGCGATTTATTTCACTTGTGAAGGAGCTCTCAACGATCACCAACGCGACATTGATGATCAAATACGTGGACTGGTCATCTGACGCGCTGTTCAAACATTCAGCGGAGACTCTGCGTAAGGATTGGTTGCAGAACCTGGAAGACCAGAGCGAGAGGACTTTCGCGGGTTGTCAAGCTCCCACGTGGACACAAGACGGTGTCGACCGCCATTCTCGCCGTGGTCTCAGCGGCAGCAACAAGTGTGAGGTGGGCAAACCTTTGAGCACCGCTCAGCTCATGATTCTTGCAGCGGCCTCAAACAAGACCAGGGACCAAACACGCCAGGACATGCTGGCAGCTGGAGACGTCGTCCCTGCCGTGCCTCCGCGACTCGGCTCGGGAGACGACGTTGTGTTCTTGCAGGGGTTCTCACCAGAACGTTTAAGGATTTCGGAGGGCACGCTCCCCCTTTTCAATGGTAAGAGGTTCCCGTGCGCCAGTGTTCAGGGAGGTGAGAAGGGAAGAATAGTGGGACACGTCGTTGAACTTGATGGCGGGGAACTGGTCCTTGCGAAGCCGGATTCGGCAGTGCAGTCAGCATTCGCTATGAAGACTTCAGTTGATTTGAAAGGTTTCAATTTCCAAGGGAGGGTGGCGTCGACCGATTGGTACAATTGGTGGGTATTCGTTGGAGAAGGGTGATCACTTGCACCCGCACCCTGGGAACGTATCAGTGGTCAGTTCGGAACTAGGGCTCAGTGCACTGACGATCTCACCACCGCTGCCACCATTGGCTAAGCAGCCACGTTACTACACAATCTGCTTCAGCGCGTCTTCACCGCCATCTGTGCTCTTCAGGACGGCCTCCCTGCGCGCACGCTCGTCGGGGCGATGCGCTCTCGGCGAAAGCATCCGCTGGTGGTTTGGGCACGTCTTGCTTGCGTGCCCCTCGTGGAAAACCGGGTGCGACTTCTCCGCCTTTCCCGGCCCGTCCTGCCCCGAGGGGAAGCGGCGATTCATCGGAGGCCATTGGTCGGGGGTGGACAGACCTCCTACCCTGACACGTCGATCAGCGAATCGGCCGTTTTCGGTCCGCGAGAGGGCGTCGCGGCCGTCATGTTTGCGGGTCCAGGTCCGTCGGTTTCGGTCCCAGGCCGTTCTCACTAAAGGGAGGCTTGCTGAAGGGAGGTCTGTCCACCGCCGACTGGGGAGGGTCCTGGCGGCCCGGCCCGCCCGGCCGCGCGCCCTCCTTCGGATGTCGCCGGGGGCGTCCCTGGCCCAGGGTGCCCCCAGGATTTCCGTGGGGGGCCAGGCGGCCTCCCGGAGCCGCCCCTTCCGAGGCTCCGAGGGCCCCTAGCCAGGGGCTGCAGCGTGCCGCGCAGGCAGCCGAGGACGCGTTGGGCTATACGGGCACCCCTGGCAATCCCCGACGGCGCTCGCCCTCGCGCGCGGCTCCTCTCACGACCGGCCCGGCTTTCTCTCGTGCGCGCGACGGCAGGGGACGAGGAGAGAGGAGCAGGACAGGGACCCCGAGATCCGACGTTGTACAGAAGTGCAGCATCGCAGCAGATCACGGCGTGAGCCCCAGACCACGACTCTCTGCGCTGTTTTAGATTCGAGCTGGATTGATATGTGAGGGTCCCGGGTCCCGAAACCAGGCGAAAACGCCCGTGGCGAAAAAAATGTAAGGCCAGGATCTCTGGGGCGGAGGAGGAAGAGGAGGAGGAGGAGGAGGAGGAGGAGGAGCTCACTCGTGCGCGCGCGCTCCTCTCAGCGTCTGGCCCGTTCGTGTATTGGTTGTGGCACAGTGTTGCTCGGCCTGCTTCATCGCTGGTGTACTCGACACTGTGCGCATGGTTATTTATATGGTGGGCTTCGCGGGTGCGTCCGTATGCCTCTTCATCGTGTTCGTCTTCGTCTCCATTCCGCAGTGGAAGGAGGCCGTCAGACAATGTGAAGTGAAAAGACCTCAGCGTCTGGTCCCCTTGGACGCGGCGATCGCCCCCGACCTGGGGCGTGTCTTTTGGCCACGCGCAGAGAGTGGTAGGGGGAGGGTGGAGGGCTTGTTAGAAGGAGGCTACCTCTCAGAAGGCGCGGGCCTTGCCTGCAGGTGTAGGGCCGGCGCCTTCTAAGAGGCAGGCAGCCTCCTTGGCCTTCCCCCCTCCCTGCGGTCGGACCGAGGTACAAGATCGAGGCCGGTTCGGGGAGGGTGGCCTAGTGTTCGTCGTGTTTGTTGGATGTTCTTGTATGTTGTTGTGCCTCGTAGGGGGAGGGTACCCTCGAGTGATCTTATGGTTTTGGCGTGTTCTGGCCAGCGGAGGGTCTCATGTCCTTGAAGGGCGTTCTTCTGTCTTGGGTCCGACCATACAGTCAACCCGCACGGCAAGGAGGGGCAATTGCCCCAAGGGTTACCCTTGCATCCTTGCCCCCTCGGTCCATCCTTGGCCACTTCCGTTGGCCGCACCCCGCTCGAGAAGCTTTCAAATGGCCTTCCAAGGCCCTGGCACCGGACCAGTTTCTGGCTGTCCTGGGCCGGGCGGGGCCAGCACAGGGGCAAAAGTAATTGAACTTCAAGTCGTTCCTGAGCGCTCCGGAGTGCTCCCCGAGCGTAGAACGCTCCTCGAGGAGGCTGCGGCGCCCGACGCCTCCTCCGGAGCCGTTGGATCTCAGAGCTCCCCGGTTGCCTTGGAGCTTGTTTTTTGGGGATTCAGGCAAGTTTACTTGCATGGCGTTCGCCCCCCCCCCCCCCCCTTCTCGCCCCTCTTCAAGCGAACACTAGCGTGCAAGTGCCTTTCGACTTGCGTGATTTCCGCGCCCCCCCGAACGTGCAAGTCGTTTGCGGCTTGCTTCAGGCTCAGCCCCCCCCCGTCCATGCAAGTAAATTTGCCAGAGTCTAAAAAAAACAGGCTCTTGCCTGGGCTTGTTCCTTCCTGGCTTCGTCCTGCTCTGCGGGCAGCCCCCCGAGGCTGAAGTATTCCAAGTGCGTAGGGGACGGGCGCCCAGGCTGCAGAGAACCCGCCCCCACCGGAGGTCCGGCTGCCTCCGGAGGTCCCCAGGAACTCCCCGGAGGTCCCCAGGCGGTCGCCAGAGGCTTCGATCCTCGATCCTCGCCTCGAAGAGGCATCCTCGATCCTTCGATCCTCAATCCTCGATCCTCGATCCTTGCCTCGAGGAGGGATCCTCGATCCTTCGATCCTCGATCGTCGAGCGGGCCGGCGCGCGAGAGAAGGCCTCGATTCTCGATCCCCTCGCCTTCCCCTTTCCCAATCGGCCCTCGAGGTCCAGTTCCCTGCCCGGGGTTTAGTACTTCGCGCCACGAGATCTTCGGGGGCGGCAAAGAGAGGGGTGATGGCTATGGGGGGGAGCTTCCTGGTGTGGGCCAATTTCCTCAGATCTCGTTGCGTTTCTTCTTACAGTGCCGTTTTTAGTAAGTGCTCCGCGTGCGGATCATGAACTAAAAATGCAGGGATTTTGTATTAAAAGCAAGTACGAGTTCATGCATTAATTTATTCATAACTTAATCCTGTATTAAAAATCCCATATTTCTAAACATCCCATGTATTAAAGACTGCCCTGTGTCTCGTTACGTCCCTTGCCCCCCCCCCCCCCCGGGCCGCGCACCTGCCGCCGGCCATGATTTGCGCCTCCCCCCCCTCTTGGACGCCCCCCTCTTCCTGGCATCGCTCGGACGTGTGCATTTTTTTCTCGGCGAGGACCCTCGAGGACCATCCTGGACCGTCGAGCAAAAATTACCCTGTGACGTACCCAACCCATTTGTATCATGGGAAACGAGGAAACGAGGAGTTGGCCGAAACTTGCACGGACAATCAAATTGCAGGATCCGTTGTTTGAAATGTAAGCTACTTGGGACACGCGCCTATGGCATGATGCGCAGGAGAACCATACAAGAACGAGGGGCGACAACTACAGGCTCGAAGCGGACATGGGGAGTCGGGAACGAAGAGGAGGAGAAAGACGTGCGGGAAGCCCACTGCGCTGTGCCCCTCAGCAGCCCTCGAAAGTGGCGACAGTTTCACAGATCGCAGCCCCCCAGGGACGGCGGGGTCTAATTTGAGTCTGCGGTGAGTACCCACTGTGCTGTGCCCCTCAGCAGCCCTCGAAAGTGGCGACAGTTTCACAGATCGCAGCCCCCAAGGGATGGCAAGGTCTAATATGAGTCTGCGGTGAGTACCCACTGTGCTGTGCCCCTCAGCAGCCCTCGAAAGTGGCGACAGTTTCACAGATCGCAGCCCCCCAGGGATGGCAAGATTTAATCTGAGTCTGCAGTGAGTACCCACTGTGCTGTGCCCCTTCAGCAGCCCTCGAAAGTGGCGACAATTTTACAGATCGCAGCCCCCCAGGGATGGCGAGGTCTAATCTGAGTCTGCGGTGAGCACCCACTGTGCTGTGCCCCATCAGCCGCCCTCGAAAGTGGTGACAGTTTCGCAGATCGCCGCCCCCCAGGGACGGCGAGGTCCCGCTCATGTCCGCGCGGTGCCTCACTCTGCAGGACCCACCAGCAGCCCTCGAAAGTGGCGACAGTCTCGCAGATCGCAGCCCCCCAGGGACGGCGAGGTCCCGCTCAGGTCCGCGCGGTGCTTCACTCTGCAGGACCCACTAGCAGCCCTCGAAAGTGGCGACAGTTTCGCAGATCGCACCCCCCCAGGGGCGGCGAGGTCCCGCTCAGGTCCGCGCGGCGCCTCACCCCGCAGGACCCACCAGCAGCCCTCGAAAGTGGCGACAGTTTCGCAGATCGCACCCCCCCCAGGGACGGCGAGGTCCCGCTCAGGTCCGCGCGGCGCCTCATTCCGCAGGACCCACCAGCAGTGGCGACAGTTTCGCAGACCGCAGCCCCCCAGAGACGGCGAGGTCTCGTTTGGGTCCGCGGTGGGTACCCTCTCTGCGGGCCTCCCCAGCAGCCTTCGAAAGTGGCGACAGTTTCGCAGATCGCAGCCCCCCAGGGACGGCGAGGTCCCGTTTGGGTCCGCGGTGAATACCCTCTCCGATGGCCTTCCCAGCAGCCCTCGAATGTGGCGACAATTTTACAGATCGCAGCCCCCCAGGGACGGCGAGGTCTCGTTTGGGTCCGCGGTGAGTACCCTTTTCTGCTGGCCTCCCCAGCAGCCCTCGAAAGTGGCTACAGTTTCGCAGATCGCAGCCCTCCAGGGACGGCGAGGTCCCTCTCAGGTCCGCGGTGAGTACCCTCTCCGCTGGCCTCCGCCTCCCCAGCACCCCTCGAAAGTGGCGACAGTTTCGCAGATCGCAGCCCCCCAGGGACGGCGAGGTCCCGCTCAGGTCCGCGGTGGGTACCCTCTCCGCTGGCCTCCCCAGCAGCCTTCGAAATTGGCGACAATTTTCGCAGATCGCAGCCCCCCAGGGACGGCGAGGTCCCGTTTGGGTCCGCGGTGGGTACCCTCTCCGCTGGCCTCCCCAGCAGCCCTCGAAAGTGGCGACAGTTTTGCAGATCGCAGCCCCCCAGGGATGACGAGGTCAAAGGCAGGGGGGAAGAGAGGGACGGGAAGGAATGAAGGAAGGTTCGCGCGAGCAGTGCTCTATTCAAAACGAGAACCCAACGCAGGAGGGTTGGGACAAACACGCACGAAACCGCAGAATGCACGGGAATTGGACGTCCGAGCGACGGCAAGCCTCTTGGCCGACCCTGAAATCCAAGGGTGCCCCCACGGGGCCCGAGAGCGCCGCGCGTCTAGGCTTATAACTTATGATGTTCCAGCCTGCGTTAGCCCTGATCACCAGAGAGAATCTCGAGCATCAATGAAAAGTGCCGAGACTGGAAGGGATTTCGCACGTCGGGCCCTGCGAGGCGAGACTCGTTCGACACAGTTTCGGTACTGTTCTGGGTGCTCGAGATTGTTCCTGGGGCGTGGTCCTTCAGTACGACTGGAGCAACATAAGGCGAGGCCTCCCAATTGGGGTCCGAGTAGCTGGGGTCGGAGGTCGCGGCGCATCGCGGATGCATCGACCATGCGGCTCGATGCAGAGCCGGATTGTCTTCACGCCGACGGCGCCGATGCGTCGCTGACGTCGACGATGCATGGTCAGAGCATCGTCAACGCAACACCGCTGCATCGCCGATGTATCGGCGATGCGGCGCGACCCTCCGACCCCGTCTACTCTGACCCCGACCCCATCTAGGAGGCCTCTAGCGCGGGCGCCGAGATGGCGAGCAGTCCCTGCGTCCTTCCATGACCACGCTTCGCTGGTGAGGGCCGGTGGCTGGAAACCCCTGATGGAGCGATGCCCAGCGAACGCGCACGACGCGGGGGAGGAGGGGCCGGGGAAGGCCCCCCCCCCCCACCCTTGGCACACGACGGGGGGGGCGGGGAGGGCGAACGGGCTCTCCTTCCCTCCCTCCCAGCTCTCGAGTCTCTCTCCTTCTCTCCTTCCCGCGCGCTGGGCCTCCCCCCCCCCCCCCTCCCCACCGGCACTCGATGTTTTTTTTGGTTGTTCTCTCTCTCCCTCTCTCTCTCTCTCTCTCTCTCCCTCCTGCGCGCTGGCGAGCCCCCCTCCTCTCCCCTGGCCCTGGAGTCGCTCTCCTTTCCCCCCGGCACTCATGCGATGCTTCACCTCGATGTTTGCCCTCTCGATGTTTTCCCTCCTTACGTTTTTCCTTCCTCGATTTTCCCCTCTCCTCCTTCCCCTCTCGATTTTTGTTCCCTCTCCTCCCGCCTGCGCCCTGCCGAGCGGAAGGGGGGCCTCATCCCCCCCCCCTGGCACGCGAGCGAGAAAGTCTGTGCTTTCCGGCCCGCTGCGTGGGTGAGTACTCCGTGGTCTTGTATGCCTTCCGACGTGGCGACGATAGACCCTCTAGAATCGCCTTGTTTCGCCCCTATCGCCGGCGGCGAGCGGGGGGGGGGGGGACTCGGGAGCCTTGCGACGGGGTCAATGCAAACGGGGGTCAGCCAGAGCGCCGGATCTTGCAGGATCCTGCAGGGC